>JADFUC010002228.1:0-355253 GCA_019722365.1 Lithospermum erythrorhizon
CTAAATTTAAAATGCCGACAAGGCCACGTAACGTAGTGTTCAGTAGTTGAGAGTTCAAGCTATTACTTACCTCAAGCAAATCTTCAACGCCACAGAAATACAATCACATAATCATATCATGGCTCACACAAATGAATCACACATAATCATACAACAATGACATGTATACTATTCTCATATAATCATACCACAATGACATGTTTCACACAATTTAAAGTAAGTACGTAATGTAGCACCCGTGAGATAAGTACTCACCTCTGCTAGCTACCACAAAATCCTCGCGAAATCACAATCACGGTAACTGCCCTTCCCACGATCAACGCCAAGAAAAAAACACCAGAAGTACAATCAAAACCTACTACTATACTTGCGTTCTAGAAGATACATTACCAACTCTAAGTGGAACGATTGCTAAACAGTCTAAAACGACGAATAAGACAACGAAATAACAACCCCGCCGGACACAACCCAATCGCCCCCTCTATAATTAAATTCCTTATCACTTTAACATTTCAAATCAACTTATGTTTCATCTTATTTAACCTCAAGTCCATACTAACAATCTATACTCCAAAATCTCAATTACTACCCAACTTACCAATCAAACTTTCTCAACCTAACCCCTTTAATCGATTATAAATTACAATTCTAACCTTACAACAACTACAATAAGGTCCCAAATTAACCCCTACACATTTAAAAAGTCTTAAAAAATCAACATAAAAGTCAATCCACCTAGAAAAGTCAACCATCACCATAAACCTCAAACAACATCTTAAGTCATGACTTAACCACTTATATTCACTGGCTATACTACCCATAAAAAACTTAGAAACACAATTAAATTCAATTTAGCAAAAGTCAACTAAAAGTCAACTATGTCAAAACCCATGAAATATCCCAAAAGATTTGAACTTTCTTACCTTAATTCAAAGAAGATGATGAGGGGAAGATATTCAACCAACGATCTTTGAGTTTGAGCAACAATCGAAGAGAGAAATGGAAGAAAATTTCAAAGGGGAGGGGGAAGGGGATTCTCGGCCAACTCTCAAGAAGAAGAAGGAGAAGATTTTTGTTTTGTTGTGTTGTTTGTTAAGTGGATGAAAGTAGGAAACTTAGCCCTTAAGTTTAGAGAGAATCACGCACAGGAGTTTGTGCCCACTAAACGAATCGAGTTAACAACCAACTTAACGATAGAACTTATTTCGAATTATCCCCGGCTACTACTACTAAATCATAAATGTAATTCGGCTCAAATAAATTATACGAATTAATATTATTATCGAAATTAACCGGAACGGGTTATTACAATCAATCCTCTTCGATTTGATAAAACCTATATACTTATGAATTTTTCTCATACTGGATTTTATTTTTGTATCCCCTTTGAATAAATAATAAAAAATTCTTCTTGGCATGACAGTTCAGGTATCACCCGGTGGGACTGTCAACTACCCTCCATCACTGGCTGAATAAATAGTCCGCTTTACATGACCAATCGGAGATGTTTCTCAAAGACCCTATTGAAGTCTCTCTGGCTAACGTATTGGCAGGAGCTCTAGAAGAAGATCAAGTCATGACGAGATAAGCAGCTAGGCGACTGATGCCAGCTGAGGAGCTTCTCAGAAGATAGATGAGAACTTTGGCGAACGAATGCCGGAGGACTCAAGAAACTGTGGTTCTGCACCCAGTACACCTAACAGGGATCTGCAATCAGAGTCTAGCTCATTCACCAGCTATGCAGACTTCCTAGCACCAACAATGATGACTGGTATTACCTCCCTGGAAGAACAGATGACTACCCCAACAGGGATGGTAGAAAGCATGTTGCAAAAGATGCAACCAAGATAACTCTATCGCTTAGATGTCAGGAAAGGTACTGATCAAGAGCATAGAGCAAAAGTAGCTGAAGCTGCTCTAAAGCAAAAAGATGAGCCTATGACCTCTAAAATGGGAGATGGAACGTTCCATCTATCCCTTCGCTATGCCTCAGGTTCATCACAAGGACCAACGAGGAACACGGTAGAGACTCCAATCGTCTCCAGAGATGGAATGACCCGACAAAGGCAAATTTGAAGGAGGCATATATTGGGGGCAACAAAGGTCAGTGAAGACCGGAGTCACCTTCATATACTTATATAAAGCCCTACACGCCCCGCATAGACCAGCTGTGTAATAACCCGCTACGAAAAAAAAAAAATTTAAAATTTTTCGGTCGGCGGTGGGACCCGGTGATAGTATAAATAATTTCGATGATAATATTATTTCGTAAATTATTTGAGCCGAATTACATTTATAATTTAGTAGTTTTTGCCATGGAAAAATTTTATCTTTGAAATCGGGTTCGTTGAGATTTAAATACGATAAGCGGAGAAATTAACCGAAACCGAACGGGACTCGAGTTTTTAAATATCTATCCATACTTATCCTCCACATCATCACCAAAACTTCATCTTCTTCTTTCTTCTCTCTCATGTGTGGGCCGAGACCACCCCTTCCCCTTTGAAAATTTCTTCTTCCATTTCCTCTCTTCGATTGTCGCCAAACTCAAGATCGCTTTGTAGAATATCGTTTCTCCTCATCCTTTCTTCGAGTTAAGGTATGAAAGTTCAAGTCTTTGAGATATTTCTTTGGGTTTTGACATAGTTGACTTTTTAGTTGACTTTTCCATAATTCAATTTATGATGAATCTTAGTTGGTTAGTGGGTTCTATGATGTATGATGTATATAAGTGATAAATTCATGATTATATGTCGCTTGGAGGATGTTATGGTTTGTGCTGGACTTTTCTAGGTTTCGGTTGACTTTTTGTGCTGATATTTTTATAAGACTTTAAAATGTGTAGGAGTTTAATTGTACCTTATTGTAGTTATTGTGATATTAAATTGGTGATTTAAAATTTATTAAAAGGGAATTACGTTGAAAGTGTTAATTTCAAGTTGTGTTGTAATTGATATTTTGGAGTATAGGTTGTTAATTAGGGACCTGCTGATTAACTAGAATGACTTATGTTGAGTGTAATGATAAAAAAAGTAATAAGATGGAATTTTAGCGGGATCGATTCGTTGTGTCCGATGGATTATTCGATAGTTTACCCGCTATGTTAGACCGTTTTAGAAATCATTCCGATTAGAGTTGGTAATGTTTATTCTAGAACGTAATTCTGGTATTAGTTCCTGAGTATACTTTCTGCAAGTTGTTAGGCCTTGACTCGCGGGAAGGGGCACGCTCGTGATCGCTCTTCCTGAGACTTTGTGATAGCTAGCAGAGGTGAGTACTTAACTCACGGGTGGATATGTTATTTCTGAATGTTATGCGAGCCATGATTATGTGAGAATATTGTATGTGTTATTCCGGAATGTTGTGTGTGCATTGTGTGAGAATGTCGTATATGTTATTCTGAAATTATATGAGCCATGACATTACATATATGATAGTATTATGTGGCATCGAAGATTTGCACGAGGGGCAGTGCTTGGCTCTCGACTTACGTAAGCTTCCTGTCTTGCGGCCTTGTAGGCATTTGCGATTGATTGGCCTTGTCGGCATTTTTGTGGTTTGTGCTGGCCTGGCCGGCGTTTATGATTGAATTGTGATTGGGAGACGTTTTATCTGTTTGCATTACTATTGTTGGGTGTTGAGTAGTTGGTTGTTGTGAGGTGATGGCTAGAGTTATACGTGTCTTTGAGGTGACTTGAGTATTAGGATATGACCCTAGAATTGGGATGGTTATGGGTTAGGTGGCTCTTTAAGAGCTGCCAGGTATAAGCTTTATACCGGCATAAGAGTTGCTTGTGTATCGCTTTATACGTCGGTATAAGAGCGTTGTTTATCAGCTTTATACTTCGGTATAAGAGCGTTGTTTATCAGCTTTATACTTCGGTATAAGAGCGTTGGTTATCAGCTTTATACTTCGGTATTTAGCTGCTGCTTATCGCCTTTATAATGTCAGGTATAAGAGCTGCTAGATTGACGGGTTGAGTTTATGTGCATCAGGGATTAGAACTGATGGTATCTATTGATGAGTGATTGATGACTAGAGTATAGTTTGTTGCGTCTCTGTGACTGTAATTTCATGTGGTTTGGTGTGATTTTTATTCAGTGAGTTGTATTCCTTATTGAGACCCTATGTGCTATGTTATGCCATGATGTGAGAATTTTCTTTGAAAGTATAAATATGGCCTTGCTAGGTAGTCCCGTTATATATCTATATATATGCGTATTTGACTCCTAAGTGTTATTTTTCTGTGTCGTATGTATGGTTTAAGTTTCACCTGGTGTTAAGTTTCAATTGCTTTGGCGGCTTACACCTTTCGCTTTGGGCGGCATTTAATTTGTGCCAAAGCTGACAGACGGCTAAGGTTGAGCCAGGAGACTGTTGTTGTTCCGAGTAAACCGGTGAGTACCAGTGAGATCTCGCTACAGTCTGATTTTTTGATTTGTTGTCAACTATTTTTATTGGTGTACTTTATTTTCAAACTTGCCTTGTCGGCAGTTGTCATTTTGTATTCTGAGTACAGTACTTACTCTCTTTTGTAGCCTTGCCGGCATTACTGTTTATTTGGGATATGTTGTATATATATATGGAGTTGGTTGGTTAGATATCACCTGATGGATTGTAAATTTTTAAACTGTGATTATTTTGGAAATATTATATGTAATCATATTTTTGAAGGAAACGAGTAGTTTTAAACTGAGTCGTCCATCGGTTTGGTGATTCTGGTGTTCCGGATTATAATGACTCTCACCTCAGGGCGGCCGACCTGGGGCGTTACAAGCTGAAAATGCCTAAGGGCCATCACCACCCAAATTCCAAAACTAAACAACATATAGCCCACTTTGTTGAGACGTGCAACAATGCTGGGACTGAAGGGATGAAATGGTCAACAGTTCGTCCGCTCCCTCAAAGGGAATGCATTTGACTGGTACACCGACTTGAACCCCGCCCGCATAGATAGTTGGGCCCAATTGGTGGGCTGGCTTAATTTCTCAACCACTTTTTCAAGATTTAAGAGAACAGTTAGAATGATGGGGCTAACTACTACCAAACAAAGAAAAGAAGAGCCAGTTATAGACTTCATCAACCGGTGGAAATAAATGGGCTAAATTTCATACACGCACATGAACTACGAAAAATATTTCAAATAGGTATTTGTGGGTAATTTTTGGCACCCGAACTTTAAAAAAAATTTATTTTTTGCACATGAACTGTACTTTAATAGGTGAGCCTAGAGAAAAATAGGAAAATTAAATATATTAAACTTTATGGATCATTTCTAAAATAATAAATACTTAATTAAATCAATTTTTAATAATCAATTTAAATTAATTCAATTAAACAAAATAATCTTCAACCTTAAGCCCACCTCCATAACTAGTAAAATGAACATGTACTTTGGTCACCATTAGTTCACTGTACCACCCACCTCAAAAATTTATCATTTAGTTATCCTTCTTGTTGTTTTTGTTCTTCTCGCCTCCTGTTTCGTTAGCAAGCATGGAGCACAAAGCTTCCCTCAAACCCATCATTTTATTATTTTCTTTCTTTTTAGTCTTCTCCTATGTTGTTGTAGTCCCTTGGTCCAGTAAGCATCTGTTGGAGTTTTTAACGTATAATAATAATTCTAAACTTATTGAATACGCATCCTAAGATATTATGGATTCTACAAAAACAATAAATCAATGAACCACGAGTGTGTACCTTTTCTGTCGATTATTATTTGTTGGTAGTGGAATTGAATTGCTCACATTACACAAATAAGAGTATTCCTGTTAGAATAATCGGTGGGCTAAATACATGTATTATAATATGTGTATAAAAGCTATCTTAAAGTTAGCCCGTAAAAGTGATTGGTTTATTTATATTTAAGTTTATTGGGCTTATTAGGTATTGTAATTAGTATGGGTTAATATGTGTAGAAACCCGGTTATGATTCTATTAGATGATGGGCCTAATAGTAATCATAGAAACCCTATATTTTTCTATATATATGTGCTAGGGTTGAGGTCCCCAATTCATATGGTTTTCTATTCTTTACATCCCACAATGTAAAGAACACGCAGGGAAGCCATATAGAATTGGAAGATCCAAATCCCACAGTTCTTCAATCCCGATGGAACAAGGTACGCTTCTGATATTATGTTTTTCTCAATTAATCTAGTATGAAGTATTGGGCATAAATTAAATTTAACATCTCCAAGATAGTCCACACTAGCAAATTGATGAACCCTTCCGTACGTTTTACTAGAACGATTAAAGCTAAACTAGAACAAAAGATGGAAGAGAAATAATTCACTTCCAATGAGGGGGTTCTGGCCGACTATATGGGAGGAGGGAGAAAAGGAGAGTTTTTATTTCTTGCAAATAAAAAGTGAGCATAACATTTTTCTATTCAAATTAGTCTCCTTATATAGTGGTGTTTTGAATATTCTGGAATGTCTATTCTTAAGGAGGTGGTAGAACATTCTGAAAACTCCTAAGCATAAACCTCATAAAATAGGAGGGAAGGTTCCGAAACCTCCTCCTATTTCTCCTCGATTCGTGCGCCCAAGAAGTGAGGGGAAGGTTCCAGAACCTTCTCCTTCCTTGGTCTGCTGCTCCTATGGGTCCGGGATTTGATGTCCCGAATGTTCCTTTCATGTTTCACTTTATACTTGAGAAATTTAATAATAATACATTTATTATTTAGTTTCGGTTTGCTATTTGTGTGTGACCTCTTAGGACAGAATGACAATAGTAATATATTAAACAATATTAACTGATTATTGTATTAACACATAGATTACAAGCGGACTAGTAATGCATCGTAACCCCTAATGTCGATGCCGGTAAGTCCTAAATATTAATTTCTCAATAATTACCATAGAGTGAACTTATATAGATTCAATGTATAAATCGGATGTAGAATCTAAATTTTTCAACGGGCATTTTTATGAGATCAATATCTCATATTTCCAACACTCTCACTTGTCCTTGGACGATTTATGATATAGTATCAAAAGGTTTGATACAGCATCCACGATTCCTTCGATACGCGATTTCCAACAGTCAAGCTTTGGTAAGATGTGTGTCACCAAACTCTCGCACCCGCAGTTCTCTTGGTTAATAGACAGGTTAATGTGATATCCAACTCATAGCTGGTGGCGGCCACCAAATCACCCTTAACTCCCCAAGATTATAGAAATCTACCAATTTATCTGGTTGTATGAATCCCCTATTGTACCCAGTTTCCCATTTATACTCTTGTAGTATACCCGACCATTTGCCGTTATAATCCTCCTGTTACAAAGGATGTTTGACAAGATCAAAGCATATTACTCCAGTACCCATGAAAAACTGTCACTCGGGTCTAAGAATCGTCATTTAACATAAGCTCTGTGAGAATCTCCTTGGGACACATATAATTTACCTTCCAAGTTCTCACGGCAGTCATGGTCCAGTACTACGGCTTGAAACTGTTTCAATGCTCGTACACCCATGTGATTGATTAGAGTATCCATACTCCCTTTTGATCCAAGAAAATTGATCAACACAATCAAACACATAATAGTCGTTTGGTGTTCGATTCCAATCAGGGAACACCTAACTAAGGACGAGGCAATCTGATTGTTCTCTTAACTTGTTAGAGGTTTTCTTGTTTGGATTACATATCCAAAGATCTCTTCATAATAACATAGATTGTCAATGGAATCAAAGGTTTGTTACTTGTAGTAACGTGGTGTGTATGTTTTGTACACACTCATCATTATTCATAATGATGTGGTCTTGAATCTTGTGGGCTTGAATCTTGAAGCTCAGATTCAAGAACATTTTCACACAATGGTCATTTATGACATTTAGACGAAATACTAGCTCCCACTAAATCTAACACTTTATACACATGTACAATATTCTTGAAGCTCATATTCAAGAACATTGTACATGTGTACTTCTATATTCAACTTATTGAATGAAGTATCACTTTCTAAGTACATGTTCAGATCAACAATGAGATCTTGATTTTCTAGCTTCGGTAAGCTATTGGAGATAACCATCTTTATCACGACACCAATCTAGGCAACTTTCAAGATCACTCATCAGTGTTGTAATCCGACTTACTTCTTATTCACAACTTCTCATATTGTAACTGCATTTAGTTTTTATGTTCTGTAGTCATTTATTGTGTTGTACTTGTTCTTTGAACAAGTTGTTCACAACTTTGTTTATCAGTTCATCTTAGCTTAACTAAGATCGACAATCGTCCCTGTTAGTTTGGTTAACTAATAAATATAATCCCTTTTCCTTGCTCTTCTTTCCCATTATACAACTTTATGATGTGGAAGGAGAAAATTGTTTACCTTGGAAAGATTCTTTCTTTTAGGTATTCAATTTGGATCTCGGTTAAATGCCTTATCAATATAAGCATAACTCAACTTGTTGAGTTCAATTAATTCGATCTCTATGAAACCTTAGAAAGATTCGAGCATTCCCCTGATCCTTTTATAGAGAAACTTGTACACAACCTGATTTGAGCTGGTTGTGTTATTCTCTATTATTAGAATGTCTTTTACATACTAATTTGCACATGTTGGGTAGCTCCCACTGACCTTCTTGTCTATACAAGAACCTAATTTTCATTAATGAACTCAAACGATTTGAACCGTTCATTAACTTATGTGTACATCAAGTATTGTAGATCCTGATGATCTAAAGTACTTATATAATTAATTCAGGATTTCTCCAGTACAAGAATCACCTTGACTTGGATAAATTATGTTTATCAGTCTGGTACTATAAACACGAATATTTCAATTTAATTAATCATTTGTATTGTGATAGTTATTTATTCCTTAATAACCTGATTATCTTGGATTAAATACGTTAATATCCAAATCTGTGTTTGGTATATTAAACTATGTCCGGATCCTACAAATCCTAAATCATCTTTTGTTGTTCACGGTTGTATCCTTAAAAGTATCACCTTTTGTTAGGATTACCATTGTAGTAATAACAAATTAAAGTTCATCATATAGTTTGTCAATTGTTTGACTTGGGTGAAAGTTTTATAAGATTTTGAACTCGACTTTTATGGAATGGTTCCATATTACATCCCTATGTGATGTTCTAGAAGTTGATTAGTTTAGTTATACACGTTTGTTAGTGTGTGAGCTCGGCTGAGGTGGATATGTAATACGGGTCTATTAGATAAAGATAGTTCTATCTAACAAATTAAAGAATATTAAATGTTCATTCAAGCCGACTCTCAATTATTTGAACTATTCAAATATTGTTCATGTATTTCTAAAATACACTAGTAAAATACACACATTTGTATTTCACTAATTTATTGTACTAGCAATCAGAGTGGTTATATTCTCATAAATGTTGATTTATGGTTCTCAACAAATATGTTTCTTTTAACATTAAGTTAATGAAAAATTACGAGATCATGAATTTCAAGTGTTGTTTAAATTTTGATCATATTATTCGAAACATATGATTCTAAAAACTCCGTCTATGCAATCTTTTGTTAATGTGATTATACTTTTACAATTCATATAGTGTTAGGAGATCAGATTTCAAGTTACTCTACTTGAACTCTTATGAGCATACATACTATGATAAATTCGTGTTGGTCTAACTAACATAATGGAGATATTATATCGCTTAGAGTTTTTATGTAAGGATTAATAAACAAAAATTAAATTAATTCAATGCAAAGAAAACATCCATGTTCAAAATATAAACTAAAAATGTCATTCCCATCAAAAAGGATGATAACTGACAATAGAATCTAAACACAAATTAACTAAGAAACGATAAAATGGTCTTCTCGTGTCGCTCCTTATAACGCCCAGTGGTCCGCACCATCTCCGCCATTTCCTATCACTCTAACCCCGCACATTACAAGAAAAAATGTCAGATATCAATTAATGTCAACAACATTATCAGACGTAATGGAAGCCGTCATAACGTGACAAGATTTCAAGACGGATTCGCGATGTGATCACGCCTCTGGCCCCGGTGAAAAGTCCTTCGCGTACTTTCCTTCGGATGAATTCAAGTGAAGGAAGTAGCCATTCGCCTGCTCTTCATTTCTTTAGTTTTCGCTGCAGCTTGTAATTCAAAACCGCAGGATCGAAGTTCTACGACATCTCATCCTCAGGTATCATCTCATAAAGTGAAGCTAACGATTGTGATTTAATCTGTGTCCAATAAACATATTGGACTCATTATAAGGATAAGTACACAAGATCAGATATTCATGGCTTTTCCCTGAGTATGTGGGATTCCGTAGTACCGAGTACTCTATCACCCTCATCATCTCCACGCGATCCCTTACTATGCCGACCAAGGCCTGGAGCATCTACATCCTATCCTTTTAGCCTCTCAGATAAAAGTGAATCTCACTCCAAAGATAGATCAAATCCTCTCTTTCGCAAGTGATACTTAACCTTAATATGATATGAAATTGAAGATATCACGAGGCTCCTAGCAACATCATCAAGTCCCGTCAAAATGCATTTTGTCTCTGTCCTAATCCGAGTCCTTTGGGGTAACCGGCCCATCTAGTATTATATATTCCGTGGTTCTCGTGAGCTAGAACCTTTCTCAAAAATATCGGGACTACACATCGGCTATAGTCCAACATTTCCTCGAGATCGATCGAAAACAATCATAGGGTGTAGGACTATAGAACTATGCAAAAAGAAACTCCATAAAAGAACAACTTAATCTATATGTGATAAAATATTTTATAGTCTGAAAATAGAATAACTATACTGGTATTTACAATCCCACTAAACACAAAAAGTATATCAAGAACTCACATAAATCGGATGGCAAAGATCGCATCACATTCGACAAGCTATGTAAGCAAGTGTGTACTATCACATAATTATGCAAAATTCATCATAATCTTAGGGATTGCTCAAAATTCATCTTAGACTGTATTGAAAACCAATTGCGTCAACGGGCTCACGCCGCATTGAAATCACCGTAAAATAGACCAAATACATCGAACGTGAATTAGAATAAATAGTGTAAGTTCGTGTTCTAACAATTAACTTAGGTTCCATCGAATGACATCCATATGCAAATAATGCCTCATAATACCGCACAAAAGTGATCTTATACCAACTTTGGCGTTTGGCATGACATTAACTCCTTATTTATCATGGATTTGTTATATTTTATTTTGACTCTTATGACAATGTCAAGGTATCAACTGCATGCTAAAAGAATACACCCTATCATTGATCTACGTGGTCCGCATAATCTTGTTTTAATGATGAATTAAATATTGATTTAGCATTTTAACATATGTCGTTAAGTTTATTTATTTCATGGTGATGTAAAGCAGTGCTGGGTGC
This sequence comes from Lithospermum erythrorhizon, assembly GCA_019722365.1. Lineage (NCBI taxonomy): Eukaryota > Viridiplantae > Streptophyta > Magnoliopsida > Boraginales > Boraginaceae > Lithospermum > Lithospermum erythrorhizon. The sequence goes on from JADFUC010002228.1 coordinate 11,353, forward strand.
TTGTCTGACGCAAAGCTGATATCGATATTGTCATGCCACAAGATCAAGACATTGAAGACAATGAAGAAATGTCAAGATCTTTAAGGCAGTAGGTACAAAGCCAACAAGATTTAGTACGTGATATAAAAGAAGAATCAACTATACAAAGCTTCAAAGTGTTAATGACGACAAGACATCATTTACCGGTCAAGAAAGGACCAAGAAGAAGACCTTAATGAAGAATCAAGATCGAAGATACGAAAGTATTGAATAGCTTAAAGATTAGTAAAAGTTATGGCTTTAATCTTACTATACTTTCATTTCTTCATGTCGATCAAGTTCATTTGGGAGATATTTTTCAAACTATTTTCTCGACAAAAAAGAACTTAACTGCTTTCAATTAAGCTATATGTTTGTCAAATGAAAATATTTTGAAAATCTAATTTTTAAAACTGTGATTTTATATCATTTTACAAAGGGTTTAAAATAGCTTTCCAACGCTTTTTGAATCACACAAAAATCGGAGTTATAACGGGGCTGGAAATGAATTTCTAAAACTTTGTTAGTCCACTATGTGCTTTCTGCAATGAGTGCAATGGGCCTCGATGGAGCTGAGTGAACTTTTTGTGTTCATCGAAGCTCTCATGGAGCACTCGATGAAGGTTAAACTGCCCGTTTTTTAATGCTTGAACTCAATAACTCATAAAATAATCTAACTCTTCCCAATCAATCCTAAACTTTTTATACTCTATTTCATCTTTAAAATACCAAATCTCTCAAACATGTGAGCTTAATTGTGATTATCAAAGAGAAGGAGCTGGCTGTGCTCAAACTTTGAAATATAAACGGAAACAAAGAGCATTCAAGGTGTTTGATGAAATGCTCAAATAGGGAGTTCGAGAGCTTCAAAGTTCATATCTACTCAACAAGGAGTTCAACAAGCTTCAAGTTCATATCTACTCATTGTAAGGAGTTAAATTATGTTTGTAATATTTTCATCCTATACGAGAAATTGTAAAAGTGTGAACTTGTAACATCTCCAAGATCGAGATGTCTCTGGTAGATTAATTATTTAGATCTAGACTCAGACCAAGTGGTTCGAGGTATCAGGAGATCCATTTAAACTAGGAATCGAGATGATTTTTCCAGGGTCAGAGGTTGAAGCTTCAAATAATAGGACCAAAAGTTCTTTGTAGGTCGAGGAGCTGAGTCTCCTAGTTGATAGGAGTGATTCCTTGAAGTAGATCGCTAGAAGGTTCTAGTGGTATTCAGAACGCTTGTTCATGGCTCGGTGTGCACTCGATGCTTGAGAGTACTCTCCTGCTGCTGTTCGAGTAGTTTCTCAGTGGTTGCCTAGAGGCGTAGTTTCTGTGTGTCCAGCGGTTTAGCTGATGATATATATCGACTAGCTTGATTGCACGCATTATGGGTTACTTCTCGGATAATATATACAAGCTACTTTTCCAAATTCCAAGGCCGAAGGCCGAAAGACTGCCAATAAGCCTAAACACCGTCAAGTTTCATTCTATCCTCAACCTACCTTATTGCTTATATTATATAGCATATGATAGAAATGCTAGAATTGGATTATATGCTAGTTTATGCTTAATTAAATATGCTCAAGATATAATTGAATTTGAGGTATCGATATGAGACAAGTTTAATCGAACTAAAATTGAATATCCTATGTTGTTCGTGAATTCATTACTCATGATTAAGATATAGTTTGATTCGATCAATGAACTTAATTGTTATACCCGCACCCATCAAATCATGTTTAAATTTAAGCATGTCTTAAACTCATCTAAGATATCTATGTATCGAATTAAGACATAAATACTTTAGATCATTAATACTAATGATTTTAATTCAGTATCATTTACTTAATGAATCAATGTTAATATTGAATTCATATTTCTTTTGATGTTTATTGCACATAATGATTTCTAGATCGTTGAATTATTTTATCGTTAATCTAGCATTCATCATTTGAGGAGGTCGGGAAACTTTAACATAGTTAATCAGGTTACAATTGACTAGAAAGTTTTCATTTTGGGTGAAATCATTTAAGGAAGTTTTAAAAGTCGAAAAATCGGTTAACAACCGCTTAGTCTCATTCCCCTCCTCTTAGGATCGCCATATAGGCTAACAATCTAAGAGTTATAACAAAAATATAACATACGCTTTAAAATCGATATAATGGTTAGTAGGAAATATTTCTAAATTATATGTGTTGTTTCAAATAATTATTGGTCATCCACTGTTGTGATCAATATCTAGTAATTAATTATAACTAATTATTATTAATTATCTTACTTATCATTCAAGAACACAAAACCAGTAGCACCTTAAGTAAGTATTCATGAAGGTACATAATATATAACATTATATAAAGTCCATAACATCCATCATATATAGCATAATATATTATGCATGATAGGTAATCAAATATTAAACTAAACATTATGTACGGATAAAGCTTAAAGTATGCAATAATACATCAGTAGTCCGCACAATCATCAAATAAACTGTTTAATTGTCTAAGTGTAAAGTCACTAATTATCTAATTATAGTGTTCGTTTAATATCTAATATTATATAATAACTAATATTGCCAAAATTACTCATTTTAGACTTATGATGATTAATTTCTAAATTATGTCATAATTTGAAACTCTAATTATCTAATAATTTTAGGTCTCAATTAAATCTAATTCAAAATTTTATAATTAAATCTAATTGAAATTAGAATTTAGTCAATTTACTTTAATTGATCCCAAGAAACAATTAATATTTAATCTAATCTAATTAGAACTAATTTCAATGTGACTAAAATAATTTTCATCAAGAAATTAAATTAATTCAATTCGATCAAGGTCCATAACTGACCCAGTAAAATCCATCAAAAATTGAGTTTCGATCAAACCAATACTCAATTGACTCATTTAAAACAAGCTTCGACCAAGAAAGCCACACAAGCCACTAAGGCCAGCAACCAAACCACACGGACCGGCCCAGGCGTAGTGTGGACACGCCGAACCGACTAACGACCTGCCCACGTTCAAAACAAATTTGAACGCGGCAAACCTCACTTTGCCGCCCGCGTCCGCGACGCCACCGCCGACGTGGCATGACACGTTGCCATACTTGTCACCACGCCATCACCGCCGAAGAATTCCACCGAGTCCCAAGGTCGACCTGTCAAATGGATAAAAATCTTAAAAATTAGAAATATTATTTGAAGATTTTTCACATTGATTAATTTCGAAAATAATTAACTTTTAATTAAATTTAATTATTTTATTAACGTAATTCATCAATAGGGATTTCAAGATATTTAAATCAATTCAAAAGACGCAAAACAAATCTTAAAACTCAAGTAGTGTTTTTACAATAATATTTACATACTTGTAATCATATCGCTCGGTAGCCCGAGGCCACCGGCTGCGTCTTTAACGTATAAAATAGTTCTAAACTTATTGATAATGAATCCTAGGATATTATGGATTGTACAAAATAATAAATCAATGAAACCACGAGCGGTAATTTTTCTGCTTGACATTATTATCGCTTGACAAATGAATTGAATTGCTCACAATACCCAAATAAGAGTATCTCAAGATAGTCCACACCATCAAATTGACGAACTCTTCCGTACGTTTTACTAGAACGATTAAAGCTAAATTAGGAACAAAAGATGGAAGAGAAATAATTCACTTCCAATGGAGGGGTTCGGCCGACTATTTGGGAGGAGGAGGAAAAATGAGAGTGTTTATTTCTTGCAAATACAAATTGCGCATTAAACAATTTCTATTCAAATTAGTCTCCTTATATAGAGGTATTTAGAATATTCCGAAATGTCTATCCTGGGCTGCATTTGCAATATTCTGTAATCTCTTTAGATAAACCTCATAATATAGAGGGGAACGTTCGAACCTCCTCCTATTTCTCCTCGATGGGCGCCAAGCAGGGGCGTTCCGTAACCTTCTCCTCCTTCGGGTTCGAACGCCGCCACGCCCGGGATTAGATGTCCCGAACGTTTTCTACGTCACTTTATACTCGGGAAGTTTTTAATAATAATACATTTATTATTTAAATTTTCCATTATTGCTTGTATAACATCTCCAGATGTAGAATTTGTAATAGTAATATATATTAAACAAAATTAATCTATTATTGGTATTAACATTGATTACGAGCTTTATCCTAGAAGCCATCAGAACCCTAATGCTCCATTCTCCGTGAGTCATAAATATTAATTGCTCAACAATTAACTTATAGTGAACTTATATAGATTGAATGTATAAATCGACGCATAATCTAAATTTATGAGATCGACATCTCATATTTTCAACAACATCATGTCTCAACAATTTGTCCTCTTTTGATGTAAATTGAAACTTCTCAATTTTGTGTTGTCTTCTAATTTGATATGTTCTATGTTGAATTATATATTGGTGTTGATTTTTGTGAAAAACAGGAAGCTTGTAATCAATCTCAGCTAGTGTGCAAACCAGATTAAATTGATTGAAGATGATGGGATGGGTGTCCTGACAAGGCCAAGATGACAAGGTTTTTTATTCAATTAATTAAAATCGATTAAAAATTCCATCTAAGGCTAGTCATTATTATTTTAAAATGACCCACGAAGCAATATATATAATTTTTTATTTTGCTTACCTATTAAAGTAAATACATGTGTGTCAAAAGATTTTTTCATGTCTGGTGCCAAATCACCCTTAAATGCATATTTGAACGTTGAAAGATTTGTTGCTATTCAAAACTAAGCTTCAGTAATTTCGCACCTTTATGAAATTTAGCCAAATTAATACTCCGTATTAGGAGTACTTAAAAAATCAATATGAATTGATTCAGAATGTCCCATTTGTGGTCGGAGACTGAAGTTCCCTATTGTGCGAAACTATGAATCAATTCATATTGATTATACGGAGTATGATATTAACTAACATAGGTTAGATGATATTAATTGAATGATTGCAACAGATAGAAACAGTTTGTTGTTTACAAAGGTTTTAACTGATTCTGTATAGCAACAGATAGAAACAGTTTGTTGTTTACAAAGGTTTTAACTAATTCTGTTTGCTTGTTTTGCAAATTGCGATACTGCGACAAGTGCATTAATGATGAGTTTGGAGTGAAGACTTTGGTTATTTCCGCTGAATTTAGTAGATTACAGTAAAACGCTATAAATTAATACTGAGCAATAAATTTTTTAAAATAATAAATTTATCCGATTCGATTTGAAAGCTATTAAAAATTACAAAATTCGAGCAAAATAATAAGATAATAATTTTTTAAAAATAAAATAGACCCAAGAAAATCATAAATTAATAATTCTTAGAACTTGAAAAATAATTATTACAACTTAATAAAAATATGAATCTAGTTGTTTCTTTTCTTTTAAAGTTCAATATTATCGAGTTTATCTCTAATTTTTCTTATTACATCCAATAGTTTTGATGTCATGGCTAATCGTAACATAACATTTCGAAGAGTTTTAGACCCCAAGAGTGCTTCCTTTCAGATAACAAGGTCTGTGCTTTTCCGTGATCATTATCTCTCATACTATTTTTATTATCTTCTTGCATTTAACTCTTCCGATATTTAGATGATTCTACATACTTGGGATCAATCTCAATAAATTCAACAAAACACAACGTATTACGCTCATTTTATTAAAAATTCTTTAATTATCAAATTATTAATTTATCGATAAATTAATAACTCTCTAAATTAATAAATTATTAATTTATTATGTCCCAATGATATTAATTTATAGATTTTTACTCTGTGTAATTGAAAAATACATTTTCAGTGGATGATAAAAATCATGAAATCTTATCAATTTGGCTTAATTTCTTATTGCCCCTAATCTATCACATAAATTTCAAATTGTCCCCTAATATCGTTTCAAGTTACCCCTAAAATACACTAAGTTTCAGATTACCCCCTTAGCTATGAAATTACCCCCTTAACTATGTCCACTCATATGATGAAATTTATTTAACAAAGGGACACCAAATTACACATTATAAAAGACTTGGGCACTATTTGAATATAAGTAAACATGTGTACTTATTTTAATAATAAACAAAATATTAATTAAAATTATACGGAGTATTTAAACAAATACAAATACCTACCATATCCCCACTCACCCCTCAACCCCACCCCGTGGTCTTCTCTGACAAAAGTGCCCCCTCTCTCTCCCACCTCCACCACCCAGATTCGCCACCATCTCCAACATCTCCACCATCCCAACCACCGCCCAACCAAATCAATCTATGCCCCAAAAGCAAATCAACTTCACTAAACTCTATGTCAAACAATGGAGCTCACCTTAACAGGCTTCTCAAACATATTTGCACTCCTCGGAGTCCAATCTCCAATTGCATCTCCGACGATCGAAAGCATCCACAACGGACAATTCACCATCCGACTTTACCTATCACCACCAAACTTACTACCAAAATGCACCAATCAAGGGGTCGCTGCATCCTTCCCCAACACCAATGCAACAACTAAATATCAAATTTGGTTATCCATGGATTTTTTATGGTCTGTTTGGTTTATATAATTATCTTAGAGTTTAGTGAAGCTGAGTTATAGCCAAACGGATCATAGTGGTGTGTATATCTGCTATCTAGATTAACTTGTTGACTTGGGAAAAAAATAATGTTTCTAGAATTTTTTATGGAAGAAGACATAGTTGTTGCTTCATTCCCATATCGACGAGGTCGAGGCGGTGGTGGTGGAGGGTGAGGATATGGTAAGGGTTGGTTTTTAATTAAATATAATTTCAATTAATATTTTAGTTATTATTAAAATAAGTTCATATGCTAGTTATATCTAAAAGTGCCCCAAATTCATTATACGTGTAATCCTCGAATTTACCCTTTACCAAACAAATCTACCATAGTAGGGGGTAATTTGAATAGTGAGGCACCAAACTTAGGCAGTTTAAAAGAATTAAACGATAATAAGATATTGCATAATTTAAAAATTTAGCGATATTTCAAGTGGGGCAATAAGAAATTAAGCATATCAATTTCAATGAGACCCAATTTCTCACATAGAGTTGTTAATGGGCCGGATTAACCATCGACTGCCCGAAAACCGGGTTCTAGACCCGCCTGCTAATTCATCCAATATGTTAGTGGATCGGTCCCGGATCTAAAATTTGGTCCGCAGAACCGGTGGAACCGACCATATATTCCTAACCCTAAACCTAAAATCGTCACTCTCTTCTATTTTCTCTAACACTCTATCATTTTTCTTTATTAATGACGGTAGTACTTTGATCAACTTAGGGGAGATGCAAATTACAAAGTGCCATCTACACTTTCCCCTCCTCCCCATTTTTCAGGTTGGCCGAAATGTTGGATGCATCATGCAATTAGGGACTTTATTTTCTTCTCTGTTATCAAGTCAATGATGATTTATTCTTGAATTTGAGGCTCAATTGTTGAATTTTATTCGATTTTTTTGCTATGTTTATTTCAAAATCGATTTGTATTTTGGGTTTTGAAGTCAATGATGATTTGTTATTGAATCTGAGGCTCAATTTTGATATTTAGTGTGTCTTTTTGTATGTTTATTTCAAAATTGATATGTATTTTGGGATTCTTAGTTTAGGGTTCTAATTTAGGGATTTCAATTAGTTATTTGATTTGTATTTCGAGGGTTTTCTAATTTTGAGAATTTTAATTTATGAATTTGATTTTGACAATTTTTAATTTTGGGGGTTCAATTAGGGTTTCGATTGAGAGCCATTTCGTTGTGACTGTTACTCCGGCTCGAAAATTACCGGTTCCGGTCCGGATCCAATTTTTTATCCGAACATTATCGATCCGTCCTATAGTATTTAGAATCCTACCGCGCGTCCCGGTATACAAACCGACCGAACCGACTGTAATCGGGCTTACTCACACAATAGTAATAAAATAAAAAATAAGTTAAAATAAATTTAAAAAGTCAAATATAAAAAGTTATATTAATAAAGTATATAATAAAATATAAAACAACAAAGAATTGGTCCTAAACAATAAACTATCTAAAGACCACAGACTAGTAATCTTCCACTTAGTCGCGACCACCCAATAACGGAACTCGAAACAAATTTTAGTGTTGGCCACACTAAAACACAATGGAGGGAAAATAGTTAGCAAAACACAATTTTGTAAACTGAAATATGACAAAACATTTTGATTGAATTTGTGGATACAATAAATTTTGAAGTCTAAGTTGTTTTCTCTTAAAAAGGAGAAGAAATTCTTCATCCATAAACTTTAAAAGCAAATAACCATTCATCAATCTTGAATGGTGTAGAACTTGTAGGACCAACTAATTGGGACACTCCTTTAAAGGAAAAAGATACTAAGATGTCTCTTATGTAGTCCAACAACCCCTGTGAGAATAGGACCCCATTTTCTTAAATCTTATTTTGTTGAATTGTTTTGACACCCCTTCTTGTTTACTTATTTATACTTCAATTCTACTTGAACAGAATGATACATATCGTGAAAATGTCGTTCGGAGCCATATAGGAACATTTAGGAAGATCTAAGATAGGAAACCAAGAATAGTATCATTAAGACTTCCAAGTTCCAACACTTAGCAAAATATCTAGGGTCGATCTCATCGAATCGAAATGAATCTCAAATTAAAATTTTCAAGTCGAATCGAATTTTCATACTATTTTATAGAATCTAACCTTTAATGAGAAACGGTTTAAGTGAGGATAAAATGTGTTATTGGGGTAATGACAACATACACAAAGAAATAAGTGGAGGTAAGCGTGTAATCAAAATTCAAATTTACATTTATTGATGACCCAAAAATATCATGGGATTTCATTGTTAAGTTTAATGTTTTATTGGAATATGATAATTGAGTATTAAGTAGTGAAAGCTCACCAATGGTTTATAGCCTAGTGGTATCCAACCAGAGCCTCTATCCAAGAGGTATCAGGTTCAATTCCTCACATAGAGGTATTATGCACGTAGTTTCTCGGTTACTAGGCAAGCTAATATGAGAATTTCGAGGGAGGCTGCTACGCAATTTGCCATCCTTTCTATTAGTTCCAGGCTTTCCAGCGATTCTACGTATCTCTTGAGTCACCCGATATGTCAGAGTGAATAGATTATTCATGCGAGGGAAGGCTTGAGTGAGAAACCAATTTTAGCTTGGCTGGAGCTTAGACCTGCAAAGAAGCTTAGTTTAGAATTTAATTACTGTTTGATAATGTATGTAATTTGTAATTTTTAACGTTAGAAAGAAAAAGTAGTAAAAGCTCGGGTTAATTCTTGTTCGATGATTATTATTTCATACTTTATTTGAAGCTTATACTCTAAATTAATTGCATTGTTAAAATTTATGTATTTATTATTTGGAATATAAACTCGCTAATTAATAACATATTTTATTACATTTGTATGTCTACTTGAATATATTTTATTAAAGGTCAACTAATTTATAGCATAAGCACACTTAAGATTTGAATCTCACTAATTGCTTCATATTATTATATGATTGTTTAATGGAGAAGAAAACATTGAAACTATTATTCCCAATGGAATCCCATGTGAGAAAATTCTACTACTACTAGCTAGTCCTACTAATTACATAATTAAAAATTGAGGAGATATGGAGAAGTACGTTTATACAGAACATCCTTCACTCCTATCAGAAAAGGGTTATATCCGAGATGATAACATTCAGTCAATTGACTAAGCAGCAAAAATTACTTTATATTGATATGACAATAATGCTTCCAATTTTGAGAAAAGAATAAAAAAGTCAATCATGCTTGATGCTTTAATCGCGCACGAAATCATGTTGGCCCTAATCATTTTTTTATTAGTCAGTGGTAGGTTACCGTCAAAATGATAATATTAACATTGTTTAATTGATTTTAGTTTGTGCAAGAGTAATGATGCTTTCAAAAGGTTAATTTAAATTTGGTGTTTGAGAGGTGAGATAGATGATTTTTAAAGAAGCGGGTACATTATAGTGGATTGGAAACATTTCAGCAAAGAATATGAAATGAGAAAATAGTTTCTGCTGACTTGCTTAAAAATTCATTATAATTTTGCTATTTCTGCTGCGTCAATGATAACTACCGTTGCGACACGATTAAAGCGTTAATATAATTTTAGCATTCTAACTTTCATTGACATGTTTCAATTTCGATTTTTTTATTGTCAAAAAATCTATTTCAGCTGTTATAAAAATAATTTTTAAAGATTAATTATTTGTAAAAAGCCTTTAAAAATAGGGAGGAATAGCTTTTAAACAATGGTCAGAGTTAGCGTGAGATCACTTTAAGGCATTTTATTAATAAAGAGAATTGTGATAGGGTTAAGCGTAAATGTAACTACTTGCTCCATCAAAATAAATTGTTCTAATGTCTACCTCACTAAAGCCGGGGTCACAAAGGGGTAAGAGAGTCCCGATAATTGAAAGCTTTGGGTACATTGGGTTTAAAATAGTTAGTAGATGATTTATTATCCTGAGTAAACTTTAATTGGGTTCTTGGCATGGAGCAATGTGAGGGATAAATATTAAATATTTTTATTGTTATGAAGTACACAATTCTTCATACTTAAATACATGTTACTACTACAAAATAACACTTCACTTACTTAGACGTCACATCTTAAAAAAACACCGTCTAAGATTAATAGGCGGCTCGCGTCGGAAGGCGTCTAAGTTAATCTTGGGCGAGCCGCGCGGCGATCGAGGTTCATATCTTAGCGGATTTCAGTTAGAATCTTATTTTTATTAAAAAGAAAAGTGAAAATAAAGCCTAATAACCATCACTACACAGGTATTACTCAAAGTCCGCTTCAATTAGACCACTTTGCCAATATACCGCGGCCACACCCAGGGTAACCCGCTTTGACCCCAAACCACCAATGTCACGAGGCGACCGGTTTAAGGTTCTTATCCCCTGCTGGCTGCTTCACTTTGAGGTAACCCGCTTATGCGGATTATTGTCCATTTTCATTTTAATAACCTAGCCCTTAACTTTCGAGGTAGAAGATGATGAAAACACCTTGAATATTCAGAAATTATTTGAGTATTGTCATTGAGAGTATTTACTAATATTAATTTATGGTGTTTTTGAATTTGTTGATAAATTTAAAAATTTGCCGTATGTAATTTAGCTTGGAGGTCTGCATAATTAGTTAAAAATTTAACCTTGATATTAACTTAGTATTGTGTTATAGTACTTATTTGGTTTTGTTAATTTTTTGTGTTGTTGAATTTGGTGATATAGAGTAACTCTTTGTCCGTGTCTTAATTTTGGCTCGAAGGGTTTGAATAATCAATTAAAAAGTTTAATCCCAGACTTGAGTGTAATATTGAAGTATTTTTTTTATTTTATGGTTTAGTTAATTTGGTAGAGCTAGTTATATTTTTAAGTTTAGTGGATAAATTCGGTGACTAAATTACATGTTCTCGTGATGTTGATTTATGATAATTTTGTGAAGTTTATTAAAAAATTGAACTTCAGTTATATTTGCATGATATGGGCACATTGATTTGATATTTGTGAACCGTTATATATATGGGCCGTTGATGCGATGTTGTGAACTGAAGTTGCTCTGGTACTGTGTTGACATGCTTGTATGTGGGTAAGAGAATAAATATGGAAAACAAATCGATGAGTTGGGTTTTGTGGGAAATGTAGACTTGAATAGGGGACTGGTTAGAAGGGATTCATTAAATGCAGCTTGGTAACCAAAGTATTTTATGTTAGTGAACACTGACTCAATTGCTTCTTCTTTCAACGGAAACTTAATGGCCAGAATATCGGTGAGAATATTGAAAATAATACGATGTCGAAGATGATCGCTTTAGATAATTAAATCATAGAGACATATCGATGCAAAATATTTTTTATGTAGGCAGTCATAATGAGGGTATATGGACTGGATACCCTGAAGCGGGGCAAAGCGATATGGCGTTGAGTTGGCGTGAAAAAGGAAGCTTGAGGAAGGAATAAATATTGGTGTATTTTTTCTATATTTTATTTCATTTGTTCTAAACTAATTCTTCATTTTTTATGTTTATTTGTGTTTAACTGTTTTCTTATGAATTTGTTATTTTGTGGATTATAGGGAGACTTAACTTTAGTTTTCTATGGTGGTAATCCACATCTTCTAGTTATAGCCGATGTTGATGTTTTGCTTGTGCTTCCGACATACCACCTAAAAAACGAAAGCAAAGAAGTGGAGGCAAGAGAGGAATTGTAACACTAAAAAGATTTTGAAAAGAAAATAAAAAGAATGAGATCAAACTTAAGGTATATATAAATTTAATATTTAAGTTGCAGCTTATATTATATTATTAGTATATATATATATGGAATATTTAATATTTTAATTTTGTACTGTATATGAACATTTAATATCTTGTTTATTTATGATTTGGGTAAATTCATGCAGCTCGCTTTTAATGTTGTGATCGACGATTGGCGAACTGGAGTCCACATTTGTTGATTACATTGATTTTCTTGCTCGTAGTGAGATCCCCTTGACAGAAGGTGATTGGCGGACAACGGATGACCAACTGAAACAAAGAATATGGGAAAAAATAGAGGTAAAATTTAATATAACCGTATTTTATTTGTAGCTATCTCCAAGTAGACATATTTATAACAATTCTTTTTCCCATGCAACCATCTTTTGAACTTGATGAGAGTCGTATGGATATGACTTTGAAAAGATAGGAAAAGCGGCAAGGGAATTTCGTACAAAGTTGGCCAAATAATGTTTCGATGAAGACATTCTTGTCGGCCTAAAATATATGTTGAGTTCGATGTTGTCAAAGGAAGTTGGTTAGGATTTGTGAAAGCAGTAGGTAGTGAAAGATTAAATTAATTTTTTTGATTAGTTTCCAAAACTATGATAGCTTCAATGTATGTTTATTGTAATCACTATTAACTATTCACTTTAACTTTAATGTAGCAAGCGAGGTAGAAGAGAGTGGAATTAGCTCAAAATCGATCTTAGGTAGTAGATTGGTTGCTTGAGGGTACATGCTTTCAGTGAGAGAACAAATGGTAAGAAAATAAATTGTACTCAATACATTAACTTGTGAACAAGAAATAAACTATTGCTAAAATCAATGCAAATTGGTATATTGAAAAAAGACACTCAATTGTGACCGGTTAATATTATTGAAGTAAGTTAGGAAAACCAAAGATGGGAGGGTAGTGGATGAAGCAGTAAGTTCTATAATTGATCTAAATTTAATTTTAAGAGTTATATATATGTTTTTTTTGGACTAATTTAGAGGTATATTACTCGTACACACTTACGCTAGAGGAATTGCTTTTTGTCGTAGTCTAGATGATGTATTGGCAAAACCATTAAGAAGGAGTACTACGAAGAGTTTTTAGAGCCGGTCGTAGGGTCCTGAAAAGAAACATTATTTTAGTAAGGGACGAGATGCGTCTAAGTGTTTTGATGTTAAGTCGATGAGACTAATTAGTATCATTTGGGAAGAAGGTGGAAGTATTGACCCAATTCCATGTTGCATCTCCCGAACAAAAGGCCGGCAGCAAAGACCGCCTGGGCTCTCACATTCATGTTTCTCATAGGGCGGGCGACGAGGTAGATGTCTATATTTGATATGATTCCGGAGGTATCTATTTAATACTTTTATGGAATTAGTGTCGCCAATTTTCTATATACTTGGTAGCATTATTATTCTTATTATAATCGATGCATTTCAATGTAGAATTTCTACTCTTGATACAAGGCACATTAATACGATATATTGGTATGTTTAATGACATGGAGCACATTGATCGTCTCAATGTGAGTTTTGTTTATGTGATGTAAGGCACGTTGATCTGCGATTATTAATGTTGGCATAATTGAGGTCTTCTTTCCATAATTATTTTTCTCCTTTTAGGGTGAGACTCTTTTTGACGTTAGGTAATTAGCACGTCATATATTTTAGATTTGGATCGGTATTTAGAATATGAGCATACCTCCTAATGAGAGTGACCAAGTGAGAGTATGTTTGGTAGTTGTCACGACCGTGAAGAGCCGCTCTTTTTGTCCTAATGTTGAGGGGTATGAGATTACTTGTGGGCGTGTATTGGAGTACATTTGTTGCATGACTAATTAAGTTGGATTTACCTTACAAAAGAAAGGTAAATATATAAAATGATTATAATTTTTGATGTGGTTAGTTGTTCTTTAGACTAAATAATTGAAAGCGTTTTCGGGTTTTACAAGTATTAAATGTATAAGCAAGGATAAATCTGAGTGTTGAGTTTGTACTCAGTTGCTTAGAGGAAGGCGGGAGCATCACCGAGAGGGTGACCTCGGCCCTCATTACATGCTTTTCTTAACTTTTATGGGCTTATGTTCAAAGAGATGATGATTAAGTTTCTTTGTTTCAATGTAAAGTCGTTTTTGAGGGTGTATTTCGTCGTCGTATTTCTTTCGATGCTTGTCCGAAGAGATAATAACTTGTAGGTGGTTGGAATTAGCCTATTTACATAATAACATAAAGGTAAATAATAATAAAGCCATATTCTATCTAAGTGTTTCGCATATCCATTTAAAATATACTTAGTTACTAATATATTCTGCCGAAGATACTTGTGTGTGATGTGTATTTGAATTCGATGAGGGGTCAACAACGAAGCAACACAAATATGGTGTCAGTAGGTTCTTAACTTTTGTCTACTCACATGCGGCTTGGTATTCGTTTAATTGGATATATTACAAAGCATGAGAGGACAAGATAAATCGTCGTGATACGTATAATACTCGGGTTAGTACATAATATTTTTCGTATAAAATGAGCTAATAGATAGTTCCGTATTGAAGCATAAATGTTTCCTAATACTAATGAAAGAATTATTGAGTAATGTAGATATCGTGGGGTGTTCGTTGCCATAGCACTTACAGAATGAATATATATATTATATGGATCAGTATAAAGACATGTAAAGATTGAGGCGATTTGGTGCATAAAATTAATAGGTGATAAATCGATTATTAATAATAATATATATTATTAACATGTTAATTGTTAAAAATGTAGAAGAATTAAGTAACAATTTGATTGTAATCTCATAATTATTTATGTATTGGATAAGTGACACAACCATATCTTTTGTATTAGAAATTTTTTTTCTTCAATAAAGCCAATTTTTTTAAAGATATGAAGGCATAAACATCAGTTTTTTTCTACTTGTAGTCAAATTAATTTCCATGTATGTGATATTTTTTTCTCTATACTTCAATTTCTTCCACCTTTACTTTGTTGTTCAAATTATACTCTTAACATTTAAGCCTTTTTGTTATTACAAAATTATATTATCTCCAATAAAAATATATAATATCTCCAATTCAAATCTTCCTATCATGGAAATGATGGAAATAACTCTCCTCAAATTATGTTTTATTTATAATTAATATTATTGTATAGATGATATAAGAGTTAATTGCATATATGTAATTTTGATAATATTGTGTGGGTTGTCTTTAATTGATAAGTGATAATGTAGCACATTTATTTTTCGAAATAAATCTATAAAATTCGCAAAGATTGTCGGAATTTGAGGTTTTTCATGATATAAAGTGAAAACAAACTTTGCGATCTTGATTGACATCAGCTTTGATTTGAATCGAGAGGAATTATCGATTCTTGTAGTAAAGAGTATGTGTTGAAAATACTACAAATTGATATATTTTTCCCCGAAACAAATATCTTTCCTGTTCAAATTTCTTAATATAAATGGAAAAATATTTAATGAGAGTTGATAAATATTCTTATATACTTACAAAGTAACTTTATTGAGGACAAAAACATAAAAGAATCATTATAAAATTGCTATGATCTTTATGTGATCAGTAAAAAATTTTTTTGATATCAAAATGAGTGGGAATGGAGGAAGTATATGGCGTTAAAATACTAAGAAGGAGTATGTTGAAAATATTACATATTGATATATTTTTCCAAACCAAATATATAACATAGTTAAAAGTTTGAGTTTAAGGAAATTAATTTGTTATTCACAAATTCGAAATGTGACGATGCTTTAGAATTGAAGTATTATTAATGACCAATATAATGTGTTTTGGATTCATGCAGAAGAAAATAATGTATATGTTTATTATCTTTTAGTTAGAGTAGTTAATTACGAAGAAGAATAAGTATCTTGACAAAAATTAATAAATACTTTTCATGTCCACACTTTTAGAAGAAATATTTGATTTTATTTTTATAGAAGTTCTTAACTATATATTCCCTATTTTTTACAACAATAGATTTTCATACTATATATTGAATTAATCCCATTATTTTTTTTCGTACCATAACAAAGATAATTTTTTATATTAATAGACGTTATAATACATAAACTCAAAGTATATTTATTTGAAAAGTACTATTAACTTTTCATCTAACCATGTAAATAACGAAGTTATTTAATATTGTAATATTTCTAATTTAAATTAAATAAATATTTTTTGTGTAACAATGCCTTGTAATTTGAATAATTGGTGGAGGACATAAGTATCTTAATAAAAATGAAAGCTAAGAAACACAATAATTCATATTAAGTAAATGTTACTCCGTATTATTTATGTATTACCTTGTAATTATTGGAATAGTTGGTGGATGACATAAGTATCTTTATAAAAATAAAAGAAATACGCACTTTCACAAGATATCTAGATATATTTGTCTTAAACTCTCAATTAATGTTGTTGTTATAGTTTAGAGGAATGTTAAATTATTCAGATATATTCATAATTAATTTTAATATAGATTATATCTCTGTTATTCATTACGTTTTAAACATCAAAAGAAATCAGACATTTGTAAAATGAAGTATGGATAAATATTGGACATTTGTCCTTACAATATAGTTCAGATAAATATTGGACATTTGTCCTTAAAAATTGAAAGTAGTTCAGATAAATATTGGACATTTGTTTTTTAAAATGGCAAATATAAGCAGCGTTCGTTTATTTTTTAAGCGTCGAAATTTGGATGAATGTGTGGCGTTGTCGACTTTCGGGGCAATATTATAGCGTTCTGTTTTGACTTTTGAGGGTAATCTTGATTCATATAAATATCGAAATGGCCCATAAACACGATCTGTATGAGATTAGATAATTCAATAATGACATTTATGCACATATAAGGAAATAACAGCTTTCTTTATTTTATGCTGGTTACGTTAAATTATAAAATCGAAATGAAGAAGAGCAATGATGGAGTTATAGTAAATTTACGATAGGTATTTGGTGTATTGGTTTACTTAAATGTGCTGGCATGGTTAACATATATTGGTTGTAACATGTAAGCATTCTGAGTTCTAATAAGTTGCTATATATAATATTCATGAGAGAACAGCTCAGTCATGAGGCTTGAGTTGTCACTATATTCCACATAAATCAGTACCAATACTACCTCATAGTACACCAAGGCAAGCTGGCGAGCCACATGAAACCACAAGGCAATACTTTGTGAAGAAGACCTTCATTATCATGCATGCAGTCATTTTCAGTTTCATTTCACACTCGACGATATTGTAGAAGAGAATTGTATTATATATATGTAGATGCATAAAACCATAGTATATGTTATATATAGGAATGAAGCCCACAACTGGCAAGTCACCGATTGCATTTAGTCAAGTGGTATTTGGTTAAAAGATATTGAAGAATTATATCATGGTTTATTTCACTTTTTAGATTTTTTTAGTTAACTTTTTGTAGTTCAGAAACATATTCTGAAGTTTTAAGAACTCAACTTTGTAAAGATTCAGTGGTGCGTGAACTTTTGTATAATATTCAAACAAAAATGATGATATTATAATAGTAAATTTGAGAGAAGTTCAAATTGTTTGTGATGGATTTATGAGCGGATTCTTAATTTTTTTTAAAGTCACAAGTCATATTGGGACTTGTTCTTTCCCAATTCAGTATCTACTCACAAATATAGTCTTCTAAATAAATAAATGTACACTTTTGTCATTACATTTGATTTTATGACTTTGAGATCGATTACGTAGTTAAATAATTTCAAGTCAACTAATAAAACTTCATTAATTTTGTATCAATTATTAGATAAAATTATACGCCGGTACTTCCTTTGGAAAGTCATTAGTTGATAGCCTTTTACAATTCAAGTTGTCTTTTCTATAATAATTCTCTGTTACTAGCTTCAATTCAAATCATTTTACTAGTTTATTTGGGTATTGTTGTAACTTGATTATACTCTAATAAAATAGCATCACACACAAATGCTAAATTTTTGTAAAGATGTTGGAATTATGATTAATACATAGTCTAAATCATTTTGTTAATCCACTTAACATACTCAAGTTGTAAGAATGACACAATTTTGGATAAGTATAAATTTGTTACCTCTTAGTGTCTTGATCCGCTTAAATTCGATTATAAATTCATTACAAGTTTAATACTCATATTACTCCAGCTAATTTCCAAAAAATATTTAATAGTCGGAAAATCATGCAAAAAAATTCCATTCTTATTCTTTGCAAATATTTGAACCTGATACCTCATCATGTAATAAATGTGTAGTAGTGAAATATGCTTCTCACAAATCGCCAATAAACAACCCTCCTCGTAAAGAGGCAATTGTAGCCCTATCGAACATCATAACCTACCAAATGCTGAATGAGTACAAATTATCTGTTATATTTTGTGTGATTTTAACCATATTGATTAAGTTGTCACTTTATTTTAAGGTTTCTATCATTTTTCATTATCACATGTTTTAGCTTAATTCCTTTACTTTCAACACTATTTTTTTAGCTACCCTTGTCAACACTATTTCGAAAAAGAAATTTTACCTAAGTTTTAAACTATTGAACACCATATACTGTATTGAATATATGATGAGTTATTTGTAATCAACAAATGCATGATGTAAAAATTTCAAATCAAGGAATTATGAACCGAAATAAAGTTTACTCTTCGTACTTTTTAACACTAGTAAATGTATATTGTGTTCTGATAAGTATTTATCTTGAATATTTAAGCGAGATCGAAGACTGACTAAGGGCAATGCGGCCACAGGCGTAAATCATGCAGCTTGAATAGCAAAATTAGATCCAGCACGAGGTAGATTTATTCTTAGGCATGTTGTGTTGTTTTTGTTCTTTGGGCCAGGTCTTTGTAGTGGATTGGAGGCTCGTAGGGAGGTATCTTTGATGATGAAATTTCTTTCAGTATCCTTTTCTTTTTGTTTTGGATTGAATTAAGCACTTTGAGGTTTTATTAAGTAGTAACTTGTTATGACCAGGTGGATGATAATTTTTTAAGGGATTCTACTGTTATTAATATATCATTGCTAATTTTTTGGGGATTTTATATTAAATTATGCATAATTTTGACCACCATTAGAATTTTTATGAATACTATACATGTTGCATCCATTTGTTTTCTTATTAGTACAGGAAGGTGATTCTGAAGTGTTCATTATTTGAAGAAAGAAATAATCTGAAGTTGTTTATCCATAAATCCATAATACATCGTTTTGTCATTCATTGTAGCCTTTTCCAATTTATGTTCTATAAAGAAGCCCCAGAAAATATATGACTCAGGATATGATGAATGTTGAATAGTATTGAATAAGCCCAATTTTTAAATTAATATGATTATTTATTTCACATACAAGAGAAAAAATTATTTAATAAGAGGGGCCTACCGTTTGAATCTCAAGCCTTGGAGACCCAACATTTTATGAGGCGACCACGACTCGGATAATAAATAAATTAATTAACTATTTACATAAATTTATAAATTATACTTTTGATTTATATTATAATTCATTTGTTAAATGATTATAGGATCCACTTATAATTTTTTAATAATAGAATTTAATAATAGATTTAAGAAGTTTTGACTAACTATCACTAACTATTAACCGTTTACTGAGGGTTTAATAAAAGGAATGCGCATTATGTAATTTTCATTTATTGTTATAAAGATATCACTTTTCTTCAATAAAAAATGCACATGTTATTATTCCTTTATTAGAAATATCGACTGATTGATTAGTAGTATAAATTATTCATGGATTTCTCTTATACTAATTTGTTTTATATATTTATTTTGAACATATTTTAATTGATGATTGAAGGCTGATAATATTTGTACAAAAGCCCAGACATAACTCTCGAGCATTTTTTATGAAATTACCAATTTAGCAGTAATAGAGGCCGCGCTTTTTAATTTTGAAATATATTTTTAAAATATCACATAATAATTTAGATATATATTCTTTAATGGGTTATTTTTTTGAATTAGAAAAATTATATTTCAGAATTTTCCTTTGAATAGATTTATCATACAAAAAATATTAATCTCCACTCGTCATTCTTGTCATTATGGCAAAATTTTATAACTTTCCTTTTTCTTGATCGTATGAGATTCAATACAACTTTTATAGATCTTTTCACTTTTATCCCATAATAAGTACTTTTTGATTTCTGATTAAATTAAAATATTTTTGATGAAATACTTTTAGGGTATATTAAGTAATATTAATCAAATCAACAATAAAGTACTTTTCTTATGATCAAATAAAATTCAGGATGGAGGTATGATAACCAACTCATTTAAATGAAATTTGTTATGAAGTTATGATGGAATTCAAAAAATCAAAATATTATATAAATATTTTTATAATTGGATCGAAGATGTTGTTAATGCAGAAGTAGTGGCTATTACCCAGCGTATTATATAAGAGAGTGGAATGCTTCCATTATGTTTGAATTGTTATATAAATTTTCGAATGAAATTTGGGAGCTTATTATTATTTGGTTGTGTAGATTTTTGAAATTTAGAATCATGTTTTCTGTAAGAAAATATTATAATAAGGGTAACAAAGTAATTATTAATGTAAAATGAAAAGCATGGCTTCAGCATAGGTGGAGGAATTTTGTATTAGTTTTATTTGTAAATTTATTTTAAATTAAAAATAAATTACTAGTAATCGCACCCTGCCCTCTATATTAATCTAAATTTATATTGTATCCATGGTATAACTTAATACATTACTATTTTAATTAATACACTATTATATAAAACTTAGAGATGGTTATGTCCATAGCTTGATTTTTTAGAATTGAAATTACTATTTTACCCTTGAATGCACTTATTTGTTCTTTTTTATAGTTAAAATTCTGATAATTCTTAACTCTGATGTGATTATTTGGTGGCGTCGCGAATGAGGATCTTTAGGCTCAGCCGTAATATGCTCTATTTTTTAAGTTTGAGTGTATGGGAAGTTGTAATTGTATGCAAAATAATTAAATTTCTCGCTTAATTTTTACTATTTAGTGTTGGGGAAATAATGTAGCCCTAAAACTTAGGACCAAAAAGTATTGTGCAGATATATCCACACCCTCATCCAGCGGTTTATCCAGTAATTACTGAAGAATAGCAAATTCGGCTGATCGGTAAAAAAAAAAAAAACTCCGTATTAGTATAAGATCTGAGACTCTTGGACTACTCTGTTGCAAGATTTCACTGTCCCAAATCACACATTCTCTTTCACTACTACCCTTTGTGCACATGAAAAAGCACTATAAAGTATAAACTTGCAAACTTTTCTGAATTCCAACTCAAAAAAATCTACACAAAGTATTGATACTATACTTTACTTAGGGTTCTTGTTGAGCATTCAAGACTCTCCAACCCCACAACTCAGAATTCCCCATTTTCACTCATTACTAAACACCCAACAACATACACTCAGACATGCATTTATGGTTTGTAGGGATGTTTTGACATTATGAGAACAAGAAAGAGGAAGCATTGGTAGAACTAAGGGACTTGGGATCAGTCGCCCCGTAATTTTTTTTAAAAAAATAGACCTATACTATTGAAAAATAAAATTTTAATATATATTTATTCAAATATTATATGGTTGTCCCCTCGTAAATTTTTATATTTTTTACTGATTTTTACTGTAACAATTACTTCGTTACTCCTGCATAAAAATAAAAATACTGGTTTCGCTATTGGGAGGAAGATTAAAGAAAGTAACATATGGGTGTTGCAAGCAATCCTTGGAGGTTTAGTGAGTGTGTTTTTGTGAAGTTGGTTAATCAGAATAATGATCATTATAAGATGAAACAAACATCTCCTGTGGTGGGTAAGAAGCAGTTTGTGATATCTTGGTCTGTGGTTTGTGGGTTGTTGCTGTTTGTATTGGGTTTGATTTCATTGTTTACTGGACACATTGCTTCTGATCTTGAGTGGTACTCTCAGAGGCTAGTTAAACGCTCTCTGTTTCACAAGATTGTAAGTATATAATGTATATGAGTTGGTGTTTTTTGTTTCGTGTTATGATTTTTACACTCCTATTCTTGATAATGGTAGTCTATATATTTGTTATTTTGAATCGAATTTTAGTGACGTTATCAACTGGTGGAGTGGGAAAATCGATAAAGATTTGGTTTTTATGCAGATGGTCTCTGTTGGTAGTTATTTTAGAATGTTTTGTGTTTTGAATTTGGTGGGGTTTGTTATTTTTGGATGGTGATTCAGTGTGAGGTATGAAAGGGGATGATTTCTGAATCTGAATTTGGTAAAAGTTGTTGCTTTTTGCAGTCTGTGAGTAAATTCTGAACTGCTGTGTTCAAATTGGTCAATTTTTTGCAAGTTGTCATATCTTTTACTCCTTATTACAATTTGTTTTTTGAACATTGACTGAAGCTGGTTTTTATGTCACTTCCAAGCACTAGTTGTTAATATTCATTTTTGTCATGGTTTAATTTCAG
Organism: Lithospermum erythrorhizon; assembly: GCA_019722365.1. Lineage (NCBI taxonomy): Eukaryota > Viridiplantae > Streptophyta > Magnoliopsida > Boraginales > Boraginaceae > Lithospermum > Lithospermum erythrorhizon. Next base: position 34,150 of record JADFUC010002228.1, read on the forward strand.
TTGGAAATTCGGAATTACAGTTAATATTGTTAACTTGACAGAAAGTAGTAATAAAAACTGTTCTTTCCAAAAACTGGCATTGTTGAAGCTTCTAATAGATTGTATGAATTGATAGTAGATAAATCCTGAACTGATTGGTCTATGACATTTCATTGCTAGCAATCTATATTATTAGACACTAAAAATTGGATATTTATTTATCAATGGTGGTTGTATAAATTACTGACTTTCTGTCTCATTTGAAGCATGGTCGTCGTCGTGAGCAAATTGATATTTGGAAGTCAAACTTATCCAACCTGTACTATGGCTGCAGTGAGAGAGCTCCTCAATTTGCTCGTAAGTTGCCTGTATTCCAATATCTACTATGAGTTACAAAAGTTAATACAATAAAATCTTTGATGTTTTCCTCCAATTATAACATAGAGGATCATTTGGTTTTTTGGTAATAAGTTCACAGACTGATTATAATATCGCACAACAGCACTACTAGGCTCTTGGATATTCCCTTCATTTCTCTGAAATGGAGCTATGGATTAGTTTAGTGGTTGCTGTGTCTGGCTGCGTTACGGATGAAACATGCTTGGTGAACTTCCAGAAGTAAATGGGCTGGTTTAGTTAATAGGAACCACCATATTATGCAACTTCCTGGATTAGAAATTGTGAATGTTTCTTTCTTAAGTCTGTTTTTCAGTACATGAAATGAACGAGCAAAGCCACAATTGAGTTTATACTTCATATTAGCCAGTGTCTCCTTTCTCCACCTTTCCAGTGCCATCTTCTGTCCTCTTCTCTCTTTTATTTCTTTCACCCGCACTGTATTTTTCTTATCCCGATGTACTTTGCAAAGTCTTCTACTAGTGGTTGGAGCTCCAGTATGGCCTATACAACTCCTGCATATTGTAGAAGTGCAGTCATCCTTGTATTACCTATTGGGGAAGATAAGATGCTGGTCAGAAAGAATTCATTTTCTAACCCGGAATCTTGGATCTTTGCCTTCATGATTTTTGAATTGTTGATTGTGTCTGAGCTACTAACTTTAATAGTAAATGCCTTACTATTCTTGTCTTCCTAAAATACAAGTCGACTTATTAACTAATGTTAGTGAGGTTTAACATTAATGAGTGATATTCTAGTGTACTAACTCCTTCAGGAAGTGTATTAGTTCCTAGCCTGTTTTTTAGTTGTTTAACTTCTTAGCCTTGTTTTCATTGTTGTCTCTCACACTGAAATATTGTGCACACAAATGAAGTTATTTTTTGCTTTTTTTTTTCGAATTTTGATTTGTATAGTGATCTGAGATTGTCAGTACTCTTCCTTATTTAGCTTTGGCGTTTAATGCAGTAATTGTTACTATTTTGCCCCAGTGTTCAGTCCTCTTTTTTATGAAGTATTTTTGTGTTATCTACGTAGATATGAATGAGTTCTAGATTATACTTTTATTCTTCTTTATGTTCTGCATCAAGTTCTTTATTTTGGTAATTATATGGACAGCTACTAACATTGGTACATATGAATCAGCTGCTATACCTGAGCGATCATCAAATGGCTATCTGCTCATTTCAGCCAGTGGAGGATTAAATCAGCAAAGAACGGGAGTATGAACATTCATCTCTGCGGTTTGAAACGGTGAATTAAGTATATATTTTACCTATCCTTTCCTAATGATCTGTTTTCTTATATACTTTTAGATAACTGATGCGGTAGTTGTTGCGAGAATTCTTAATGCTACTTTGGTTGTACCTGAGTTGGATCACCATTCATTCTGGAAGGATGACAGGTACTTGAGAGTGAAGCTGACTGAAATTAGATATTGTTAGTATGCAAAAACGAAAAAATTGATGGTATTTTTAGGAAATAAATTTCAAGTGAATCTGAGTATCTGACCATGTTTTTATTTGCATGTTATGCAACTCACAGTGAATTTTCCGACATTTTCGATGTTCATTGGTTCTTTTCGTACCTTTCCAAAGATGTTAAGATTGTAAAAAGAGTCCCTGAGAAGGTCATGAGATCGATGGATAAACCACCATATACAATGCGTGTCCCTAGGAAATCAGAGCCTGATTATTACCTTGAGCAAGTCCTGCCTCTACTCTTGAAAAGACGTGTAAGTTAGCTATTTCTTCATCAAGTATCCTCCCTTCTCCCTTCTCTGACAAAAAATAGTTGACAGTGCAATTGGGAGTTTTATCTTTAATCATGTTAGATACAGATAATTGCCTGCCATGTTTTTTACTTCATTGTAAGCTGTTGGCCTCTGTATTTTGCAGGTTGTTCAGTTGACAAAGTTTGACTATCGGCTTGCTAGTGACCTTGACGAACAGCTGCAAAAGTTGCGGTGTCGAGTAAATTATCATGCTTTGAAATTTACGAAACCCATAAATAATATGGGTCAGAAAATTGTGACGAGGATGCGGAAGATGGCCACCCGATTCATTGCTGTTCATTTAAGGTTTGCCATTATCATTATACCTAGGAAAGATCTTATATACAGAGTAATTAAAAACTATTGCACACAGATTGAAGGATTGAAAAAGTTTCAACAACATTAAAAAGAAGCCTGCAGATGCTCCTGCCTTAAGCGGGGTAGGGGCATTGGATAATATGCAGCCTTACCCCTCTGATAACAGAGAGACTGTTTCCTTTTCACCACTTCAGTGAGCATTACTTCAGACCTTCTGAACCTAAACATTCCTCTATTATTTACCATCACAGATTTGAACCCGATATGTTAGCATTCTCAGGATGTTACTATGGTGGTGGAGATAAAGAACGCCAAGAACTGGGAGAGATAAGGAAACGATGGGAAACATTGCCTGTAAGATCCTAACTTAAACAATTCTGTCCTTTTATCTTTACTATAATCTGCATTATGCACATCTTAACTGTATCTTCCCAGTTAGAACTTCCTTAGTTTTCTTGTTCACATTTTATTAATTTTTCCTTTCATCTGAGATTCTGTCACTGCTCCAGGATCTGATCCCAGATGAAGAGAGACTGCGAGGGAAATGTCCACTTACTCCCCATGAAGTGGGTTTGATGTTACGAGCACTGGGTTTTAAAAATGACACGTACCTCTATGTTGCATCAGGTGAAATATATGGCGGAGAAGAAACACTAAAGCCTTTAAAAGAGCTTTTCCCAAATTTCTACACTAAGGAGATGTTAGCAGGTCAAGATTTAGAGCCTTTTCTTCCCTTCTCTTCTCGCCTTGCTGCAATTGACTACATAGTGTGTGATGAAAGTGATGTTTTCGTCACAAACAACAATGGAAACATGGCAAAAATCCTTGCTGGACGAAGGTAAGAGCTCCATATTTTTTGTCTATTTAATTCTGGTTGTGGGTATCCTAGTTCGTATGGTAGATTTTTTTATGTATGATTTGGTTCCTGCACTGGTGGTCTTGGATTAGGTTTCTAGTCTCGATTCTCTACAAGTGATTCCAATGATGCTGCCTGCTTGTAGTCGTCTCCTTGACAGTTTCAATAGCATATGTACCTTACTACATTCATAATTTTGTCCGAGCTAATGTTTTACTGATTTGTAATGTGATAGGAGGTATATGGGGCATAAGCGGACAATCAGACCAAATGCCAAGAAGCTCAGTGCTTTGTTTCAGGCACGAGACAAGATGGACTGGAAAACATTCGCCAAGAAAGTGAGATCATGCCAAAGAGGTTTCATGGGTGAGCCTGAAGAGATAAGAACAGGCCGTGGTGAGTTTCTTGAATTTCCTTCATCCTGCATATGCCAGAAACCATCCTTGGATTCAAATACTACCACAACCAATGCAGTTCATCAGCATCTCCCAATTATTAAGAGCCTCTCAGATGCAAAATCTCTAGACAAGTTTCATAATGAAGATAATATTTTGCATAAATATGAAAATGGAGGCAAGATCACAAAAGTACCGGATGGAGATGCTCCCCGAAAATTTTCTTCCTGACAAGAAGCTAGATTTTCTTTTTCATGTATCATGAAGCCACATTTTTATCCTTTATTCCCCCTTCTTTTAGAGTCAAAGGGCTCACATTGGAGAAAATTAGTCTAAACCTTAGAGGTGACACTTAGGTAGCACTTCTTATGTGCTAATGGCATCAAGACTTTTGGCAGAAGCAACTCTTGTATAGCTAGTCTGAGACTTCTTGACCAGCCCCTAACCATTTATAGTATGTACTACATGAAAACTAGAGGAAGCCATACAGGCAGGGACAAAGTCTAAATTCTGAGTGATGAATTTTCTTGAAGGGCTAGTCTTTAAAACCTTATCCTATTCAGTAGGATAAGGTTTAGTTCAGATTGGTTTGAATCTTTAAAGCATTTGCATTTTGGTGCATTATAAACAAATTGAAACATTAAACAATGTGGCTTTTTAATATTTTAATTTTCACCCCTAGAGTCCACGCCTGTCGCCAAAACAAATTTCTAGCATCCATAATAAATGCCAAAACCGATATTTAGCTCTCATGGATGTTGTAACAAGTAATTGATTACCATTGTGGACAGTGGAAGCAAAGATGCATTTCAATTTATAAAGGAAGCATTGTACACTTTGAATTATAGAAAATGAAACTGGCATCTAAAATTGCCGTCCAACTTACTATTTCCAGGCGTCCAACTTACTATTTCCAGTATTTTAAGCTTAGTTTTTTTTTAGATTACTTTATCAAAGGTAGTACTCCATGATTTATTATAAGTGATCAAATAATAGATGGATACATTTCCAATACACAAAGTAAAGAAGTCTACAAATTGATGCGATAATTGGTGAATGAGTCCACTAAATCTGTTATTTAATCAGTTGAACAATTCTGCAATCTGCCCAACCAAAACGGTAGTTCATATTTCATATTTGTGATATTTGATCGTTGAATAGATATCTTAAAACTAGAGTTATGGTAGAGCATTAGACGAGCACATTAATTTCAAGATTTGGAGGATGTGAATAAGTATCCTGATTTTCCTAGGACCATTATTGATTGACATTTATGTCACATTTGTGATATAAATAATAAGCTTTTTATCGCCACTGTTTCAACAAGAATGTGAGACATTAATCTAACTCCTTGTCTCCTTCGGCGCTATGACACTACTACCAAGAACTCCTTATATTCTCTATAAATATACCTCTTATTTATTCTTTAAGAGTTAATGCCTTTCTTTTCACACGAATTATAAGTCTTATCTTCTCAGATAAATCATAACTTTATCATTTGAAATGATCATGATCGACTTCTGCCGCGCTTGGGTGCATCTAGAAAGACATCGAGACCTCTGCATCGAATCAATGATATCTAACAAACCAGAAATAAAGACTGTGTCCGGAGTGAGTCATAGGTCGAGGACTTAATTATACCCCGACTCAAGACAATCCTTCTTGGGTAAGGTCAATCAAAGCCCCCTCACGAAGATTCTTTCCAAAAGGGGCGAGGGCTGACATTTTAAACTCTCGCCCAACAAGCGAACTAAGTGAACCTGACAAGGGCAGTTATGACCTCACCCCAATCCAAGCAAGCAGCCTCGCCAAAATCTACCACATCAATCAAGTAAGGCCCGTCGGAAACGTTAATCCTCACAATCATCGACCACGCGAGCGTTCACGACGAACTCTCGAAACCACTGCCAAAAGGACACTAGCAGCTCAAAGGTTCCTATTTGGCTACCGTCGCTCTGACAATGAATCAAGTCACAGTAACTATGCCCCTGGGATCATACCAATTATTCAGACAATTCAAAATCCCACTCGCCTACCACACGGCAGGTCGAACTATCAACTGCTAAGATTTAACCTCATACAAGACTCAAAGGTCCTCTATTGCGGAAAACCGATCGAGACGACGGGAAACCGATCGTGAGATATTAAAGGTCCTCCCATGAGTACCCACGACACAAGGACAAGCGTGCAATGTCGAGATCAAGACTATGTTCCCCGCCTGCACGCTGACAGGCAATAAGAAGAATGCTTAGTTATAAAACAAAGGATTTAACCCAGATTACCGCTAAAGGCATCACCCCCGGCTGTGGAACCAAGACATCACTCACGCCATTTTCCACCTGGACATGAACACTACTATGCTGGTGGGATTCAGAATGCCCAAATTCAAAAAACATTCATGGATTGGGACCCCGCAATCATCTTAAATCTTTTGATTCCCAACTATCCTTTTGGCCAAAGGAGACGGCATAATGCCGAGAGCAATCCCAAGTAGACACTGTCAGGGACAAGTTTTGGAAGTGGTTCCACAAATTACCATCCGACTCCATCGACCGTCATGGATAAGGATCTGTTCATGGACAAATTCGGGGCTTCCATAGTGGCCGATAAGGACGAAAGAACCTCAGCTGAGATACACAAAATGCCTGGGAGACATTTCCAGAAGTTTCACCACCGATTTCAAGAAAGGGCTTACCAATATCCCGATGGCTAACGAGAAAGTAACAATGATCTCATTCTTTCATGGATTAAGATACGGCCTCTCAAAGAAAAATTGGTGTTGGAGCCACCTAACACCCGAAACGAGTTATCAAGATCGCAATCAATACAGCATCGTTGTAAGAGGCGAAGCTCATTTCCGATGAATATTCGCCTTTTAAAGCTTTTAGAGGTCGGGCGGAAGAGACAATCACGAAAGAAACCCAAAAAGGGGTTTCAGTGTAGGATCGCCTCCAAGTTCCCGCCGAGGCGAGGCCTTCTCGTAAGAGAAATACTGGCAAGTGTCCCCAAAAGCAGACGAAAGATGCATAAATTCCTGTGAGCCCAAGGCCATACACTTCTCGGTGGTACCGCGGTTAATCTACGCCAATCGATGATAAAGAGAATACCCCCAAACCTCAATAAATAAAATCTCCTCGAATCGGAGGGACGAGGTAGTTAAGTATCATGATACCACAAAAGACATGGCCACGACATCACGAATGTCGGCCGCAAAGCGCGGAGATTGAAAAATTGATCACCGGTGGCACCGAGGAGTTTGTGAAAGGAGACCATAGTAGCCCCTCGCGGCGGTGGAAAGTGACTCTCCGGCGCTGGGCCGGTCATCTTAATAAAGGTCTGACATACTCCTCGCGCATAACGGAAGTGGCAGACACTATTTCGAGTATAGCCGAGGCGTGACATTTCGAACGCCTCGAAGAAAAATAATATGCTAGAGGTCAGATATGCTTTGGCTCCTATTACATCTATGTAATCGAGAGCCAATTACCTTCTAACATGCTCGTAGGACCTGAAAGCCCCCATGACGATCCTCGGTCATAAGTCCCTGGCCATTGATAATTTTGTGGTTGCCCGAATGTCAGGATACGGGTAGCTCGATCGATATCCTTTATTTGCGTTTTCTTATGATCGACTAGACTTCCCAAGCATTTGAAACTGCATCCACACCCCCACCGGGTTCAGCAAGGCATTCAATATACCCAACCGGATGGGCCGGAATCGACTTCACAATTGGCTTAATCTCCCAAATACAAGAAGAGCCTCTTTACTGTAGACATTCCGGATCCTTCTTACAACGGGCTCATTGTGAGGCCCCTTCTCAATGCTCTTAGGGCGGTAGTTTCCCCTCTCCACTTAAAAAACGGTTCCCTACAAATGAGTGAGTCGATAAATCTCCTGAGACCGAAAAAGGCGAGGTACGTTATCGCCTTCTTGCTAATGGTATGCCTTTAATATACCTCCACCTACGTAAAACGTAACAGATTCCTATACCCCTCGTAATGAGGGTTCAAGAAGCTAAAGATAACGACCCCAAAGAAAAAGAAAAGGATAGTAATGGAGAGTCGCATTGTGAGCTGTGAGTCTACCCCTTTTTCAGAAGAATGTAGTCCAAGACTTTCAGAATAGGCACGAAGCTCCTCCCTGCCATCGCGAAGATCTTATACAACTGTTGCGCAAGTATGAGGAGGTCTTCGCATGGGGTCCAGAGGATATGCCAGGGGTAGATACAGAACTCTCTATTCATCATTTGCACGTGGACACCTCTTTTAGGCCTATCGAACAGAAAAAGAGAAATTTCTGAAACGAAAAGAACCTTGCCATACAAAAAGAGGTCGAGGAGCTGATAGCGGTGAAGGCGATCTGAGAGTCAATCTCTTGAATTGATAATAATGTGCATATGGTAAAAAAAAGTTGAACAATAAATGGAGAATGTGCACCGATTTCACCAACCCGAATGTTGGGTGCTCCAAAGATTAAGGTCAGTCAATGGAGCGCCTGACATGAGGTTCTACTCCCGAACGCCCCCTGTGGTACCATCAAGTATTATTACATGACGACGACCAAGAAAAAATGGCTTTCATAACGGAGTATGGCTTCATCACCGAGGGTACGTCTTCGCTCAAGAATGCTGCCATCACCAAAGAACGGGTGAATCGGCCGCTCGAGAAACATGGAGATATATGTCAATGACATGCTTGTAAAGAGTTGAATAAGCTGGATCACCTGGGGAATTTGGAAGAAACTCTTGAAGTATTAAAATTATCACGCCTACGGATAAACCCCGAAAAGTGTTCCTTTGGTGTTACTTCTAGGAAGTTCCTCGGTTTCATGATAAGCCGGCGAGGAATTGAGCCCAACCCCGACAAAATTGAGGCGATCCTGAACATGAGACGTCCCACCTCTTACAAAGAGGTGCAAAGCTAACCGGTTGTCCTGGGCGGGCATTGAGTGTGATTCGTCTTCAAAGTCGGGAAGGACCGAAATCGCCATTTTAGAAAATTTGTGCCTCCAAAGATCTTTTTCTCTAGGACACAAAATGTAAAAGAGCCTTTGAAGAATTAAAAGATTACCTAGGATCCCCAAAGCTACTTACAAGACCTAAGGGAGTCGAAGAATTGCAATTATATCCTCGCTTCCGATAGTATGCAAATGTTGTCCTGTCATGGAAGCAGGTATCTAAAGTGCCTATTTACTATGTGAGTCACGTCCTCCATGGGGCAGAGGAGTCATACTCCTTAATCGACAAATTTGTGTTTGCTATTGTCATCACCGCGAGAAAGTTTAAAGCATATTTTGAATCACATCCCATCAAAGTAATGACGGATCAACCCATTAAGAGGATCATATCCAATCCTCGACCGGGAAGTGTCGACCACTGGGGCTATCGAGATAAGTGAGTTCAAGTCGGTTATTCCTCACCTAACTAGTATAAAGCATCACGTGCCTCAGCTACTATGGTGGAGTGTACCGCTTGATCCCAGAGGAAATTTCGTGCTCTAGAAAAGTGAACAACATTTAAGTCCCCGCATGGAAATTGGGCTTGTAATTTAGATATGTTCTTGGTAGTGATCCGGGTAGAATTCTCATGTAAAGACCAATGCAAAGTGTATTCAATACGCCTCTTTCCGCCTTTAAAGCTACCAACAACGAAGCCGAATATGAGACCAGGTCACGGACTCTGGGCCAGCACAGGCACTCAAGATTCAACGACTGTTGGTTCGAGGTGATTCAAAGCTAGTAATCGAACATATTAAGGGAGATTGTGGAGTTAAGAGCGAGACACTCACCAAATATCATGCCAAGGCGTTGGCCTTGACAAAGGGATTCGAATACATCTTGCTCGAACACATACCCAGGTCACAAAATGAACATGCGGACCACCTCTCCCGATTGGCGACTACATATTTTGAGGACTTACCCCCAGGTGTCCATATTGAAGTCCGAGAGCATCCTATCCACATGGAGTGTAATACCCTCCCGGTCTTGGAAGAGGTACCAGACTGGAGGAGCCCGATAGCTCGGTACATGTCAAATGGAGAACTTCCTGTGAGGATGATGTTTGGGAAAGAATAAATTAAGTTACAAGTTCCGAATGATACAAGATGAATTATATAAGTAGTCTCACTGTCCACTCTTTTTAGGGGTCTTTGAGGTCGTGATAATCGGACCTTGTATGAGGTACACGAGGGACACGTATGTGGGCACCACATAGGCGGGCATTCCTCGCTCTCAAAATTACTGTGTGGTAGATATTATTTACCCACCATCATGATATGCAATGGAATACGTGGAAGGTTGCGTGATGTATGTTGTAATGCACGCTTCCTCGACATCCTAAAATGTAGATGTCTCCCCTGTCAGAGTCCGATACCTTCGCTATATGGGCATGTAATTGCAGTCAATTTCTCAAGCCACCCGCCGTATAAAGCATGTCGGTGTCGCGGTGGACTATTTTAGTAAATGGGTCGAAGCTGCGCCTCTTAGAACAACTACAGCCGAAGCCGTCGAGGAGTTTATATGGAAAACATTATCACTGACACGCTATGTTCCCGTGTCTCGTCTCTATAACGGGCCACAATTTGATTCGAGGATTATCAAGGAGATATGCACTCGATTAGGAATCGAGCACCGATTCGCCCCTGTATGTTATCCCCAATATAATGGACAAGTGGAGGTCATGAACCGAACCATATTCATGGGAATCAAGAAGAATCTTCTCAAAACGAGGTGTCAGTGGTACAAACAATTAGACTGGGTTCTATGGTCCTACCGAACGACACCCTCTAATTCAATCCAAGCGACCCCTTTCGGGCCTGTATAATGGATCGTGAGTCATGTTACCCATCGAGGCTCGTTTTGCCTAATATTAGGCAGATTGGCTATAAGGAAGACAAAAACGACGAACGCCTTAGGGAAAATCTAGACCGGGTCGATGAGTTAAGAGATCAAGCACTAGTTCGGATGTAGGAGCATAAACAAGCGATGCCCCGATTCTACAATCGAAGGGTTAAGAATGCACAAAAAGGAGACTCGTATCAGAAAGTACATTAAAAGTGTGCTCCAACCCAAGAATCGTAATAAACTCAATCCAAAGTGGGAAGGGCCTTACCGAATTAAGGGAGTCATAGGACCAGACCTGGGCGAGCTCAAGAACTTCCTGCTAAGGCCCGATCACACCCGGTACGGAATTACCAAGAAGTATTTTGTTTAGGTACTCTTTTGTAACATCTAGGGGATAATCCCCGACGTCCAAAGAGATCCCAACTTTTTTAATATCATTCGGATTAAATAAATAGTTCCAACTATTTCCCCCTCGCTCAAAGTAGAAGATTTACAAAAAATGCCTTTGTCATTCAAGATTAATTAAATAGTTCCAACTATTTCCCCTCGCTTGAACCGAGGAAGTGGTTACAAGTGACCAGTCATTTTAAACTAAACTCAGACGTGAGACTAGAGCGATCTTTAAATTGTATCCCTTCAATTAACCAAGGAAATCCCATAAATTGGGGTTTTTCGGGAAAATCGGAGAAGTAGTACAAAATCATACGTTCGACTAAATCATTAAGATTGTTGGGACAATTAATAAACTAAGGACACTACTATTGCAAGGACTTACTAAAACTTTTATTCAACTCCTCACAAAGCAAGTGGGCAATAACTTATACAAGGGATAAATCTATGGATAATTAAAATAAATTAATACTTACATAAGGATTTAGGAGAAGAGATTGTGAAAATTTAAATTTTATTTAAAAGTCGAGGATTAGAAGTCGAGATAAGTGCATTCCCATTACTAAACAAAAGTTAATACAAGCAACGCGCTCGCTAAAGAATGGACGTGCCCGGTAATGATGAAGTATTACAAAAAAGGTCGGGGGTCCTATTCAAACATCTTCACCACCCTCGGAGGCACAATATATTCCCATCAACACCTACCGCCTCGGCCATCGCCATCGACACATCAAAAGGTCTACTACATAATCATCCCCCAGTCCAGAAACGTATTCTTGGAAGTGGGAGGATATGCCCGGGAACTCCGAGGAGACCTTTTGACAAAAATCCCTAAGGAGAGTAATGTTCCATTTCAACAAATACATACCTCGCCGGCCCCTCGTCTCAACGGCCGAGGCGCCTAATTTCTCTCATAATAAGAGGCGTGGAGTCTATGCTCTTCTTTCTCGGCAAGACAATCCTCCACCAAGGACCTTTGTCTCGATGTACCGGTCTTATCGCCTCAAAGTCGAAGGCCTCTGCTAACACTGAGGGTTTCCACTCTACTGAGCTTCCCTTCGAGACCGCGATCGGGAGACCACTTCTCCCCGGGCGACGAAGGAGGCCTCCGTGATCTCTTTTATGGCCTTCTCCTTCTTGCCGGGCGGAGTCCTCTCTTTTACATCTATCCCTGCTCAACTCCTCATCACCCTCGCAGATTCGGCCCATCGGAAAGGTGGACATGGCATAAGCCGTCTGCTTCCCCGAGAGAAGGAAGCGAGATAATAAAGGCTTCGAATTCATAAAAGAAAAAGGAAAGAGAAAAGTGGTGCATAATAATAAAAAATGCAAACCCTTAATCGAGCAACGAGCAATTTTTGGTGAAGACGCTGATCGGAACCTTCATCAAGCCCGAGTACCTCCTCCCTAGCATACAATTCTTTAGGCATGTCCGCAGCTAAAGAGTGGACAAACCGAGACGGAGTCATCGTCACCCCTCAACCCCTCAGGAAGCATTACATACCCGGTATCCACAAACAAAGTAGCGATCACTTGTGACCATTCCTGAGTCACGGGTACGAAACCCGCTGATGTATCAGGCGATCGACGATTAGATTGGGCTGGCCTTTTCTTGAGGAGGTTGCCATGATACTAGATGTATCGAATCGGCCAAGAATCGAGAGGCTCTACTTCGTTTTCTTGCATCGGGCCTCGATCTTCAGGGCACATCTCGAACCCCTCGATCGGAGGTCGATTCTTCTCCGCTTTCCCTTGACGAGAAGCGGATCGTCAGGCCTTCACCACTACTGGCGAAGGAGGCCCCGATACTATTACCTTGTGTCACTTGGCTGGAAGTGGCGGTTCCCACTTTGAAGAGGAGCAGCTATCCGCAACTAAGGGAAATATTTTTAATCATTCATGTCGGGTGAAGGTTAATAAAAGCATATTAACGGTATGACTGCACCAAACTTTAGTCACAAAGGTGGAACTGTCGGGTCTCAGACAAACCCGCCTCACTACCACGCCGTGGTCGCAGAATTGCCTTCGTGAGGCGAGGTCGTGAGCCTTCTACTAGCTTCCGAACTCCGCCCGCGACTCCCCATATTCCTCGAACTCGAGGGTCGTGTAGTTCATACAAAACCGGTGGGGAACATCGTTTGAGAAGGCCCTTACATAGTAGAAAAGATAATGATGCCACCTTGCCTACCCCGGCTTCGTACAACATGTTCTTCACCCCCGGTCGTATGTGAAAATAGGACAGGACCCCTTGGTGGACAACATTGAAGATCTTCGAAAATAGGTTCACGCTGGGCACCACCCCGACAGATAGACATCCCACTCGAAGGCAGCCACGGCTGCCCAGCAGTGACTCCACCAACAAGGCAAGCACCGACGCAAAGAGGAGAGAGTTGACAGCGCGACGCTTCTCAACGGTAACCCAAGTCTCCGAACTCCTAGAAGATCGGAGTAAAACCCTTCCAGTGTGGGCTGCCTGCCAGCCTCCGCCTGCAGGATCCGCATTTGCACCTTCGGACTGATAGAGTAATGGTCTCAAAGGTGTCGAAGATGCCCCTTCACGACGACACTCTTCATGGTCCTCTTACGAAACCCTTCGAGGGTCCGGGGAGAGTCTTTCACCTGTGGTCATCCGACAGCCGCTTCCCCTCTACCACCTTCGACCCCCGCATAAATTTTTGACGTCTTCGATTTTTTGGGCTTCCTTTTCGGCCCCTCGTCACTTGACACCTTTCTCTTTAACAGAGGGACTTTTGGACTCTTGGCAGTATCCATTGTAGGCTCTGTCAAGACATTGGCAAAGAAAACTTTCGCCACGTCACTGTGGATCCCTTCCACAAGATCTTCGAACTCTAAACTCCCCGCATCGCTATCCCTATCAAATGTAATCGTGGAAAAATAAAATATGTCTAGACGAATAACATACATGCAGGATTTCCATGCTGAAAGGGGATCGAACCATTAAAAATGTATCGACCAGAAGCCACGAAGTCTAGCAAGCCGCACTCCTCATCAAGAGTTCTTTTTCCCACGACGCCCATGGGATAAGTGGTTTGATTTCTTTATATCTTTGCTTGCCATTTCGCGGACTTCTTCGAAGCCGAGTAAGGGAGTACAGCGAAAGAGGGGCCGGTTTTGCCTCTTATGCGGCGTAGACGACACGCTTCAAGAAATGGTTAACAAAAAGTACATGCATTCGTACCTTTATGGAGTAGCAAAGAGAAAGTGGAGATAATGGCTTATCTCGGGAATAGGAGGCCAAAGCGACAGACGTTGCTTAATCTAACCTATTTAATACCAGATTCTCGCACCATTTCAAAACGGGCGGCACAATAATTCAGACATTAAATATGCAATCGATATAAATAAGAGTTTCCTATCGCTAATTTCGAAATTCTAATAAGAATGAGACACAATGGTAGTTTTTGTCCCCTTTCTCGAGGTGTCGACATCAGCTACCAAGCATCTCTTTATATTCTCTATAAATATACCCCTTTATTTGGTTTTAAGAGGTAATGCCTTCTTTCACAATCACCTAACTATAAGTCTTATCTTCTCCGATAAATCCTAACTTTATCATCGGAGCGATCATGACGACTTCGGTCGCCTAAAAATTCGAGCACATCGAGACATCGACATCATGGAATCAAAGATATCTAACAAACCAAGAGCCAAGACTCGTGCCTGTGAAATGATTGGCATTTATGACGGCACTGATACCGACTCAAGACAATCCTTCCAAAAGGCCAATCAAAGCCCCTCGCATGGAGACTTCAAAGTAAAGCAGGCCGGGACATTTGCACTTCGCCCAACAAGTGAACTAAGGGCCTCACCAAAATCTACCACATCACTTTGGTTTTTATTTTTATTTTTATGGATTATAGATAATATTCAAAATTACATACAAAACATAATAGTAGGAAGAGCTCCAACATGCGGAGACTCTCTATAAAAGACATTAAACATGACATAAAATAAAGATAACCAATTACAACATTCGATATTATAGTCTTCTGCATCTAAAACCCCTACAAATGCTATTGAAGTCCTTCGAACCCTATAACTCCAAAGAAAACTAACTTACATGGAAAACTAAGATATTAACTACAAGGACAAAAGGAAAAACCTATTTTCATCCCCCTCCAATTCATTTGACTCTGTCGTCAATTTTTCAAATCAACTGATCATCAATTATTAATTATTCATTCATTATGCTAAAACTATAAATTTATATCATTGAATTCTTATTTTAAAATACTCTCATAATATTAATTTTTATAAAAAAGATATATAATATAATTAAGTATAATTGAAGACAAACGCTTATCTCTGGTAGCTCAATTAAAATCTGACAAGTGGTTATTATAAATTACATATACAAATATTTGAATTGAAAACAAAATATTTAATTCAACAAAGATATACTCCCTCCAATTTTACTCCGGTTTTTTTAATTATCATTCTAACTATTTTCTACGCCACTAATCACTAAGAACGAATGACATTATATATATATATCCCTATTAATGAATCAAACAACAATTTAATGAAATGTATTGGTTTTAAAACTTGTATTACATGTACATTAAATAGGCACTTAGAATGAAAAACCAATTAAATATTGTATTGGAATTCCAAAATGACAAGTATTTAAAAATATTTTTTTTTGCTAGGATGACAACTAAAAAAAATCGGAGGGACTAAAATTTAACTATTTTCGTGAAATTAAAGTTCTAAAATACTAAGATATAAACAAAAAACTGTAGTTAAAGTTTATTTAATTATTCTGTAGCATAAGTTCGGATCACAATATATTTCATTACAAATAAAACAAGAGCCATAGGAGCTACTTCAACACTCCACTCTAACAGGAATACAAGTTTCAGGGCAACAAGACAAAGGACCAAGACAAGAGGATAACTAGAATGGTTGCAGGCTTCGATTTAGAAGTTTCCAGCATCGCCTCTTCTTTCGATGGATCGATCTGCAGTGAACGGGACAATGGCGTGCTAACTATATCATATGTGTTTGCTGTAATGGCGATCTCTCTCCTTTGAACTTCTTGAATGTCTTGGTCTCTCCTCTTCCCGCTCAGCTGCAACAGGCGGTGGAGAGGGCTCGTATCTGGAGGGCCTTCTCTTGAAATGCCTATCATCATCACTGGTTTCATAGTCTACAGAAGTTGCTTCTCTCTTCTTTGATGATTTCGTACTTTGGTGGTCTTCATAGTAGCCATTGGACTGATTGGACAACCCCTTGTGGTTTTTAGAACAGCTAGCTACTGTTTCAGGAGACGACAGTTTCCGTTTCTTGGAGGCAGCGGCTGCTTCTCTCGCTGGAAAACTGATGCGAGAGAAAACACTGGTTTTGGCAGAGGCGTGTTTAGATGCTGGTGGCTCGTGGAGGCCAGACAATGATTCAGATTTATGATAATTGCTACTTTGGTGGCCAACATCCTCATAGTGGTGATGATCTTCATGTGCCCTTCGATGAGGCTCACTATGCACATCCCTGCTACGGTCTTCGTGACGCTCATCCCTAGAACAATCTTCCTGACGCTCATCCCTAGAACGATCTTTGTGACGCGAATCATCCCTAGAACTGTCTCCGTGACGCTCCCGATGATGATGGTGGTAATTAACATAGTCAGACTTTCTCTTGGACGACAGACGCAGAATTTCAGGGTCCCTAGAGCGGCGATCAGGAGATGGTCGGTCAGGCCGGTTCTGATAGTGCTGCTCTGAGCTCGAAGAGTGCTGAATTGGCTTCTGTACAAACAATAACACATTAAAGGTCCTGTAAGGCCAAAGCTACAACATAAAATGCAGACCAAATAATGAATTTACAAAGCACCCGGCTAGCAGCACTCAGAAACAACACTGGATGCAAACTTGTCAAAAACAACATTTTTCATAAAATGTTACATGGATCACTGATAAATACTTAAGTATAAAGGTCTGCATCGTGATTTCCTCATATTTATTCCAGTTTTAATTGAAAAGCCTTAGATTCCAGTGTTAATTGCAAAAACAATTCCGGAATTTGGCAAAAATCAATGCTTAGTCCTTGGAGTTTACACTAGTGCAATAGTAGTCCCTGGAGTTATAGACTTAATGCTCAAACAATCCCCAAAGTTTACATTGGTGCAATGGTAGTCCCCGGCTAACATACTAATGCCAATGGAAGAAAAGGATCATTTGTGCAACATGTTTTGTAGCGCTAGGGACTACCGTTGCACCAATGCAAACTCCGGGGACTACGTATAATTTTTGCCAAACTCCAGGGACTTTTAGTACAATTATCTCTCGAATTCAACATGAGAACTTCTGATCATAAATCAATGGAATGTCACCCCTCCAGCACTAAATGTTTGATACAACTACAAAATTAGACAGCACTTGCTGTTACAAAAGCCCTAAAAGAGAAGCAAGGAAAGGAAGGATCCAAATAACAAAACACTATGTTCTCTAGTGCCTGGAGCCATAAAGAAAGAATGGAAAATATTCACCACTCAAGGAACATGAAAAACAAAAAGAACCTATTGCATCACATAGATCCATGGAAAATGAGTTTGGAACAACAAAAGTACATACGGCTTTCTGCTTTATTGAAGAGACAACACCATTGCTACTGACATCCCTACCAAACTCCCGATCTTTAGGCAATTTCCGGCTGTACAAGTAAAACAGTGTTAGTGTCAACTAAAAAATATCATAAGTACAATTAGCAAGTAAAGTGATGATAAGCTCCTACACAAAGATGGAACAATCTTGTGGAACAAACATGCAAGAAATAAGTGAGGCAGATCAAAATATACCCTTCAGCAACCCGTATTTCCATTTCCCTCCGCTTCCTCAAATCTGCTTGGCGAGCTTCAAATTCTTCTCTGCTCATCGGAGGAGGAGGTCCAGGATTAAAACCCATCCCGAAGTCGGCAAGATCCCTGAAAGAGATAAGTTATGGTGCAGTTAAATTTCCAGTATTTACCATTTAAGAAACAGGAAAATATCTGGTGTATACTCAGTAGGGTAGTAAGGTTTCAGTATAACCTTCATTCCTAGAAAATAATGTGAAACAGTACTCATAATATTGAAAAAATGCAATTCACTGAGTTATTGCCACCACAATCTTTTGTATCCACTAACAAATATGCATCAAACATTTAAAGATTAGCACAGAGATTGTCTGTGCTTACCCAGTAAAAAGCTAAACCATACCTCTGTGGTGGAAAAGGCATCATAAAACCATGAACTCCAAATGGGTCGTGTGGCATGGGACCTCCAAATGGGACATCCATAGGGCCAGGACCAAAACCCATATGAGGCATGTTGGCAGCATAAGGAGGAACAAACCCTTCCATTCCAGGTTGCATGCCAAAATAGGGGTTATATCCAGTAGGGCCCATCGGCATCATATAATTCCCAGCTGCAAGATCCTGAGCCATTCCCCATTGCATCTCAGCAGCTGAGATCGAATCAAGCAAGGAAATGTTATTCCTAAATTTCACAGACCAAAATCATTAAGAAGTAGGGATAAGGGGAGACTGGAGACAGAGAAACATCATACCATTAGGTGGTAGCCGAGCTTTTTTCTTTTTCTTCTTCTTTCCTGGATAAAGAAAAAAAGTAGACGCCATTCAAGTCATCATGTAGAACAACAAGCTCCTTGTGTATCAAGTTTACTTAAATATTAGAACGTGATGCCAAATTTATCCCTCCATATCAATTTTACCAGGAGGTTTATTAAGAAATAGCTAACCTTCCTTTGACGTAATAATTCATACATATGACTTTCAATTTATCAAAAGATTCATGCCATTAAATACTACAGAACAAGCAAGTATATAACAAATTTTTAACACTAAAAACATCTATGAAATAAGATTAATTTGGGGAAAATAGCTTTTTTAAAATGGTTAGCCAAAACTCCCAGTTAAATTGAGATGGAGGTAGTATCTACACATGTACGGCAAAAAGCTCTCACTTCTTTTGAAATTATGTCTACTTAATCATTAGAACGCAGTTCCAAATTAATAATACATATACATATTCCAGCAAGCATACTAAAGATATTTAAAGTAAAACTATCAGTTCAGTCAACCATACATACATCAGGCATCTGGTAACTCCAGAATGTACAAAAGAGGAGAAAATAATAGTAGACATAAGATGGTTTCCAACAAATTGGACGCATCTTTCTAAACTACAATACGGTATTGCCAAACACGGTACTAAAAGAACTGCTGCAATATGAAGCAGATCCAACAAAAACCTACACTAATAAGTTGGTGTTCTAAGATAAGCAAAAAAAGCTTGGATTCCTAGCTTTTTTACTTATACAAGCTTTGTTTAAAGCTCTTGAAAAAGCTTACACCAAACACCCTCTAACCTATGTGTACATTATATTGGAATACATGATTCAAAGTAACAAAATTAGCCATGGTACTGAGCCAACCTGCATCACCAGAAGCTGGTTTCTGTTGCACTTCCTCATCAAACAGTAGAGCAGTTCCCTGAGATGCCGGTTCTCTCGCACTGGCTGATTCATGAGTTGCTTCTGGAATATCTTTTATTTTGGCAGTCTCTTCTCTTTCAGCCACCCTTGCTGGCACATTATCCAGAACCATCCCTACCGTGTCCTGCATATTTGAAGTCCCTTCCTTGAAAGGAGGCGATGGAGGTTGCTGCCCACCTTTTGACGTAGCAGACTGAGTTGGCGAGGGAATCTTTGCCTGTGGATTGCGTGATTCCATGTCTGCAAATGAAAAGTGAGATAAATTAATGCTCAAAGTAGAGAAAAAGAACTAGTTAAATTGATGCTCCCAATGAAGAAAAAGGAACTAGTTTTAGAAACTAACCTTGAACATTATGAGCACTGCCAAAATTTTCCGCACTGCTGGTATTGGACTCTAACATCCGATTAATGGTATCCCTCAAAGTCTTGTTGGGCAAAAGGTCATCAGCAAGTACATTTGTTGCCCCACAGACACACATCGACTTTGAAATGATGTAGTCTCTTATACCTGAAGCCAGAACATAATGATAAGAACAGATCTTTGGAATGATGCACAAGATCTACATATGAAGGTAGTAGGACTAGTAGCCAAACAAGTTCATATGGGTTCACATAACTCCATTTTTTCTGAAACACCAAAAACTATTAAGATGGAAATGAGAAATGGGAAAAAACAACCTAATCTTCTCAACTGAACCAGACTTCCAAATAAGATGGGGGTAGAATGCGATAATAATGTATACACCATAAATAAGCAATTAGCAGGTATATACAAACCAGAAAAAAGATTCTTACATTTATCACAAAAACTTGTAAAACAGCACTTGCTAGTTAGAACAGCATCTTTCATTACTTCTTTGCACAATGGACATCTAAGTTCTGGTGGGAAGTCGCTCACGGAACGTGTAGAAGGCAAGCCTTCAATCTCTTTCTCAAATGCAGCCCTACAATGATTAAATCAGTCACAACTCACAATAGAATCCCTCTTCCCCGGAATGAATAAATCAATACTGATCTCACAAGAAAAAGTTGTAGAAATGTTTACTCGTTTGGCTTTAAAACTCCAGCTGCTCCATCTGGCAAAGTATATGAACCATCTGGAGTGGGCATTAACATTGACTTTGGTATTCCAGTTGGGGGCTTCGCTCTCTTAATGTCAAAATTCCGATCCCCATTTGTAGGACAATTTTGGATGAAGTGCCCTGTACAAGAAAACCAGAGGTTTAGTATTATGTACTTTGGTAAAATTAGGAAGAAGGTACTTGGTCTTCATCGAAGTTAATGAACTGCAGTGTGGAAGCAGACCTGGTGTGTTGCACCTGTGACACACATAGCCAGGAGGTGGCGTTGTCCGCTCAAAACCTGATAAACCAGTGAAGGGAGAAAGAGCAAATAATATTTTAATCATCAACAATTAGCAATTCTACAACTTCTCAATACAAACTAGCTATGCTAAAGTAATTCCCATTGATGAGCTTAGAGCTGATTCTAGTCTAATACGAAATCAACAAGTTAATTGTTACTATATAAAAATCTATCCAGAACTAAGTTAAACACCTGCTACATTCAGAAACCATGAAAGAAATTATTCTAATAGTATAGAATGGTGGTTGTAGTGTGCGATCCATGAATATAAATGATAAAAAAATTCTATGTAATTCTGGGTAGCAAAAAGATCCCTAATGAGACGGAAAAAAACAATTACCAAAATTACGATTATTGCCCTTCCTGCCAAAACCTCTGCCATGACCAAACCCATCAGCTGGCTGACTGAAATCCATGAAAGAAAGAAGTAAGTAGTAGACCACACAAAAAATCCAACTATATATGAAATTCTGAATATAAGTACCAACACGCAAACAAAACAAAAAATATTACGATTGCCAGTCTAGTGCTGGTGTATCGATCAAAGCTTGGAGTTTGCTGTCCTCATCAATTTTCCTAGGAGGGGGGATGCTTTGGACTTGGTTGCTTGTCTGAGCTGCCGGTGGACCATCAGGAATGTCATAAAGATCACTCCCAAATACATCCCATTCTGTATCTTCAGTCTATGAGGTTAAAATTATGATCTTTGTTAGTCACCAAAAATAGCAAGATAGAACTTCAGTACATCCTTGAAACATGAAAAGCCTAGAGAGTTTGAAGCTTACAGGATTGTCAGATGATTCTAATCCAACAAAGCCATTATTTACAATCTGAAGATCCTCCTCCTTATTAACTAGCTCTAGCTTTGACCTGCAAAGAGGTCAAGTTCGCTCATTTTCTTAATTAAAATCAAATCTGTAAAAATAATTCCACAGGCACTGCAAGCCAAATACTGTAGATAGTTCCCAGTTGAAGCATATTTCGCTAAATAATAGGCTCAACTGATATACGAAAACAAGGAATTGGTAGGGCGTTTAGGGGATTGAAAATCATAGAGGACAAAAAATATTTAATCTTGAGGAACGAGATAATACTCTTCAGTCGCCCGTGTAGCAACAATTGGCAAGCCACGTCTTCCTGGAACTCTTTTAATTAAAACTGCCGTGTTTCTAGGAATCATACTGTCCTCTTTATACTCTGAAATTATAAAAGCAAAAAAAACAAGCTATCAAATCCCACAACACGAGTCAATGCAGAGGAAAAAATAACTTCCGAAATTTAATTTGTCGTCACAAGTCACAAATAAAATATTGTGAAAGGATTGAGCCAGATTTCACCCATCCACTTCCTAACGTAGTGTGATGAAGATAATCTATATGAGCCAGTGGAGAGGAGGACTAGCAACCATGGCTACCCTAATCTTTCAAAAGAGTTGCTCAACCCACATTCAAAAGCTAAAAGATTCACTCAGTTTATTCATCTCAATGTAAGTATTCAGTATTCGCCTGCACTGCAGGCTAAGAATCAGTTACATTATGCGTTCCTGAGTATTCAAGAACATAAATGATATCACTACATAGGCTTAGAAATAAATGGCATAACATCTAAAGTTAAGTCCTCTTTTTTTATATGAAAGAGAACACATAGCTGTTCAACCATCGCAGAGATAATATGTGCAACTTCCCAACAATAACAACATGCCCCGATGCCTCTAAAGAGGCTCGGGAAGGGGGGGTCGTGTCAGATGGTATTAGAAATAGCTAAATTCAAGCGATAGATAAACATAAATTGCACGAAACCAACCTTCATCGGTCTGAGAGTTTGTGACGACGAGGTCACAAAAGGTACCCCTGTCCAAATGCTTGGATTCATATACTCTCGATTTCAATGCCCCGACTGATATAAAATGCCCATCAACTGGAATTGTATCATAATCTTTTGCACTTTTAAATTTATAATAAACAGCCATTGTTTTCCTTTAATATTTTTTATTGTTATAATGTTTTTTTATTAGTTTGTAATTCTCTTTTCTCTATGAATCAAGTAGAATTCAACGTAAACGAGATAATAAAGGCTGTGAATATTTAAATTGAATAGAAAAACAATAAAATTGAACAAAGAAAAAGATGGTACAAAAATTGCAGCAAAACACAAACTCCTAATTATCTGAATCTAATTCTCTAATTGTGAATGGCCTAATAAAGAATTCAGCAATTCCAATAATAAGCAAAAAAAGAAGCAATCCTTGGCCTTGAATGTCTTGGAAATCTAGCGATCTTCAACAATCCAAAGCTCAAAATTCGATTAATTGTTCAAACTAATATTCATTAATCGATTGATTGATGAACGATCCAGACGAGTCAGAAATCAATAATTAATGAAGATGAAAATCTGGATATTTAATCAACTATCAATTGTAAGAGATTGGATGCTTAATTGTGTGTTTGCTTCTATTTATAGGCGACTTCTTCTTCTTTTTTATAATTATTCGGTATTTCTACCGCAATATTTTATGGGCTTTTCTAACGTGTATTCTTATATCCACAAATTTCACACTTATCTCTTATTACATTGGGCCCAAGATCATCAAATAATATCTTATTTTACAATCCCAAAGTTGTTGCATTATTCAAATAAATTACTTTCTCTCCATTCCACATCACTTCATCATATACCCAACCATATTTTTCATTTCTTTTTAATTTTTTCATATATAGAGTTATTAAATTTATAATTACAACAACAATTGACATGAAAATTAACTAAATTTGACAAAATATTTTTTTTTTGAATTTCAAAAAATTCATCATATATTAATATAATAATAATATATAATTTTTTAAAAACTACATATCATATTATTCATCACTGATAAAAAGAAACATACTTAAACAAAGCATGAATAATAAACTAAGTATGTAAAAACTCAAAAAAAATTGGTGTCCAAACGCATACAAACTTGTTTCTATTTATGTATCTCAAAAATAAAAATAATGATATATTTCTTTTATTTTTATTTCACTTAATTATTATACAAAACCGATTTAAAATCGGTGGAGGAAAAAAACCAATCACAGTGCCACGTACCACGCCTTTGTTCCCGCCGGCCCAACGCGTACCCGGTGGTTGCTCGCTTTTTAGATATTTGCTTTTTTTTTTCGTGTGAACCTCATAATCGGGGTGTCAAAAAATTTAGCACCGTGATCAAATTTTGATTCTAATTCCATGGCGTGTTAAATTTGACACTAATCGACAATAGCCGCGAATGATCTCCATTTTAACACCCTAATTGCTCCATCACAGATTACCCTATGGAAATTGAACATTTCCCTAAAACGTCTTAAATAAAGACTAAACGTAGTCGATGTGGTCAGTTATGAATCGGTTAATCTCGTTAATCGGTTCAAGCTTGACATTCTAACTCGATTACGACATTTGTTAATATGATTCGAATTCGTTTAAATCATAGTTAATAGCTTATTAAATTCGTTTATATTATCATTTTTACTAGATTATTACACCAAACAAGTCATAACTCACTAACAAAATACAAGTGAAACCGAATTAATATGATTTAACTACGATTTAATTACAATCATTTGAGCGATCCGATTAATGTGCCGGTTATGAGCGATCCTTTTTCGAACCGATTATGATTCCCGACTCCACTCAAGCTTCTTAACGAACCGGGATGACGAGTCGAATCGGTTTGATTAATGAATGGAACCGGATTGGTCCAAACTGCCCGATTTAGATCATTAACGTACTCTAGTCGACGTAAGAGTTATATGCATGAGCCGAGGCTCGAGTGACTCGCCTCGAATTTATTTTCAGGCTCATTACGGTAAGCTGATTCGGTAGCTCGATTTTTATATTTTTTATCCATCTCATTTTCTAAGTGCACTTTACTTTTGCACAAAATTTTAGGTAATTCAAGTCTTGTCTCACAAACTAATTTTTCCCTCCATTTTTTTAAAACTACAAGGAACCAATTTTTGGGATTGGTAAAAAAGGAAAGGTATGCTTAGAAAATGGAATGATGAATAATATTAATACATATTCTTCCGTTTAGATTGCCCACTTGTTTTAACTTTTATCAGCTTGAACTGACTATAATGTTAGTTGATCAGACAATATTTGATGAAAAGACAATTGAAAGAATTTTGAAATATATTTTCTATAAAATATTATAAACACAAACAAAAAATATCACCATCAAAGTTCAACTATTAAAAAAGTTAAAAAGCTCAAAGTACAATCTTTAAAACGGAGGAAGTATATATTAGTAAAAATCAATTTCTAGACATTACCATAAATAAATTAAAGATAATGTTTTGAAAACTCTTCTTATTATATTATATTCTCCTTATCTATTTTTAATATTAGTTTATTGTTCTGATTTTGTTAAAAATTTATCATGTGTGCTAAACTATTTACGATCTTTAAATTTTCATATCAAATCAAATATAATATATTTTTCATTGAAATTAAAGTTCTACTTTATTCTTGTCATCAAGTGGTGATTAAGTTTACTATTTAATTAATAATTTATATTTTATTTATAATTTATCGAGATTAAGTTTGGAGTTCAAACAAGACCCGAGGAAGTGAGCAAACTCAGGATGAGCTCGGAATAAGCGAGTTGTTGACTCGACTCGAATAGTCATCAAGCTAAATCAAAAAATTAGTTTCTGGGCTGACCAGGTAATAACACTCGTCATATACGATTGACCATTTGTTGAGTTATTCATAAGTCAAGTAAGGACTTCGTATATAAAGATGCTGGAGCAACAATCACCTTCATGCGTGCTTGTTACTCGTAAGTCCAAAAAGCAAATGGAGTTGGAAAGATCGTAAGTGGCATCACCACTACAGAAAGAAAAAGAAAGATCCATTGATCAATTAATGGTTTACTCTCATTCTTAATTTATACTTTTTTCATCCCTAAAAAATTGTCAAATTTACTATTTTATGATAAAAATTATTGGACCAACTCATAGTTGGCAGATTAGCATATTATATTCGACTATGATTAAAAGTTCGTAGTTCTAGAAAGACTAATGATATAGCCTCATCATTTTTTACAAATACAGAACAATACTTGCTTAAAGGACAATCTTAACCTTATTAAATTAAGTGATATGATATTATAGTTAAATGATATATATGTTTCGTTTCGCATTGAATAGATTTATTGAATGAATATTAAACATATAAAAAAAAGTTTGATACTCCCTCCGTTTTTTTTATTTATCGTTCTAGCCTAAATTTTTTGTTTCAAAATATTTGTCATCATAGCATAGAAAATTGTACTCCTAGATTTTCAATGCACCTTTTTACTACTTTTTCTCATGAAATTATCAACCAACCAATGATATAGTTTTAAATGATTTTCACTCTACATTTTCAATATATTTTTGGACTACTTTTTCTTTTTATTAATCTATGTGAAAATTATTAAAACGACAAATAAAAAAACAGAGGGAATAGTATTTATTGAAATTTGACAAAACTAAATAGGGATAAGATTGTTCTTATATAAATATTGCTCTGGATTTGTAGAAATTGCTCTGTCTATAATATTAGCCTTCTAAAAAAAGTTAACAGAAAAACATAGTTAGAGATGTCAATCATTTCATTCGAATTAGCTTTCTAACTATCATAAATGGGCGGATCCAGAATTTAAACATGAGATATTCATTTTATCATTAAAACGCAATAGAAATTACAGTCAACGAAAGAGAATTTTCAAAACCATGAATATTACATAAACTACAAAATAATGACCACTAAAACTATATGCATCAAATAAATTTGCGTCAAAATTAAATTCTAATGACTGATCCAAACTAATAAGTAAACGTTTCAACATTTACAAAATTTTAAAAAATGAGTTTTATTATAATAGTGGAAGGATTAAAAAAGAAATGTAGTTGAATAGCAATACATCAAACATGTTCTTTTGAATAAATAGTTAACTTTCTACCCAAAAAAAAAAGTGCTTTTTTGGGCGTAGTGCCTCAGACGCCGCTTTAGCGTTTCCATGCTACTTCAGACTATTTTTAGTGTCCTGCACACCCCTCGAACTTAATCAGCAGACTCTCAGATTTTTAATGTCATATACACACCCCCGAATTTACATACACCTAATTAATAGAGTTTTAAATTACCATACACCTTAAATACACATTGAGTCATAGTAAATGACTATTTATCCTAACACTAAAGTATAGGTATGAAATGACTATTTTGCCTCCCCTATTTGCAAAGATAAGTAGCTATGTTTCATTAGCGGTAAAATCGCTTATTTCATTAAAAAGTTGTATGGCCGCCCCACCCCTACCCCTATCTCCACGCCCCCCCACCCCCTACCCCCCATCCCCTATCCTTCATCATAGATCACTCTTCACAAAGAGCAAGCTCAAGAAGCCAAAGGCCCGTAACCATCAATGTCAGTAAAAGAGGACGAACCCACCAAGGGTCAAGTCATGGTTGTACGGGAGGTTAGGCATCAAGTCTCACCCTTTACCCCGCCTCACAGCTCGGCCTCCACTCCCCACCACCCCTCACACCTCACGCCCCACCTCGATTCCGCACCACCACCCCAAGACAACCCAAACCCAGATAAAATGTAAAAAGGAGACGAAGGTTCCAAAATTGAAGCCTCAACCTACCTCGTCGGCTCCGCCCGCACCTGGCCCGTAAACACCGAATCAAAAAACCTATCATTCAAGAGTTGTATAAATTGTCCCAAATCAATTTTAGCGTGAAATGATGTTGCTCTAAGCGCATGATTTCATGTTCTCTCCTCATTTCATTAAAATCCCAATTGAATTTTTGCTTGCCGCTCCGGTCGGAATTTAAACAAATCACTAGGGTCTCCGCTTTTGATTGACGAATATCAAGAAATTGAATCAAAGACGGAAAAGTGAAAGTTATAAATAATTTTTCTAAGAAAAGACGCAAGAGTTATATAAATAGGTGTTTGGCTGTTTATTTTGGCTTCAATGTAGATAGGCAGAAAGGGTCACATAGTGGCAGGCAAAGGAGGCAGGGCGGGGGCAACACTATACATCTTTTTTGCTGAACGACAATTTTGGCCCCTTAATGAAACTTCCTAACTATTATACTCAAGTAAATAGGAGGGGCAAAATAAATATTTGACACCCTATACTTTACTAGACAAATAAATACTTTACCTGACTAACGTTGCTTTCTTTGGGCTTAATATAGCATTCTAGATCATAAACTTAATGGAGTTCTACTGACGGTGAAAGAATTAAAACCCCTGACCTATCAGATCAAAAAGATGATCATCAATATCACTGAATATTCACTGAATATCCTAAAAGCCCTTTAAATCCGCCTTCTATATCATAATTATAATTAATTGGCGCACTTGTTGAATAGATTGACCATAATTTTTGTAGATTAAGTTCTTAAGCCTTCTAAGTACAAGAAAAACTCATAAACGATTTTTTTACTTATTATACTATTTTGAAATTCATAATATTCTTCTTTTCGACGTTTAAACAAAAAGTTATGCTAACAAAAAACCATACATTAAGAATCACTATTAACAATGGGCGGATTCAAAGGACCTTTAGATATTCAATAAATATCGAACACTAAAAAATGTCCTTATGATTACTTTTGCGTTTTTTTAAGTTAGTCTATGTCTTCATATACTAGGTTCTTAACTTATTACTAGATAATGTATACCTATTAAACTCTTTTTTTATTGGGAGGTATTCTAAGTAGTTTTATTTTAAATTTTCAAATTTAAGTTTATATATCTAATAAAAAGCTTTAAATAAGACTAATAATTTTATATTTCAAAAAAGACTATATATTATATATATTCTTTATATGATTTTTGCCATTTTCTCTTTTTATTTTAAATTTGTGATGACAAAAAATCATTATAAATAGTTCAATCAACTTTATTATATTTGGTATTCTAACTATTTGATTTTTTTATAATTTACTATTTTATACTTATATTATCAAAAGTTTAAAAAAAATTATATAAAAACCTCTTAAGGAGCGAGCCTAATTTTTTCTCATTCTTGAAAGTAGAAGACATCTTGAAAAAATATCGGATAATTATAAAAAAGTATATTAATTAACACAAAAAATGGGTTAATGATTATATTGTTTGATAATTTTTTTTAGTGAAAGAAGTGCTAGGTAATTTGATAATCGAAGTTGTTACTACTATTAGCAATGTGAATGAGAAAAATGTAAATAAATTGGTAGTATAAACCGATATAAAATAAAAGTTTTGGGTGTCACTTTCAATATAAAATTCCTAATAACTTGAATAATTTAAAATATTTTAAACTCATTCCAACACTTTAAGGTTTCAAAGTCATTCGAACTTGCAATCAATGTGTAAATGCTATAACGAACACGTTTATAAAAACGCACAATGCATTTGCACTGTGAATTAAGTAAAAGTGCTCAAAATGTTAATACTAATTTTACGTAGATCCTCAAATAAACACTTGTTTGACTAACTACTTTGTTCTATAAAAAATCTCACTATAAAGATGTATATGTTAAAATTATAAGATTTAACCTAAATAACAGCCTAACGCTACTGCTAATCTACAAAACCTCAAACCATTCTACGAAAAATAAAAACTAAAGAAAGTGTTCTTTGATAGTGACCAACTACGATATTTCTAACAATAAATAACTAGAAAGAAGAAAAAATTATATTTGAAACATTTTCAACAAAGTTTGATATTTACATCATAATTTTGGTTCAAAACAAAATTATACATGCTAATTAAAATAGTAAAAATTTGTGAAAAAACATGCACAATATTTTTAGGAATGAAGTGTGCAACTGTCATACAATTTTCCGGATCAGAAGTTCATTGTCTTTTACACCAATCTTCATTCTTCTCTACCCCTGGTTTTTGCCTTAGCATCTTAGAGATCATTTCAGGGTACTCAAATTTCTGTTATGCACTTTCTGAGTGACTATTTTCCATGCATAATCACCAATATTTACCATTTTTCTTTCAGTTTTCTCTTTGATTTTGAAAAAGTTTGTTTTTTCTTTCTTAGATTATGATGTTAGAATAAGGGTAGTTCTAGGATGTGTAAAATGGTCGGAAACATGTTCTTTAGTTACCATTTATGTGATACTCCGTATTATACATGTCTTAAAAAAAAGAATCTTGGCATTTTTGTTTTCTAGTTTTAGATCAAGCTTGAGATTCATAATATATGATGTTTTTGTGACGTTGAGGTCACCTCTTTTCTTCTTTTATTTTGTTTAAATTCATCAATGATCACTCTTTGATTGATTTAAATATTTTATAGGTTTAAGATCACCACGCTTTAAAAAATAATGTTGATGCGATCACTTTAGTTTAAGAACGTCCATAGAGTGATCGAATAGGCATTTTTCTTTTTTAAAACGAGAGTGATCTTAGAATTTTATTGATTGATTAGCATTAGAAGTGTAGGTAATGGGATTTGCTTGATACTAGTCGTTATTATCATAATTGAAAGTGCCATAATAATCATGGTATTTATTAATTGTTGATCATTTATAAATGATTAAGGCCTCCCTTTTATAAAAGTGTGAAATCAATACACTCGCGCCTCGAAATTCCTGAGGAGCGACCACCACGTGCCTCAACCCATGCGGGTTTCTTTAAACTACTAATACGAGATTCTTGTCACTTCCTTTAATTCTAAACTCCACAATTCCGCATGAAGAAGGTAGGGTGCTGGCATTTAGCACTCTCGCTCCTTTACCAGTTGAGATATGCCGCGGGGCGGGCCTGCCTTTTATAGAATTTATAGGAACTATATTGCAGTTTAGTAGTCTAGTGGGTGTGATTACTCCAAACAAGATGTCTTAGGATCTTGACAAGACAGAGTCACACAGTTTTGAAAGTGCCACAATAATGGATTTATGTTATACTCGTATCTTTTAGTCTCGAGTGTTCATGCACAATGCATTAGCCATGGAAGAATATTGATGTAAGGAGGTGAATCGAGAGTAACTAGATTGTAGTATTTTGTATTGGTTGTCCTCAATTCTTCTAAAAATTGAATAAAAAAATACAGAGATCATGTTATATGTTGTAGATAAGCTATTGAACAGGTACTTGAACTTCTTATATAGTACTGGTGTATGATCTATTTGTAACCTTGATCAGATACTGTTAGTAAAAAGTTATCGATTCCATTTTAAGATAAATTATCACTGGTAATAGTCGGTGATGATCATGGAAGCGCATTTATATTTTATAACACTTCGTTGTTTTTTATGTAGGAGAAGTACTGACTGGAGTATTATTATATATGAGAGAAGTTTTAAAGCAAATATGACCTGGCTTTCTTGTTCTTAAATAATTCCTGACGCTGCGTCTTCTTGTCAGTTGTTCAACCTTTTCATCTACTTATAGACAAAATCTGATATCTTCAAGGTCAATCTGATCGACGGAGTATGATAAAAGTATCAGCAATTCTTATAAACCCCCCTCATGAAGTGGATGTCATATTTCGATCTATTGCTGAACTTAGTACTGAGTGTGGATATTTGTAATTTGTAGTACTAAGATAAAGGTTCTGTTAGTTACCATGATGAGTAAGTTACTGAAGCAT
Source organism: Lithospermum erythrorhizon (assembly GCA_019722365.1). Taxonomy (NCBI): domain Eukaryota; kingdom Viridiplantae; phylum Streptophyta; class Magnoliopsida; order Boraginales; family Boraginaceae; genus Lithospermum; species Lithospermum erythrorhizon. Next base: position 65,603 of record JADFUC010002228.1, read on the forward strand.
GTGATTGTTTTATTGTTATTCAAAACAGATTGGAAGAAACTGTTCTTTGCTTTCTCCGTTGTTACAATATGTAGTCTTTTTGTACAAATGTCTACAATTCCTTATCCACTCTCGGGATGGGTGTATTCTCCTTCAATTGAACAGATTTTATCCAACAAAATGTTGAATATGTCGACTCAGTTATATCAAAATAGGCGTGTCATCTCAGAAGATCGTTTGGTCACCTCTTCTCCTGAACTAGATCAATCCGAGGGAACCAAGAAAAAGAATGTTCGTCGTAGGAAAGGGCACAAGAGAAAGAAGTCGGAGGAGGATTTTGCTTCCGCACCTCAGCCACCACCCCCGAGTTTTCCAAGTCACTTATTGGTAAGCTTTTTTATGATGGCTTATCAAAATACTAGAACTTTATTTTGTAGTACTACGTATTAAGTTCACTTGTCATTCTTTGCCTAAAATATTCTTTAACATATGCTATGCAGAGGTTCATAAGATCTTTAACACCAGAAGCAGCATTAGCATATGCTAGAAAAGAAATTGAAAATGCCCCATTGGTTACCAATGATTTAGATCTGTATGCGCCTATATTCCGCAATGTTTCCAGATTTAAAAGGTACTAATTTATGCATTCAATGTCTTGACCATTTCTCATGAGTCTGAGATATGGAAAAAGATAAACGATGAACGAATCCAATTGCATATCTTTCATTTTGTATTAAATTTATAGTTTAAGAGGCTCATTTACTGATCCGAAGCTTTTTACTGATATCAAATATATCCCTGAACTGATCATAAGCTTCCCTCTAATAACCTCAGACACTTGACACATGTTTCTGTTTTTGCAAGAAGCTTTATGCTCACACCCATGAATAGTTTATGATTTTTTTTTTTAAACCGATTAGACGAATAGGTGACTCTTTTGGTAAGAATAGTTTGGGTAAAGTGCAGGAGTTATGAGTTGATGGAGCTCATACTTAAGGTTTACATTTATCAAGAAGGGGAAAAACCAAAATTTCATGATCCTGTACTCGGAGGAATTTATGCGTCAGAAGGATGGTTTATGAAACTAATTGAGGATAGCAAATATTTCACTACAGCAGATCCAGAGAAGGCTCACTTGTTTTATCTGCCCTATAGTGCACACCAGTTGCGATTGGCTCTTTTTGAACCTAACACTGCCAACATTCAGCGAATATCCATCTTCTTGCGCGACTATGTCAACATGCTTTCTAAAAAATACCCATTTTGGAATCGCACGCGAGGAAGGGATCATTTTCTGGTTGCTTGCCATGATTGGGTATGGAACTATCATATACTCAGATATGCCTGCCCATATTATCTTCCAGTTTCTTGTTGTCATCATGATTCGGTTGCTTGCCATGTTGCTACTTTGTACTTTGCGATTTCTTATTTACATATTAGGTTTCTTACTTATTCCTTTTTCTGTATCATGATTGCAGGGGTCTTACACTCTTGTGAACCATGAGGAGCTTCTTATGAACACCATCAAAGCCCTGTGCAATGCTGATGCATCCGAAGGAATTTTCATTACTGAAAAAGATGTTTCCCTTCCAGAAACATCAATTCGGAATCCAAAAAGACCTCTGACAAATATGGGAGGCAAGGATGCATCAGAGCGCGAAATTCTTGCCTTCTTTGCAGGAAATAGGCACGGGAGGGTGCGGAACAATTTGATCCGGCTCTGGGGTGACAAATATGACTATATGAGGATTTATGCGAGATTGCCACTTCGAGTCAGCCGAAATATGTCTTATCCGGAACACATGAAATCAAGCAAATATTGCATATGTCCTATGGGTTATGAGGTGAACAGTCCTCGGATCGTTGAGGCTATATATCACGAGTGTATTCCAGTTATCATTGCTGATTATTTTGCTCTTCCACTTAGTGATGTTCTCGACTGGAATGCCTTCTCCGTCGTCGTGGCTGAAGACGATGTCCCAAAACTAAAGGAGATCTTGTTAGACATTCCAATGGAAAAATATATTACACTGCAAAATAATGTCAAGATGTTGCAGAAGCATTTCTACTGGAACATGAGGCCTGTTAAATATGATTTATTCCATATGATATTACATTCAATCTGGTTAAAAAGGATTAACCAAGTACAGATACCTAAATCATAATCATGATAGTTATATTCTTTATTCTTTTAAGCCAAGGTTCTGGCTGTCTAATTATACATGTAAAGATCTGTTATCTGCAAGTTTTTGAGGTGCTCTGGAAACATGAAACACATATTTAATGGCACCATCGATCACTCATGTTTCATACCATTCATCATTCGATCATTCATGTTTCGTTTTGACTTTTTTGATCACTCATTTTTATATAACATGTCTCAATTGTTGGAAGTTAATTTTTCCATAAGATAGTCTTAACATTAAAATTAAGGATGTATTAGTCTTAACATTAAAATTAAGGGTGTTTCCCGGTCAACGTTTGGTCAACACCGGGTCAACGTTGACTTCCGGCGATCTTGACCGGAGAAGACGAATCTTCCGGTGAAATTCCCCTTAGCCGACCTCTTCTCCGTCTCAGTCATCTCATCAAGCTCCCTATTCCACTCATTCAACAACTTCTTAAAAAACACAAAAATCTTATCCTCGTCACACAACTCCCATTATCTCGCCCCTCATCCTTCAAATCCTCACTATAATCCAAATCCGACGACTCCCGCCATCCTCATCATCCCCACCCCTCCCTCCCCCTCTCCTCACTCTTCCCTCCCTCCCTCAAGCTTCCTCTTCCGCTCACTCAAAAAGCCTTGACTCGCTTCTCTTCAACTCAACGATATCGCTGTAAAAAATCATTATTAGTTTGCCCTTTAGTCAGTATTTTAATGTATCACTTAAAATATGCATCCGAACTCCATTGATTTGACCATTATTTCGGGACAGCTACCTATAGATTATATGGACAAGTTATGGATAATTAGAAACTACATACAAAGAGCTTCTATGAGACCTCCAAGATCACGTAAATGGTATATCAAGAGTACGAAGACTCAAAAAAGCTGGTACCTCAATACTACAAACTATCCCAAAAATGATAAAATGATGAGAGAACAAGGCTTAATTTCATCATCTTATCCCACATCGCTTCCACGGCCTTACAAAATAAAAATGATCCACACTCTACCTCTATAAAAGTAATTTCGCTATTACGAACATTTAAAAATCTAATTTACGCCGCATTTATCACACGTATATTAATGCTGGGCGTCAGAGTGTTAACGGGAAGGTGCGTCTTTTGTTTTGCAGGTTCTTTTTGGACCGAACAAAACTTTGAATGACATTGAAGGCATCTATGTAGTAACTATAAAATCCATACTTCATCAATATCACTATTAAGCTTTCAAAACAAACCTTAACCTCTCAAGCCTATCATCATCCCCCTCACCAAACAAAGTAATAGGTTGTTTCAAGAACCTTAACCTCTTAATAACCTCATGCCTATTAAGCTTCAAAGAATCAATCTTTTGGTCATCAGTTAAGGGTTTTGATGAAGAAGACCCAATTGGGTCAACGGTTGACTTTGACTTTTTTATTTCATTATTATTTGGTGAATTGGATTTTTGGGTATTTTCTTTTTGGGTTTTTTGTTGTGATTTTATTAGGTTTTCTTGTTCTTGAAGCTTTTGGCGACGGATTTGGTCGATTTCTGAGTGTTTGAAGAACTTTTTGCCCCCACTTTGTTGGGTCAGAGCTTGGCTTTTTTTCTGCAATGCTTGTTGGAGAAGATCCATTGAAGGGGATGATTAAGGGGTTCAAGAAGATGTGATATTGTTGGAAGAATTCAAGAAATATACAGAGGGTAAGATGGAGAATGGTTTTGGGTGGATAATGGTCTGAATATGGTAGGAGGTGGTGTTATTTTGGTGGTGGGATGAAGATTATGCTTGTATTGCCTTGTTTATGTGTTTTTTTGGTCAAATTGAAGGGTTTTTGCTTGAAACCATCTTGTGGGCTGAATTTTATGTATTTTTGGTAAAAAAATTGAGGTTTTTGGGTAAAAATCATATTTTTGGTGTAAGTTTTATGGATTTTGGCCGGAATTTTGCCGGAAAAGTGGTCGGAAAATGCTGTCTTGCCCGAAGATTCGTCTTCTCCGGTCAAGATCGCCGGAAGTCAACGTTGACTCGTTGTTGATCAAACGTTGACCATGAAACACCCTTAATTTTAATGTTAATTTTAATGTTAAGACTAATATACTCTTAATTTTAATGTTAAGGCTAATACTTAACAGAAAAATTAATCCGAAAACGAACTGGCATACGCAGGCTTAAACACGAAGAATCGATACGCCATTAACCCTTTCTTGTTTACAATGATTCGCTAGCTCCCCACGAGCAGAGTTTAATTAGGATCAGAATCACATAAATCTTCATCCTCCATGGCTCCATCTGGTTTTCAATCTAACGACTTCATGTTCGCGTGTAGTTGTGTTCTTAACATTTAGTTGTTTCCACTCCATTGTTGCATGTTACATTGGATTATTGGAAAGATCATCTTATAAACAAGGGAAAAAAAGCATATATACCCCTAATATTTATTAGAAAAAATACATATACCCTTCTAATATGAAAATACACAAATTTACCCTTATGATGGTCTAATGTAAAGATTTTATCCCTTTTATGTGTTGGACTTTTGACGGCATTAGAACTAACGACAAGTTTTTGTGTTGCCCTAATTTTCTAGTTTTCCAAAAATCACTAATAAATCCAAATCACTAGAATACTTGTACATAATCCTTAAAATTCAAATCATATTCAATAATTATTGAAATTGTTTCACACCAAAAGTTTTTGAGAGGTCAAATTCAACAAGCTTGCTTTCAAACAAGGTTAATTTACTTTTCTGCTGAATGTCGAATTTTGCTCTAATGTTTAATTTTCAGTACAAACTTGATTATCATTTTCATAGTGAATATTACTAATATAATCATTCATTGATTAAATTACTCATGTAAATTATATTATGATTTTGGTAATGTAAATCATCATTGTTGCTAATAGTTAGATTACAAATACTACTGTAAGTGACTTGGTATTGATATATGGAGGCATCACAATTTAATTAATTTTCATGCATGTCATTGAGTCTGTTATTTGTGAACAAATAAATTAATCTTGCTCTTTCATATATTACACATATAGAATGGATGCTGAATACGGAGGTGATATATTTGATGAGCTATTGCTTAGTATATGTTGGGATGATGTTGTCTCTCATGCAAAAGGCAAAGAGAGTATTGCTGTCAAGGAAAAGGGAAATGGAAGTTCATTGAATTCACATAGTACAGAATTAGACAATGAGCAAGCAGAAGACATTGGTGATGATTCTGATGCCCCCTCATGGATATCTGAAGACTTGGAAGATAGTGAAGATGATATCCAGATGGAACAATCAATAAATAAATAAAAGTTGACAAAGAAGCTACAAAAAAGTAATACAGTCTAAGAAAAAGGAAATAAAGAAATATGCAAAAGCAAAAAAATAAAAGCAAGAAGATAGATCACATTGGTATAGTTCATGTGATGATGACAATGAGCTAGCAAGTATCAATAGTTCTGAAGATGAATATGGACCAAAGAGAAATAAACTTCAAAAGGTTGTGTGGAATGATAAGATCGGGGTGAAGAACTGGAACCCAGTGGCTGGGAGAATGTTTACTAATGCAAACAACTACAGAGATGTCATAAGAGATTGGTCTTGTAGGAACGGTATCTCATTGAAGTGGGTGAAAAGTGACCAGAAAAGGGTAACAGTAAAATGCAAACAAGGGTGTGAATGGAAGATGCATGCTCCTCAAGTGAATGGGCAGGGATTTGCTATAAAGAATATAAATGGTGTACATACATGTATGCCAGACAAGAATAATGATACAGCAGATTATAAATATATTGCAAAGAGACTAAAGAACAGTGTGATGGATGATCCACATGAGGGAATAAAGGGTGCGTTGGGGATAGGGTGGAAGTGTGGAACGACCACCGCTAACTTTAACGAAGGAATTAACGGAAGGGTATGACCGCTCTTACATTTAACTATAAAGATAAATATGATTATTTTAATAGAAGAAGGGTATATTTGCTTCTTTAGAAAAGTATAGGGGTATATATGCATTTAACTCTAAAAAAAATGGTAAACTAAAAATCAAGTCCATGTATTTCTATCATGGAAGGCTTCACTAGCTGAATATGATCAAAGACCAAGGGTGGATAACCATGAGAAGGAACTCCATAATTCAAAAAATGAAATCAGGCCTTCATTTCCAAGGTACAAAATTTTAACCATTTTACCCCTACCGATCCCACATGGCTGAAAGCATAACTAACACATCAAAACACTGCTAAGGTCGTCGATATAGTACCAATTTACATTTCCAACGCATGGAACACGGGGTCAAACGATACCGAATTCTAATGCCTATACGCTCAAAGCGAGAATTAATTCATTTCATAAATTTTTTTCATACTTTAAGCCGAACAACAGAAAGATGGCTTGGAGCATGATATCGGTCTATATAAGGCATTTGCTTTGATATGCAAATGCACCTACACCATGTATATGATCATTTTATTTTCTCTCACTTTTTACACTTTTTGCTTATCATTCATAAATCAATTTTTTTTCCCCTATTTCAAAAAATATTTGTTATGATTTGACATTATTTTCTATTTTATAATAATTTTAAATTTTGTTCATTATTTATATTAATATTTTAAGCACGCAAGTTTAACGTATACTTCATGGGTATATTAATATTAAAATTAATATTTACCGTTAAAATTTTTTTGTTAATGTTTAAAATATTAAATTTTATATTAATATTTATAATTTTAAATTATGTCAAAATGTTACGTTATTTAGGTTCGTTTTGAACCTATAGTTCGAAAGAACTAAGAATACATCTCTTAGCTCATATGAGCTAATAATCCATCAAAACCATACTCGAAAGGATGGAAACATCCCGGGGATGTAGTAATAATCACGGAATCATCGCAAGAAACTTGACCAAAGAAGACGGAAGTAGCCACCAAGAAATAGCCAACGTAAAGTTGCTATAAATTGCACAAATGCAGTTAAACTATGACTTAATCTAACCAGAAAGCCAAATCCCAAAGAAAGAGATCTAAAATCATGTACACCCACAAATGAATTAGCCAAAACCTCGCTTGATCCAAGTACAATATGCAAAAACCTGCACTAAACAGGTCCTAAAGCATCCAAGTCGCCCAAACAGGACTCGGGCCAAGTGCACCCAGGTGCATGCACGCGCACTCACGCACCCGCGAGCCATCAGCCGGCCACCTCAGAAGCCACGTAAGCACGCGTGGAGAGCCACATACGCCGAGCCCCTGCGCACACGCTCCCACAAGCATGACACCACGCCTGCCACACTTCTAGCATATTCCAAAGCATCTAGCATATTCCATGGGATCTCAGAATATGTCAAAGCATCTTTTTAGCATCTAGAATATTCCTTAGCATATGCCATGGCATTTTTCCAGACTTTGACCCTTGGAGTAGTCAAAGATGGGTTTTCAACGGACAGGGGCAGTTTCCGGCGGAACTGATCGGAGAAAATGGAGGTTTCCGACGACCGTTTCCGGCCAAACTTTCAACTGTCTTGGACCAAAAAACGCGAATTCCGGCCAAAATCATCACTTTTTCCCGGAAAACATAAAAAAGAAAGCCCCAAAACACCAATTTCACGTCTAACAACATCCAATTTGACAAAAAACGGACCCATTTCCCTTGAAGCAACCCTCAATCAGCCAAATCTCCAAGGAAATCCCATGTCTTGAGCCATTCTTGTTCGAACATAAATCTCATATACTATTGAAGGAAGAGGCTCTCATAGAAGAGCGGAGGAAGAGATGTGTAAACCCTCACAAGAGATTTAAACGCCTCCTAAGAGGACCACCATACAACAAAAATCATAAACAAAGGACCACAAAAATTAAAAAATTCATCAAAGTTGACTAAAAAGTCAACTCCAAAAATCAAATCTTGAACCCTTTCCCACCGTCCACCTCCATTAATTCCTAAGAATTGATGAAGATGGATGGTGGGGAATCACCATAGAGTGAGGCACCTAGAAGTCTCTTGGGAGAGAATTTGCCGAATTTTTCCTTAACCACACCCCACAGTGTTTGTTGAAAATACTAATGATCGTGTGTTTCGTGTGGTGGATGAAAAATAAACATTCAAATTTTAGAAAGTATACATAATAATCTAGATGATATATTGTGAAATAAAATTATAACTTTGGATATCGCGATCTTGTGATGTTATAATTTTAATGTCATTTCAGAATCATTAATTTATATTTTAATATTTAAAATATTAAAGTTGGTATCATAAATAACTATGTTAAACTTAACTAATCTCATTTATATGAATGCTAAGAACATTCTCAGAAAAATACAAACTTATCATATTATATTTTAATTTTTTTGTTAATATTATATATGATGATCCATTTTGTGTTAATATATCACAATAAATTTTAAATTAATTAAGTATTAATTATGTCAATAATTATTTCAAAACGTTAATATTAAAAATCGAACTCCAATAATGCGGGGCATTAGTTCATATCACGTGGACGCTTAGGCTCGTTTGGTAATTCACACCGCGTGTTTGTTCTTTTTACCCGATCATGTGCCCCGCCGCTAATCGGTGTTTGTTGAAACTACTTAAACGACCTTGTTCGGGGCGCTGTCATCGAAAACGTGTTAATTTGCGTAAGAAAGTACAATTACGTTGGATAATTAATTTTGATATTAATCAAGGTAGATTCGAAATTCAATATAAATACGATATTTTTTTAACAAAATGTACAACTTGCTCTCATTTTCAAATTGATAAAAATTCTTATATTTTGTATAAAGTATAAAAACTGAATTTTTTAATTTTCAAAAAATTATTTTATTTTTATTGAAAGAATTTTCGTTATGAGTTCATCCGAAAAAAATCTATATGTTATTTTCTACTAAATTTTTCATTTCTAGTTTTATGTTAATTTTAAGAATTGTAATGTTATGTTTTTAATTTTTTAGTAATGTTAGATAGTTAAAGTTAATAATTAGAAATGTTAGGTTACTGTGTTAATAAACTTATTGTTTAGAATGTAAAAAATATTGTGTTAATAATGTTAAACTTATTGTTAATAACATAATACATCCATTTTGTGTTAATATATATCACAATGAATCTTAAATTAAATTAATTAGAAAACCAACTTGTCAATGCATTAGAAACCAACCCACAAAATATTTGTGCGTTGTACCAACCAACAAATGCACCATTTGTTCGTTATAAACCGAGCCCACCTTTAATGCTTTCGGTGATTAAATGCACCATTTTTCATTTGTACATTTGATCCTCGAAAAAAAGGTATGTCCTATCTTTGTAAGTAAAAACAGGGCAACACTATACACACACCAACACAGTAACACGCGGAGGGAAAATGACTATTTTGCCCTTTCGCTTTCAAAGCCACCAATAAGCATTAATGCTTAGAAAACAAGTTTAATCAGGTCATCATTATAACAAAACAAAGTTAATTCTCATTTCTGCTTAAACTACAACAATCAAAAAACCTCAAGGCTTCTTTCTAAAAAACAAGAAATTTGTTACTAACAAAAACAAGTCAATCGATTTCTTTGTTTTCATGTCAACTAGCTAATTAAGTTCATGTTCATAAGAAAATAAACATGCAGTTTATTCGTTTGTTTGCTAAAAAGCATGTCATTAGATTGTTTGTTTTCATATAACATTCTTATAAAAATGAATTAAATAATTTAATATTAGAAAACATAAATTAATTACATAAGAATGAATTTGCAAATTAATTACATAAAATAAATTAAATAACTAATTACATATGTGTTAATGAATTAAATAATTAATTAAATAAAATGAATTAAATAATTAATTATATAAGTTCAATTATTAATTACATAAAATAAAATAAATAATTAATTAGATAACAATGAATTAAATAATTAATTACATAAGATGAAATTCAAATAATTAATTACATAAGAATGAATTAAATAATGGATGGACGGCTAAACGCTGTTGCCCGGCGCGCATCTCGACATCTCCTCGCGACGGCGTGTCTATCCGCCTGCAACGTACGTTGAATAAGCTTGATTCTTTCTCTATATTGAATTTCTAAACCTCGAAATGGGCATCTGCCTCCATTTTTCCAATACAACGTTATTCGAGTGATGGTGGACACCATCGATCATGCTGTAGGCTACAATTAAAATTCTGACAAATTAGTATATACAATACGTAAACGGAGCCGATTCATAATTTGTAGACAAGATCTTACCAATATAAACGAGTTCTCTCCATCAACACTCCCTAAAACCAGCCACATGAGTTGGCGTCCCTTTGATCCAAATAGCTGGAAGACCAACATCTCGCAACGTCAAAGAAATTTCATCACTTTCAAAAGCGGACGCCATTCGATCTTGGCTTTCTTTGGTTCTTTCTTTCTCGTCCCGAACCCGCCTATGTCGAAATTGATCACTTATGTCGGAAATTGATCTTACCGATTTTCATTAATCAAATGACAATTAAAATGGATTATAAAATTCAAAATTGTTTTGCACGATTTGATCAGACCTCGACTCGATTGACTACACAATAAACGGTAGAAAGAGTTTAATTCATTTCATGTTACTTCACCAACTAACAAGTAATTTCTTGTTTATAAGAAAACAAGAATAGAAAATTTTGCTTAAAAGCAGTATCAAGCACATAGCTAATTCGCTTGTTTCACTTCAAGCATGCTCATAATTAGCTTCTTTCACGCTCTCCCAACACAACTATTTTATTAATTTTTATTGTTATATTTCTTAAATTGTTGTTAATCTTTCTCAAATTATTAATATTTTGTTATTAATATTTGTTAAATTGAAATTATATGTTAAATGTTTGTTCTAATTTGATTATTATAATACTGCGAATCGATCCTACGATTGTTAAACAGACAAATAATTGAGTCATGGTTATTAGTAAACAACCGGCCCGAGCCATGATTATTGTTAAATGTTTAATTTAGAGAAATGATTATTAGACAACAAGCACGCATAATTAATTGTCAAATTATTGTTATTTTGAAATTGTTATTAAATGATTATGTTTTAAATATTTCTCAAATTATTTTGTTAATAAACTTTTTTTTTCATGTTGAATGTAGATTATGTCTTAAATATTATGAAATGGTTGAGATATATGTATTAATCGAGATAGTTAATTGTCAAATTATTATTAATATTTCTCTAATCGTTGTTAATATTTCTCAATTATGTTCAATTTATTTCTAAATTTGCTTTTTCTCAAATTGTAGGCAAATATTTGTTTCTTCTCCATCGTATATCATTTTTGTTCGCTTGATCAATCAAGTCTAACAACTAAGTATACCATTTCATATTTATCAGGAAAGTATCATGATTCAAATTAGTGTACACTGCATTAATATTTCTTTTAATTATGTTAATTAGTAAGCTCAATATGATGAAATTTTTAATATTTCTTAATACTTCAATATTTCTAATATTAATATTTTTAGTATACAACACATCATGTAAAAAATTTCTTTTAAATACCTCTATATTCAACAACATCGCTATAAAACTAAACTTTTATTATCACTTTGTTCTTCAACCCAATTTGCATAATCAAAGTTTTCAAACTATGAACACAATCTTAAATACCATCACGGTTACCGTGATTTTGGTATTGGTAAAGGACGGTAAATAGTTTTTCATTTTATCAATTTCTTCATATTTACTATTTTTTCAAAACTAATTAATTCATACAATAGTTTCTATTCAGTTGTCGTGGCAAATGCCGATGTAATGCTCATCCGCTGGTGTTAAAATACATGTCAATCGGACCTACCGTGTATTATTTCTAACCTTGTCGAGATAAGATGCGGAATATTTTTGTTGTAAGTTAACCGAAATTTTATCAAGTTTCTAAATCTCATATAGCACACATATAAATCTAATATCTATCAGAATGCAGCCTCAGTCAATTTGTCGGAATTCTCCTCGATTTCAAGAAAGCGTCAAACATGTGCAACGGCAATTACTACAAGTTCGCAACCAAGAACGGTCCACTACCGCATTACACTGCTCGACCGTTGAACGCATGACTACAAGTTCGACTAAAACAAACGGTATCAAACCACTACCGGCCAACAGCGTAAGTAGTCCCAACAAAATTTCTTACAATGTAATAAGTAGTATTTTGATTCAATATCAATAAAGATCACATTTTCTAAATATTTTCGCAGTATCGTTTTTTTTTTTTTTTTTTTGCATGTTTGATGACAAACTAGCAATTTACTTATATGTTTAGCAAAGAATTAGTTTATTCCATATTTGTAATGGAACAAGCGAATAAATCTTAATAAATTGTTTTATACCTAACAATTTATTGTTTTGCTTTACTTTTCTTATGTTTACCCGCCATAGTGTACAATCATGTCGATAATTGTTTTCAATCAAACATGTCGATAATTGCAAAACACATCAGAGTTGCTACTCCCTATCAAACACAATAAGAGAACCCGGTTCATCACACGTGACGTGACAAATACATCAACAATTTTACTACTCGATCAAGTTTATCAAGCTTCGTATCACCATACTCCGTGAAATGAACACTGCATTTGGCTGTGTTCAAAAGGAATTGTATAATGCTCTTTACTTGTCAAAGCAAGAGGCCCCATGAAGCATCAGTCAAGCAAATGAATTAAAGTGTGGTCATTGCTTTCGTAACGAAGAGTTCTTTGGAACTTCCTTGCAAACTTAATAGCCGCCTAAAGAGCTTTTGTGGTACCGGAGTTCAGGAAGAGCGAAGAACTCAAACTAGTCGTTTTGCTAGTTCAATCTGCAAAGGCAAATAGTTGGGTTCTGAGTCAGTGATTACCTGGTCGAGTAACATTATTATAAGAAGTTTCGGTTTAGTAACTATCATATCTTCATGTTAGATAATAGAACAACAAGTGAATTTTGCAGACCAACATGTTTTCTATTGAAGACAAGTGGCTACTGTGATCAAGAATATCTATTACAAAAGGTTTCAGTTCAATAACTAGCATCTCTTCATTTTCGATAACTAACAAACAACATTATCAATCAAACAAATGATCATAATTTTTCCAAAATCCCACATTTTTTAGACAAACCAACCAAAACCCAACAAAGCAACAAACAAAAACTCCACAAAGATCAAATTTTCAACATATCACTATTAACATCCAACATTATCAATCAAAATCAAACTTTTGCCAAAATCCCATATTTTTCAAACAAACCAACCAAAACCCCAAAAAATAAACAAACAGAATTTCTATAAAGATTAAATTTTCAACATATCACTATTAACAACCTACATTATCAATCAAAATTTTGCTAAACTCCCACATTTTTCAAACAAACCAACCAAACCCCCCCCAAAAAACAAAAAACAAACACAGACCTCCTCCAACTGGGATCGGCCTTAAGGAGCGATTTGCTCAAACCGCAAGCCCTCCAATACGTGCAATTACCGCAATCTTCCGATTGGCCCTACGAACGGTGTCAACTCCTGCTTCAAACCGGGCCCCGAAGTAAAGCGATTGATTCGCTCTCCTTCTACCTCATGGTCATTAGGAGTGCTCATCTCTTATCCCCGCCTGAATTCTCCCTACATGTCCCGTAAACCGCGTTTTAAGCCTCCTCGAAGACGTAGCATCCCTCTGCAACCGGTCAAATCCACTTCGCTGGTCCGGCTAGGCCGGGCCGGAAAGGCCCCGGCAGAACCCCGTTGTCCGGCCGATGAAAGGACATTGGACCGAAATCCACAAATGATCCTCAAGACGCTTTCCCCCCGAACTCGTAAACGCAGGGATCTTCAACCCTACGGCATAACGGCGCCTCCGCCGCCCCTCCGCCGACTCAATCTCTCTCCGAACCGGGGTGTACGAGTGTAGGTCTCCCCTCTCCATCCTTTCGACAGATGATACCTCCACGGGATTCTCCATCCGTCAAGGAAGCCAGCTCCCATCATCTCACGTGGAGTATTCCTACAAGGGAATTTTCCACCTCAGCACGGTTCCCAAATGAAGTTGACTGCCTCGGGATATCGGCCAGGCATCACAGTGCCGATCATGGAGACCTAAGCCGAGTCCATCATCTGTGTCATTGTGACATTCCATCTATTTCCATGACAATAATAGATACATGCTGTGACTTTCATAATGCAAGTCTCCTTAACGCGGGGTTCCAATGATGATCTAGTTCTGTTTCTAAGTGGTGGGGTCAGATCACAAATCATCCAAACGAAGCTGATATGCTCCGGATCCAAATGGTAGTTCCTACAAACAAGGACTGTTACTGGGATCTTTAAACACCTCGTATCGATCAAGTCAAGAAACGATCGAAAGAGTTTAATTTCTCGAAAAAGAGAGTATTTGGGTATCAAAAGTGAACTTACTTTGATTTAGCCTCAAGGTTTAATTTTTATAGTTTGCTCGAACGGCTTTATTGCCTTAATATCATTATTTTGGATTAACGATTTATGCTTATTAATACTAAGTATCACGGACTTAATTACTTTTAATTTAGCTTCTAACTGCCGTTAATCTTCTAACGGCCTTCTCTACCGAGATGTGACATCTAAACCCACTTACTTCGAGCTTTTGCATTTTGGGCCATCCGTGGGGCTTTTGTATAAAGTGACGCAAGGCAGTGATGGGGAGTTGACGCCATACAGAGTAATACAGCTATTCGTGATAAGGGTTGATTTTCGACGGAAATGATACATCTGTTAGATTTTGAAAGAGATGATTAAATTGGGATGTCACCAACAAGTTGTTACTTATAATATAGTTTTAGTTATATGCGGTTAAATACATAGATAAGATGTGCATGCTTAATGACATGCTGTAAAGGCGGTTCGGAAATAACGTGATTTCATTTCATGGCCTTTTGCCTCTGGCTTCCAGAGAAATTATGAAGCTCTTTGATAAGATGGTTGAATGGGAATTCGCCCTCGAATGGATATGTATGTAATGCCTATGAGGAAGTTCGTGGTGTTTTCAAATGGCCGGCCTTAACTATTCGAAGCTAAGATCGAAGAGTACGGGGTAAAAGCCCCGATGAGTTTGCTTATAATGCCTTATTTGATGCTTTAGTGCAAAAGGGTATGATCGATATGGATCGTATGTATGACGAGGAGATGTTTAAGAAGGGGCTCAGGCGGAATTGTAAAGTAAGTTTGCCACCGTCAACATCATATGTGAAAAATTCTATATACATGATACTTGAAAAGTAATTGTTTACCGGACAACAAGAATCTGTCCACTTAGATATACATGAAGAATGGAAAGAATGGTTGCAGATTGTCCTAAGAATTCCATTAGTATCTTGGTCCAACCTCTCTCTCGCAAATCGTGGAGAAAATTAGCCGGCACAAGCAATCATTTTCAGATGATGATAATTAATATTGTAGCTCAACATGGCAAAGTACGCGCTGGGATCAAACACTATCCGTGTATAAAATGAAATGTAGACGCTTTTTAATTTTACTTTACTATCCATGCATAACATAACCCCTTCTTTTCATTACATGTAGAAGTACAGAAGTTCAAGAACTGCTAAAAAAACATACTCAAGATGAAAGTGTCTGCCATTAAAATGCAAGTAAAAGTTGTCAGCTGACTTCTGATCATCAAACCTAATTGTCATAGACAGTTGGCTTGAGCTTTCACGAAGATCGCGGCCGCTACGATCAAGTGGCATACGACATGTTGTATTAACATATTCCATCGCCAAGCCACAAACAAATGACGGTGGTT
Organism: Lithospermum erythrorhizon; assembly: GCA_019722365.1. NCBI lineage: Eukaryota > Viridiplantae > Streptophyta > Magnoliopsida > Boraginales > Boraginaceae > Lithospermum > Lithospermum erythrorhizon. The sequence continues at coordinate 81,500 of JADFUC010002228.1, forward strand.
TTCTTGACAGTCTCGGCTTTCAGACACCTGGAAGTATGAGATTTGCATGTGCACAAGATTTGTAATTCGTGAGATCTCAAAAAGATATTCTCATCTATCAAGATTGTTTACAAGCCATTGGAGTTATGTATGGCTCATGTACTTATGGAAGCGCGGATTTCGCAGATCAAACTTATCGCCATAAATAAAGCGCCGAAACCCTACAAGACCTACACTATTTAAGACCTTTGAATCAAGAATGAAGATGACCGAACCTTTATTTTATTATTAAGAGAGCATTCTTTGTATCAGAGAATAGTATATCTGTTTAGTGTGTATCAATCAAGCAAGATTCTCCACTACTCTTCTAACTAACGACGGTCATACAACACATCGTCAGGACAATCATCGCAGCGTTTTTCTTTATCAGACACGAAAATGGGATAGTAATTCTAATAAAGGGAGTAACATGATGGAGGTTCCTAGTATTGTAAGCCAAGTCAAGGTTGGCTAGGCATCGCAAACGAGGATCGCTTCAGATAAGACCCTCGCTTTGTAATAACTTCAAGAATTTTTACTGAGTATATATACGCAAAACCCGATTTACAAAAAGACTTATCCTCGTTTGTATTGGGTGAACCTACGTGAATGTAGGTTAAATTTCAAGTTCCTCCCTCGCTCGTGGTTCGGCTCTTTATTCACTCCAGGTTAAACGATCTACCCGGGATTCATTCCATTTTCATTAACCTCAAATCAGTGTACGTAGCCAGTCCTCATTGTCGTCCGGTATTCAATATCCTGCGAGTCACCGGCAGGAACCGGGTAAACCGAAACCGGACCGAAAATTTTTCGGATATAAAAAATGGACCGGTACCGAACCGAGACTAAACCGGGCGGGTACCCGGACCACCCGAAAATATGAGACAATTCAAAAAACTGAACAAAATATCCTAAATAACCGATTATCCAACACAAGTATCCAACAAAAGTATTCAAAGTACGCATAAGTATCCTAAAACAAAGATTCAAAGTAACCAACAAAAGTATCCAAAAACGATTATCCGAACGAACAACGAGTATGCAAATTTTTGAACAATTATACTCAAGCCTCGTAACATTTTCTTTCATCATAGCAATTGCATATTTCAAGTTAAGCTTTGTTGAAGTTACTAGACCGAAATGATATTTCAAAGACTCGTCTTGTGGTTCTTCAAGCTGCATATAAAAATACAAAACAGTTTTAGTTTTGTTAAAACAGTTTGAAAAATGAAATACAAACAGTTTAGGTAGTTAGTTAACTTACAATACTTTGACTATGCCCTTTCTTAAGTCCATAGATCTCCTTGACCCAATCACCTCCACAAAGTAACATTTCCACAGTATCAGTTTTCATAGAAGATCTTTTAGGATCGATAACCCTTTTTCCCGCACTAAAAGTAGATTCTCGGCTGTTTAGGGCAATGTAAGTAATAAAGAGAATGTCCTTCACAACCTACTAAGTTAATAGGGTACTTTGCTTCATTACCCATCCACCATGTGTTAAACATCAAACTTAGTCTCCTAGAACGCCTAACGGAGCCCACAAGATAGCCACCAAGATTTGACTTCTCAGACATTTAAGTCCCTCATCAGCTTTCAAAAACATCTCAAAAATCCTCTCGCCTAAACCAACATGTACTATCTCCTCTTGATTGCTCAGGATCTTTGAGCATCATCTTTTGAAGGTTTCACATACAATTTGCATTGTGGACTCTAAATCGTTGCCAACTCTTCTTACAGGCTTTTACTCATCAGATTGGATACAAGAATCGATACACCATCTAACGTACATCATCTTATACCTAATGCTAAGAGGGCAAATAATTTAAGAGTAGCAACCTAGTGTATTTAAGAATGTATTGGCCTCGTAATTTATTTCATCATGTGCATAAGGCAAATACGCAACATAAAGCAAGAGAGGGCAATATAAGGCAACAAGAAACATAAGGCAACAAAAAGAACAAAGAGTAAATGTAAGATAAGTAAACGAAGATAATACAATGGCAACACACACGATAAAGTTCTTAGAAATGTAAATGCAATAAGAGAATATATATCATCATCGGGAGATTGAAGGAATTACCAAAAGTAAAACGGCGATAATACAACGACAACACACACATGATAAGCATCTGCAAATGTCGAAACTACTTCCCCAATCAGTATATCAGGAAAATAACGCATAAATGCACCATTTTCCTCAAAGATATCTAGCTCATACATCTTGTAAAGTAGCTACGGACAACATCAACCAAGTTGAGTTCCATCTTGTTTTGGTATCCAACACTTGCAATCTGCCCTCAAGTTGCAACTCATCTACTATTCTTTTGAATGTCTTACATCTTGTTTCAGAATTAAGCAAGTATCTAACACCATTCCTTATCTTATCAACAACAGGCTTTATCAATTCAAGACCATCTTGCACTAATAGGTTCAATATATGTGCACAACACCTCACATGAAATAATTTACCTTCTAATGGTAAATTTCTCCTATTAGTGTAGTCTAACTTCAATCTATTAATGCAATTATCATTAGCTAAAGCATTATCTACAGAAATAGATACTACCTTATCCCTAATATTCCAATCATCCATCACTTTTAATAAAGCCTTTCAAAGGTGTTAACCTCCGTGAATCTAGAAAGGAGAGGCATATTCTTAAAAGCTAAGATTCTTTTGTGAAGTTCGCCATTTCCGCATCAATAAAATGTATGAATAACATGTACTTATTCTTTGCTCACCGGACCACCACAACCGGGCTTGTCAAACCGATCCTATTAACTAAGGATATAGCCCTTTTCACCTTAACTCTCTCTCATTCTCATAACATGTTCGATAATCATTCTTAACAAGATGCCTAATAACTTTGATACTACGAATATATTTCTTTCAAAACTTATTAAAATTATACTTTCCATAAATAGCAAAAGGAATTATGACTCATTATCATATGAAATTTTAAGCTCTTTTTAATCTTATACGATCACCGCCAAGGTAGTTAATTCTTTAGTACTAGCCTCATCTCCAATAGATAATTTGATTGAAAGTTTTTATCACCATGTGATAATTTCAACTTTCTTTGCAAACAGACACCCAAGTGTTTTTTTACCATTAGAAGTGCTTTTATTATGTTACGCTACTCACTATCGACATTTCCACTTTTTAGTACCATCAGGGAGCTCAACAACAACCATCTCTGAATGAACAATTGATTTTTTGGCACGGGGTGCCTTGCCATAAGCATTTCTTTCAGTCTGAGGGTCATCCAAAGCTGCGGCCGTGGCAGCGGTTGACCCATCATTATTTGTATTCTGGATATCAAGCAACTCAACATCGTCTTCACCATCATCAATATTAATCTCAATATTAATATCATCCACGACGGGACCAATCAAGAATCTTCAAAGACATATAAAAAAGAATTTAATTATTCAAGCTTAAGATAACAACAAAATTGGAATATAAAATCTAAACAGTATTCAAAATTCAAGTTAATTACACATATATACAATTTACAATGTAAAAAAATTGAATCGTAGCAAAACCTCTAATTAAATCATAATCGAACCCTAATTAAAAACCCCTAATTTGAAAACATAATCGAAACACTAATCAAAACCCTAATTAAAAACCCCCAATTCGAAACCCTAATTAAAAACCCTTAATTTCAAACCCTAATTAAAACCCCCCAATTCGAAACCCTAATTAAAACCCCCCAATTCGAAACCCTAATTAAAACCCCCAATTTAAAATCAAAATCGAAACCCTAATTAAAATCCTCAATTTCAAACCACCAATTCAAAATTCAAGTAAAGCGAATTTACTAAGAAATTCTAAGTTACTAAGTAAATTTAAAGACTAAGTAGCTGGTTGCTAATTCTATTCCTTAATTGCTCGGTTACAATAGATTCAATGAACCGAGATATAAATTCGGTTCATTAGTAATTCGAATCCATTATGAGTCATTACATTAAATGAAAATTGATATTATTCGATTCGTTTTAAACCGTTTTACTTTACCAATCGAAATGGATTATTAACCCAACATTATTCTCCCCTTCATCAATTCCTCAGCAACATAATAACATAACCACCCCCCCCTTAAATCCCTGCGACCTCCCATTTCTCCCATTTTTCCACCCACCCCAACCTTCCATCTCAAAGTCGACTAAGGCGGGGCTGCAATTTTCCGGTCGGTGAGGGGTAAGTTGGTGCTCCCGTGTTCTTTGCTGCTATCCTTGAGTACCTTGCTACTAAGGTATTAATTATTGTCCCAAAATGGTTGTCCAGTTTCATTCATATTGCTCAATTTCATTTTTATTGCTTGAAATTATCAAATTTTGTACTCTTTGTCCCAAAATGGTTGTCAAGTGTTAACTTAATTAACTAGCTTTTTGGTGTTTATTGACATGTACTGAGTTTGATCCAAAATGATTGTCCAGTTGACTTCGAGAGAGATGGTTTGGAGTTGGCGGTAATGGAAGATGATGTTTTGATGGGGAGGGGGAGTAGATTTTTAATTTGTTAATTTATTTTCAAAAATACTCCAAAAATCTAAATATATATGCAATTCCAAATTTATCCTTATATTAAAAAAGATTGTCAACTTTAACAAGAAAAACTTGACTTAAAAGGGTAATTTGAGAAGATAATAGTTTCGGGGGACAACTTGAAAAATAGCGATAGTTCGGGGGACAAAATGAAAAGAAGCCTTTTTTTATATGTGTTTGTATATTTATTGGTAATTTGGACTTTAATTATGAAGTTGGTTGTAGGGTATAGTTTAAAGATGGGAACTTTTATTGGGTTTTTTTATATGTGTTTGTATATTTATTGGTGATTTTGAAAAGTATGACTTCAGTTATGCAGTTGGTAGTAAGGTATACTGTAAAGATGGAGACTTCTATTTGTTTTTTGTATGTGTTTGTATATTTATTGGTGATTTTGGGAACTATGAATTGAATTATGAAGTTGGTAGTAAGGTATAGTGTAAAGATGGGGACTTTTATGGGAATTTTGTAAGTGTGTGTATATTTATTGGTAATTTGGACTGCAATTATGAAGTTGGTAGTAAGGTATAGTGTAAAGATGGGAGCTTTTATTGGTTTTTTTTATGTGTTTGTATATGTATTGGTGATTTTGAGAAATATGAATTGGATTATGAAGTCGCCTCTGAGGTATAGTGTAAGGATGAGAACTTTCTTGTTTTTTTGTATGTGTTTTTATATTTACTGGTAACTTTGATTGTGTATTCTAGCTAAGAAGGGATGGTTCTGTGTTAATTTTGCCAATGTTGCTATGTTTGTCAAGTGTTCGTAGTAGTCGTATATGTACGAATGCATATTAGGTAAAAACAAATCTTGTTTTATATGATCTTGGCTCGTATCGGTGAGATATGATAAGTTGTTCCAGTCTAATTTTAGGTTGCTCTGGTAGTGTGGGTTTACATTTTTTTGTTTGGTTTGGGTTGGGTTGGGGTGGGACTTGGTTGGTTGGGTGAGTGGGGTGGGGGAGGCTGGGAGAGAGAGATTGGATTCTGTGGGTGGGTGGGTGCTGGGAGGCTCGTTTCAAATTCCTGAACAAGTTACCAATTAAATTCGAGATGTCTATATATTTTTTGAAACTGTAAATCATTGAGGATATACAGACTAGGTATCTTGAGTCCATGTGTTGTAGTCCTTAAGTCCTAATGTTTAGTTCTCTTATGACCATGCAAGTGTATTATCCTATGAATGTAATTGGGTTTTCTCTTTTAGCAGTTTGTCTAATTCTATGCTTACGTAAGTGATTAAAAGGTTTCGAACACCTTCAAATTAACACCTGAAGTTAGCTTAAGGCTTTCAAGTGATAGACATAGGATGGCTATTTATATTTGGATTGCGTGAATGGCCTCAGACTTTAGTTCTATCATTCTGTTAATATATGGAGGTGGCTTTATTGGTGAGGATTGAGCTGACTTTATTTTCTCCTTATTTTTAGGTTGAAGGAACAGTTTTTAGGACAGATGAAATAAGGATGTCCTATGATGTTTAATTGTATTGAGCGTTTCTTTTTGTCTTTAGAGTTCTCATTTGAATATTTTTAGTTGAAGTTTATCACTACATTACAAAATAGAGTAGCAGTATATGACTTTATAGAGGAGACACAACATTGAGAGCTGTTTGAATTTAGGTTAAGCAAATAAATCATTGTTGGTTGAAATGTTCATTACAATGTTGATTCTTGCCTAGGTCGATGTTGTAGCATATACGAGAACCTGTTTGAAATTATACCAATATGATCCATAACTCATTGCAGATGTACTGAAGATGGAGAGAAGATTGCAGCAGGCTCTTTAGCTAGCAGCTGCCGCCTTCACCTCCATTTGACTCCATATTTATCCGCCGCAACCACCAGAACGTCATCAGACCAATTCAAAACAATACAAACAATGATCTCTCGTTACTCAACCAAACTTTCTCCCTTTCCTCCATTTCTACTTCTCCAAAACATCCTTAACCATTACCACACAACCTCATCAAATTCCCACTTCCATCCCCAACTTCCACCAAATTCACTTTCACCCCCCAAACTTCCACCAAATTCACTTTCACCCTCCAAACTTCCATCAAATTCACTTTCAACCCCAAAACTTTCCCCAAATCTACCAAATTCAACCCATTCAGTCGAATTCACCACTACCACAGTTCTTGAAACTCTTTCTTCCTACACAAATGACTTCCAACAAGCATTGGAATTCTTCAACTGGGTCGAAATTAATTGCGGGTTTTGTCATGCCACTGAAACGTACAATAAAATGATTGATATTTTGGGTAAGTTTTTCGAATTTGGAACTTGTTGGGAGTTGATTGCAAAAATGGGAAAAAATGGTGTTTCATTACCCAATCATGTGACTTTTCGTGTGATGTTTAAGCGTTATGTGTCTGCTCATTTGGTTAATGAAGCTATTGATGTGTTTAATACTAAGTTGGGTGAGTTTGGTTTGAAGGATCAAGTTTCGTTCTTGAATTTGGTTGATGCATTGTGTGAGTATAAACATGTTGTAGAAGCTGAAGAATTCTGCTTTAAAAATGGATATGGGGTTGTTAAAGATCATGCAGTGCTGGAACCGGGATTTTTATCTAGGGGTGACGAAGGAGGTCGTGGAATCGATGTTTGTTTAGATACGAAGATATATAATATTATTCTACGCGGGTGGTTTAAGATAGGGAGGTGGAGGAAGTGTAGGGAGTATTGGGAGGAGATGGATAGGAATGGTGTGGAGAAAGATTTGTATTCTTATTCGATTTATATGGATATTGTGTGTAAGAGTGGGAAGCAGTTGAAGGCGGTTATGTTGTATAAAGAGATGAAGAAGAAAGGGATAGGGTTGGATGTTGTGGCATACAATACTGTTATTCGATCTATAGGAATTTTGGATGGAGTCGATGCCTCGGTTAGGATTTTGAAAGAGATGGTTGAATTGGGATGTCAGCCAAATGTAGTTACTTATAATATAGTTTTGAAGCTATATTGTGAAGCGGGGAAATACAGTGATACGTGTAAGATGCTTAATGATATGTGTAAGAAGGGTTGTGAGCCGAATGTGATTACATTTCATGGCCTTTTTGGTTCTCTCCAGAAGCCTAGAGAAATTATGCAGCTCTTTGATAAGATGGTTGAAATGGGAATTCGTCCTCGAATGGATACATATGTAATGCTTATGAGGAAGTTTGGGAGGTGGGGTTTTCTGCGGCCGGTCTTAACTATTTGGAAGAAGATCGAAGAGCATGGGGTAAGTCCTGATGAATTTGCTTATAATGCCTTGATTGATGCTTTAGTGCAAAAGGGTATGATCGATATGGCTCGTATGTATGACGAGGAGATGTTTAAGAAGGGGCTCTCTGCAAAGCCTAGGGCAGAATTAGAAACTAAGCCGGCTACTGTCACCTGATCGTAAGGGATAGGACCAAATTGGGATGAGTTACTACAAACAAGTGTCTGTCTAAGATCTTAGAGATGAGCACAGCTGCACAGTGTCAAACATGGGATGAGCTCAATGATGCTGGATTGGGAACTCTTCATATGCTTCAAACAAGTGACTGTCGAAGAGTTATCTTTGCTGATTCTTGCTTTGTTTGAAGAGATTTGGTTTATAAATTTAGAACTCAGAACTTAGAAGCTAACTAGGTATGGTTCGTACGTCACGCTATTCTGTAGGTTCGAATGCCTGGATTTGAAGAGATCAAACTCACATCATGCAAATCCAATTCGGATTGTATGAGCGATAATAAATTGACTTAGTCAATCGTATAGATAGTCGTTAGTTTCCTTGAATAAAGGGATAGCTTTTGTTAGCTACATGGTACTTTAGTTTGTTATATTAAACGGCTATATGGAGCCTCTTCCTTAGCTGGTTAGTTGCGTTTGTAATGGCTATATAAGAGCCTGTCTACGTGTTCTTGCTTTTTCTTTGTTTGGTAGTGTTAATCTGCTTAGTATTACTCTACAGATTTGATGTCAAAACATTGTCCAGGTCTGGAAAATGTTCAATCGACAGATGGAGGCCTTCTTATCCAGGTTCGCATGCCCTCTGATGTATAGTTACCACTACTTCATAACCTAAACATTCAGAATGAATATCATGCTTCTTTGAATATTGTGATTCGGTATGTTATAATATTATGGTTGTTTTAGGAATTGTAAATATATATTTTTTAATTTTTTTAATATTTTGAAAATGTTAAAGTTAGTAATTTGCAAATAATCTATATAAAGAACTAATCGCTTATATGAATGTGAAGAACATTGTGTAAAAAATATTAAACTTATTGTTATTATATTTTAATTTTTTGTTAATAATATGTATCATGATTCATATTGTCTTAATATATATCACAATAAATCTTAAATTAATTAAGTATATTAATTATGTTGAATAATTATTTCAAACAGCATTATCAAAAAATCTAACTCAACGCCATGTGGGTTCATATCACAAGTCAACTCACGTTGTGTAGAATCATTTCATAAAGCGAATACATCGCCAGATGAAGTTAAAGTTTGAAACCCTCAAATCCAAGGCCCTACGTTACTTATACCTCGACCTACACGCAGTTGGCGCAAATCGCGATTTATTTCAATCGGCTGCGACCGGTGCCTTTCCTTAAACCCGCTTTTAATACGACATTCACTGTGACGACTAATACACATCGCACGTGTTGGCGCTTGCACATTTCAGATTTACATTCAAGTTTTACCACAATGCATGTTCCTACTTTCTTTAAATAATCACAGGTTTGTTGAAACCAATAATGACCGCAGGTTGGTATGGGCCTCCTGAAAAGGTGTTAATTTGTAGAAGAAAGTACAATTATTATTGGATAATTAATTTTTTGATATTAATTGTGATAAATTTGAAAATGGTTATAAATATGAGATATTTTTTTAACAAAATGTAGAACTTGCTCTCATTTTCAAATTGATAAAAATTATGATATTTTGAATAGAGTATAAAAATTGAATTTTTTAAATTTCAAAAAATTATTTTATTTTTATTGTAAGAATTTTTTTTATGGGTTTATCCGAGAATAAATCGGTATGTTATCTTTTACTAAATTTTTCATTTCTAGTTTTATGTTAATTTTAAGAATTGTAATGTTATATTTTTAATTTTTTAGTAAAGTTTTTAGATAGTTAAAGTTAGTAATTAAAAATGTTAGGTTATTGTGTTAATAAACTTATTATTTATATGTTTAGAATGTAAAAAATATTGTGTTAATAATGTTAAACTTATTGTTAATAATATGTATCATGAACCATTTTGTGTTAATATATATCACAATGAATCTTAAATTAAATTAAATTAATTAGAAACCAACGCATTGTGTGTTGGACCGTTATAGAAACCAACTTACAAAATGTTTGTTCGTCAGACTCAACCAACAACGACCATTTGTTCGTTATACAACCGAGCCCACGCTTGGTGCGCTCGTGATTAAATATTACCGTATCAATTTTCATTTATATTACCGGATCATTATTGAAGGCTGGGGTTAGCTTCAACCCACATTTGATGTTTATCTGCAGTGTGAAATTGGCCAAAATTTTCAGAATTAAATTAAGCGCTTAAATGCGAAGCCATTGCCGATAAATAATGAGTATAATACCCGACCCAACGTGGGTGGTATCCAGTGGCGGATCTGACTCTGTTCAAGGTTGTTGACTTGAACCACTAGAAATTCTGCCAGCTAAGTTGGTAAGTATGTATATTAGATTGAGTACGGTTCAAATCTTCTCATACTTTGCTATTGCTATTACTTTTTAGTATTCAACATACCACCAACTAGACTTGTTAACGAGTAAATGAAATTTATTTCGATCAGGTCCTGCTCGATTCTTTATGCAAACCGAATTGATTAATGTTAATCGATTAGCAATCGAATCGGTCGTTGGATTCGTAATCGGTTCGAAATGCAATAGTAAAAAACTGGTTCGTTAATCGATTCACACAAATCCGCACAAATTCGGCTCGTTAATTGAATTGCTACTCGCAAATAGTTCGAATCGACTCGTAATTCACTTAATCTTTTTAGTGTTAAAGACTAAGGACATGTTTGGTATCTAATATATAGTTAGTTTTAGATATTAATGAGCGATTATAACCGATTTTAACGAGTGATTAAAAGTAACATTATAACCGATTTTAATGAGCGAGTACAAACGAATTACGAATCACGGTTAAAAATCGTATCCGGTTCGAATTACAATCCGAACAAATGAATGCATCAGTTTTTAACTAGCGATTACCGATTTCATCGGTTCGCTAATAGCCCTACCGCCAATAGCCCAATACCATATGTCATTATCAATTTATCATTTTTGTTTTACAATTTTTCTATTTTTATGTGGATTGCTCCTTATGATTAAGTTTTTTTGAATCCTATTTTAATTTTTTTAGATTTTAATTATTTAACTAAAAAATACATATTCAAAACTCTATTGTAATATTTAGTTGGCCCATATTTTTTCAACCTTTGATCAATCTTATTATTTTATTAAGTTGTATTTATTTTATTATATATGTAAAAATACATTATTTAGTTAGAATTGTTAGTTTTCTCACTCCATCCAGCTTACCTATTTTTTTTCAAACAAATAATTAATTCACTTTTGAGTTCCTATTTGATTTTACCTGGGCCACAAAATCTATGGACCGACTGTGAAGAGTTGGAAAGGTTCGACTAGAAAATATATGGATTTTATTATATTATTCCTCGTAATTGCATCAGATCCCCCTATAAATTTTAAAACGAAAGATCATACCTCCCAAGAAACTTAAAGCCAGCACGATACCCCTTATAAACTTAAACGTTACACCAATATTCTTCCTCGGTGTTAACTTTGGGGTTAAAGTTAACAGAATTGTTAAAACAAGCATTTATTTTGTATTTTTCTTTTTAAATAATCTAACATTATTAATGAAACAATGTAAAAAATATAAAAAATATATAAAATATGATTTCTTGAAAAATGATATATTTACAAGATTAACATTATCGCTAGAATCAAAAGGTAATATATTTAAAAGAAAAATATAAAATAATATAACAGTACTAAAATATAAAATAATATGTAAACTAAAAATTATTAATAATTAAAACAGTGCAAAACAAGATCGATTAAAATAGTGGAATATTGCATTTGATTTTATAAAGTCAAATATTGCATCCAATTCATTTCAATTGTTATTTCTGATTTTAGCATAAAGCTTTTATCATGAATTATTATTTTAAGTAATTATCTTAATAAATATAAAATTGATATAATTAAATTTATTTATTAATTTTTCAATTTATAATAATATAGTTAACTCATTTATGATATCAAAATATCATCTAACAAATAACTTAGGACATTATTATATGTTATTTATCATTTAATGTACTTAAAACAATCGCATTGCCACAGGTTAGTTGCACTCTCCGGTTAACTTTAACATCAAAGCTTAACACCACAGTGTGGTGCAATATTTTTAGTTTATAGCGGCTATCATGCACCTTTAAATTTATGTAGTGCGATATACGATGCTCAATTTAAAGCTAGCATGTGATCACGGTTCAAATTATCCATTATTCATTAAAATTGCTAAAAAAATTAATATATATTTCGAAATACATCTTTAAATGAGTTAGATCTACTCCTGATGGGTGGTGGTATGAGATAAAATTGACTAGATTTGATTTGTTGCAGGGAGTACTGTCCTTTCAACCTCGTCGTTCTTGTCAACCTCGCCTTTATTAATAGCATTAAAATTTAAGCCATGTATGGGAGGAGGCCAAGGCTAGATATCATGATGGTGGAAAACAATTCCTCTAGTTTCATTCTATAGTCTCTTGATATAGTGAAAATTGCACGTTACTGGTACCAAACTACCAATTTTATTTGTCCAACCTGCTGAAATAACTTCCTCAATATTCTTTGGGTCCATAGTTCTATGTTAACAATTTATAAGTTGAGCATGTGGAGGAGATCGAAGAACGGACGATATTATCATGTTAAGAATTAATAATGGATCAATTCATCTTTTCACGTTTGCAAGTCTGGTTAAAAATCATGTTTAGACAATTTTGGTTTTGAATATAAAATTGACATATTTTTTCAAAGAGAAGACTAGTAATAGAAGTATAATGTAACGTATACTGCTGCTAAAGGATTAGCACGCAGACCGCCGTTAATTGACCTCGAAAAAATTTACAACTGCTTTTAGCTGCTAATCGAAATGAAACTCGGCACTTTTTTTTACCGACACTTATCGAAAGAACTTAATACCCGCTTCAAGATATTATTTCCCCGATAAAAAATTACATGCTATATAAAATAAAATAATTTCTTATAAATTTTAGGCTTCACCAACATGTTATTAGATAGCCAAAATAAATGTCCAATATACTACCATAGTCCATTAGGTCCATATCCAAACCATTTAATTAACTAAGTATATTCACTAATGCCCTACCCCCTATTTCACTTCATCAGTTCATCATTAACATCGTCGCCTCCGCCCTTTCGAAGTCTTCAACTCTGATTCACAACTAGTGCTGCCAAACGATATGGTAACCCGCCACTGCCGTTACCCGCCCGAAAACACGGCCGAGTAATTTTAATCGCTAACAAAGTACGGATAATTAATTCCGACTCGCAGAAAGAGAAAACCCGGCTGATAATGTACCGCCCGTATAAAATCATTCTTTAACCAAGATTTACTCTTATGTACACATTCATTTTATCTCCTCTGGATGGAAACGACTATGTAATGCAAAGAATTTTATCACATCAAGACGATCGATCATTCAAACTACGAGTGTATAGATTTTATCACATCAAGATGATCGATCATTCAAACTATGAGTCCCAAGCATTTGCCGACGGCTTGAGAGATGTCTTTGCTTGCTTGATTCGACATAATGGGTCTCGATAAGAGCCTGCATGAAGCTCGACTCTAATTCCAGCCTCGGCTCGAAATGATTTGACTTTGATTTGAGTTGGATTCGATAGAGCTCGAATGAAGTTGGATATATGCCCCGGGTCTCGATTGACTGAGACCTGTCCGGACTCGATATGGTCCGAGCCGTGGAGCCCAAGTAGCCGTGATTCTCGTGTCAGCGCTGACTTGATCTCGGCTCCCACTCGATTTGATTTGATTTGCTTTTATGCTTTGGTGTTGGACTTGTCGCTTACTATCTCTTATCTTTTGTTTTATTTCTCTTACCAACAACTATGGTTATCTTTAAAACTATTCCAGTAGAAAATTTCTACCAAGGATGCCATGTCCGGGAGGAAGATAAGGTGACCACTCTATCAGCTTACTCTGTGGCCTATACTTCGCTCATTGAACTCGGAGAAGAATCGCAGCTGGTGTTCTGGCTAAGAGAGAGTTCTTCATCTCAAAATGATCGTGTAGAAGTTTTCCGACTACCCAATGTTTTCATTTCCTAGGGTAAAGATGACATATCCCTGTCGCGCGAGACGGCGAGGCCTCGAGATCCGTGGTAACTTTGATTACATCCCTGCCATCGGAATGGATCAAGATGTATCAAATCACGCGCTTACGCTGCCGTTGTTTTTCCTGACCGAGGCAAGAGCACGCTTCTCGTTGTGTTTATGATTGTTCAGATTAGTTCCTGAAGGCCTTCTGCGAGCATTGGTGCCCTTCCACCAACACTCTTATTATTCCCTGTGAGCCGCCGATATCCCCCGTAGGATTCATTGACTTTAAAGGCCACATGAACGTCGCTGAGCTCACGAGTGTTGTCCCCACAACCGAACGCCTATCCCGTCTTTGTTTTAGAAGCTCGGCTCCTCAAGGCCTTTGTGAGTTCTTACCGGGTTATCACTATTTAGCTACTCAATCCTTGGACGGGAGAAGCCGCCACTGGGTCACTTTTGAACCATTCTCTTCGGTCTTATGTGGGTTATGAAGCATCTGACCGGAGTACATCCAAGAGTATCTATCCTCATAAGTTACCTATGCTCGAGCATCGTCCTTGGGATGTCAGCTGATGACATCCTCGATACTACTTCGGTAGCCGCCACTGCTCGGCGGCGAGGTTTATCGCTGGGCTTCTTCTTATTGGTTGTGTGTTTGTTTTGGCTCAAGCAAATTTCCTCGGGTTTTATTCGTGGGTTTTTTAAGATGGCTAGTTTTATGGCAAATATTCTTGGTTAAATTTTAGCACCTCCCGCCATTTCTACACCTCCGAGTCAAGAATGATTTAAGTGGTAGTTACTGTGTCCCACCGGCTGCCACAAATTGTTATGCAAAGAATAATTTTTATTATTTATGAGATAGGGTACAAAATAAAACCTATCAGTGGAAAATTCCTCTCAGGTATGTGTTTTATCAAATCAAGCAGGATCAACTGGCCCAAACTATTAGTCCCTAAGCATTTGTTGAATACGGCAGACGCCTTGCTTTTTTCTGTTTCCTCGATTTGGACTTGGTCTGAGCAAGATTGCATGAGCTCGGGCGCCAGCTTGATTTAACTTGATTTGAAAGGATTCGATAGAGCTATTTAACCAGATATGTGCCCCGGTCTTGACGGACTAAGACCTGCCTGCATTGATATGGTCCTAGTTTGTTCTTTAGCAACGTATTCTCGTGTTAGCCGCAGTAGAATTGGATCTTTGGGTCTTGGACTTGGATCTCCTCGCTCTGCCTTAGATTGATGGACTCTATCGTGACGTGTTCACAAACATGACTCGGGTTTTGTGGACCTTACCTTGTGGCGACTTGCTAGGCCCATGCCACTGGCTCGCTGACTCGACGAGCTCGTGAGTCGCATGAAAGGATGCTAGCAAGTTTGTCAAGTACGTACGCCGCTTGTACTACAAACGGCCTTAATAGCTTATTTGTCAGAAGGACTTAGTGAGATTTGGTCTCGCTTGGATTTGACTTAAGCCGTGAAGCAATGTACGCTACTAGCTTGTTCTATGTACTTAAAAGAGTAGTTTGTTACCGTAGCGACGATCGCGATGAAGCGTGGACGCCCTTGTTAGAATCTAGTATGAATTCTACCTGTGATAAAACACCAAATTCATATCCCGGATCCTTAAAATAATGTATATTAATTTAAACACATAAATTGAAATATGAATAAAAGAGTTCTTACATTGCAGCGGAAGACGAATGAAACCAACTCCTCAAGCCAACAAGCCGCGTGAATGCCCCATGAAAAACCTCCGATTGTTTGTCCAACACCAAAACGATGTCTCCTAGATTGTACACACCAGGAGGGAATCGAATCCGAAAGCTTGAACTTGCTAGAAGCCATGATAACAAAATTGGTAAATTGCCTCAAATTCTAGAGGCTATTTTGGAGAGGTGGAAAAGAGGTTTTTTCGTGTCTCTTTTCTTTTAAATACCAAATGCCTAATTCCACCCGCCATAAGTAACTCGCTTAGAAATCGCTTAACTTCATAATCCTAATTTGACCGTTATGGCTTCTAATCAAATAATGAGTCACTAGTGAGTTGTTCCATTTTAATTATCTTGACAAGTCAATTCAACTACTAACGAGTCAGTATCGAACAACTTATCAAGTTATTCATCAATTTCAATTGATTAATTGATTAAACTTGCAAGTTTAACCAATTGATGTTCATCAATATATATTTGGCAAATATATATATACAAGGAGTAGATACATCTCTCACTCCTACAAGTCTCGCTTTTTAATTTCATGCATGAAATATAATTCGAATATCACTGTGACAAGCAAGCGATCTTCTGTGCTTAGATAATAGTAAGTCAGATAATAATAATAATCGACCAATTACTATTATTATAACGACATGAGTAAGATCTAGCAATCGTCATAACCCTTAAATTATCATGAGAACCCACACTAGTAATATACAATTACTAAGGTGAACACTAAGTTCCAAAGAATCACATTTAACCAACTCGTAAAATGAATTGACACAATTGCTCTTGAACGGCATAACAGCGGAATCAATTTTCATTGATTTCCAACACTCCCACTTGCCCTTGGATGATTACCATACAATTCCTTTAACACGCGATCTCTAGTCGTAGGCTAACCATAAGAAGTGTGTCATGAAACACCCACAACTTTCTTTACTCGAGTATGAACTGAATAAACATTCACGGTATCCCATAAACCACCGCACTAACCGTAGCGAGAGGCCCTAGATCTTCCTTTGTATATCAAGGACGGATAAATCCTCCCAATATATCAACATCTATCGTTATAATTTCACCGTGTGACTCAACATATGCCGTAACCCGCTAAGCAGACGTTTGTCATAGTCAAAGTACGTATCTTATATACCACGTATAGTTATATATCGTAGTCTAAGAATTGTCATACCTAAAATTTAAACAAATATCATAAGACACGATATACATATCTTCTATGAATTGCTGGTCAGACGCCTCCGCCACAGACCGGTAACCCATGGTATCGATCTAGTCACGCAGTTAACGTGATCAAACTTGATCACTAATCAATCACCATGTTACCATAATGACGCTAGTCTCCCCTAACTCATCAAGATCTCGATCAAGGCATTTGGCTATCATATACTCTAGGTCAAGAGGTGTAATCAACAATTCATGCTTGCCTCTAAAACATGTATCAAATTTCTGTGGATTTAACTTTCACTCATCGAGGATACAATACACGTATATTATATGTAATTTTAAACATATAGATCTAAGCAAACAAATATATCTAGAATATAAGAAACAACAATATTCAAATATTTATTCACATAACATAATAGATACATAATCGACCCCACTTAACCTAACACCACCATGATATCCGCTTAATACCTATGTTCGGTGCATTTCACTACGCTTTGCTGACTTGGTTTCGTAGTGGGGTCGCCGATTGGCCTCTCGTCACATTTTACATACTTTCGACATATCACCTCTATTAAGCATATCTCTAATTAGGTGATACTGGGTACGCCCTCGACTCTGCGGACGTGCCCGGTTCCTTAGCTTCGAGCTATCTCCCAAAGATTGCCACAAAGAATTCCACTAACCCCTCAACGCTAGGTACTATACCAAGCTCATCACGAATTTCTTAATCCAACATGCTTCTTTAGCGGCTTCGCACAAGCGATGTACTCAAATTCTCAGGGTATAATCGGCAACAATACTCTTCTTGAACCTCCAAGACATCGCTCCACCGCTTCCTGCATACAAAATACATAACAGAGGGAATCGAATCCGAAGCTTCAACTTGCTAGAAGTTAAGTGGAAATAAAATGGAAGAGAAATTCTTCCAAATTCTGGGGGAGTGGGCGCTTTTGAGAGATTAGCAGAGGTTTTTTCATGAAATGAAAATCCTTATCTCTTTCTTTTAAATACCAAATGCCTAATTCCACCCAAGCTGAATCCCGTAGCAAATCAAATAATCTCGTTAACTTAATTAGACCGTTATGACTTCTAATCAAATAATGAAACACTAGTGAGTTGTTTCATTTTAATTAACTTGACAAGTCAATTAAAATACTAACGAGTCACTATCGAATAACTTATCAAGTTATTCATCAATTTCAATTTCTTAATTGATTAAACTTGAAAGTTTAACCAATTGATGTTCATCAATATATAATTGACAAATATATATGTTGAGAGATACATTCACCCCATGTCTCTCGCTTAATTTCACGATGAAATATAATCAATATCATCAGACAAGGACCTTCTGGTGCTCAGATATTAGAGTTGTATAATAATAATAATCACCAATTATTATTATTATAACGATTAATGAGTAGGATTACAATCAACTCTCAATTTAAATGTAGTTTAATTTCATACATGAAATATAATTCAACGTCATTGTACGTGTGCGATATCTGTGCTTAGATAATAATAGTAAGTTGTATAATAATAATAACTTCAATTCAATTACTATTATTATAACGATTAATGAGTAAGATTTAAAGAATCGCTCATAACCCTTAAATTATCATGAGAACCCGCACTAGTAATATACAATTACTAAGTGTGAACACTAAGTTCCAAGAATCACATTTAACCAACCCTGTGAATGAATCGATACACAATCGTCAAGAATCTAAGATAATGTGTTTTAATCAATTTTCATTGATTTCCAACAAATTCCGCCGATGATACTAATCGCTTCGACAAAGGCCTTAGGAGCGTGTTTCTTGGCTTCGGAATTTACCATAGACCGAATGTTCGCCAGATTCGCACATCCTGAATCTCGATGAATCAAACCTCAGGCTTTTTTAGGTGTTCACAAGATTTATGAATAATCGTGTGCTATTTAGCTTATTCCTAATATTCAAGCGTTTCGAGAAATATGTCGCCAAATTCTATAGATTTTGCTTCTAACTTCAGTAATTACTGCTGTGCAATAATCTAATTTCAGCCAGTTGGGCCGGAGATATTTTTCACCACCAAAGTTGGTGTTTCTGCAATGGGTGGTTTAAAAGATTTAACTTAGAGAATTTCAGAGGTCGCCTTCTCATTTTTTCAGATGTTTTTGTGTATTTTCTGATGTGAATTATTTTATTTTCAAATTGACGGGGCTTATATAGCCCGTTGTTCAAATTCTTGCTTCGATTGGTTAGTTTATTTTCAAGGATCATGATCTTAATGTTGAATTTCGAGGCAAGATTCCGAACCGTGGGAGATTTAGGAATTAATTTCCTCCAAGAAATCAAAATAGGGCGCATATTTTGAGCTAAAAGTTCGGATTTTAGGTTAAATGCATTTTTCATATTGGACTCTCGAATCTCTTCGAGCATTCATTTCAACCCCTCGTAATTTTTGAGTGCTTATTTTGAAACCCAATCCTGTAATCTCATTTCTAGGCCATTTGGCCAGTTTTAGTTAGATAAAATGAGGGATTTTTAGCCTCGAACCCTAAATTGAATGTACATTTAATTCGGTTTATTTTCGAAACCCTTGCTCATACGGCGTTTACATTAAATTTGGGGATTTAAATCGTAACGCAGTTCACGTGTCATTTTTTTAGTGGCTCGATTTTAATTAATTTGATTAAGTCATCTTAATCATTTTAATTATTTTTTAATAATATTTCTTTCTCTACACACTGCTATATAAAGTGAAATAAAAATCAGGATTTTTTTCCAATTTTGGTAGGTAGACATTTAACTATTTTATTTGAGTCCTACGTTACTAGTAACAATTTTTAATTTGTTTGATAAATCTATTCTAACAAAGATATGTTATGGCTAGTCGTAATTTGATTAAATATTTTGATCTCGATTTCATTTGCAAAGTCATCCGTTTCTATTCGATTAGACGTGTATAAACCATACCCAAGCAAATTTAATAATTTATATACCTTCAATGAGGGATCAATAAAGATGTGAAATGTCGTTCGTTCTACAGCTCTCTACTGGCATATGTCTATGCACAAGAATTTATAGTTTCTGTCTTTGAGTCACCCAGATTTCAAAACGTGCTAAATTTCTTTGCAAATGACAATAATTCAATTAATACATACAAACACAAAACTTAATTGCATAATCGTCTCACTCATTCACAAACAGCGGAAGATGATGATGATGAAGACGTTGACATTGATAATCACGGGGGCAACACTAGAATGTGAGGGAATATTTGAGCTAGGTTTAAAGATTCAATTTTGGAGTTTCTTTGGGAAAGATGAGAAACTATATTAAATTTCTACGTACCATCAATAGTATTTGGACTACATTTACTTTTTTCATAAATTTTTAAAGAGTTTTAGACCATTCATAAGTATAAATGGTACGAAATTGATTTCAAAAAATAATGGAGATCGAATTGTATGGGCTAATTCGTCATTTGTCCCTAAATTATTTACTTATTGTCTATTGGGATTTCTAAACTATCGCCTGCCTCGCTTTATTGGGATAAATCTATCCATATAATTATTTTTGAACTAAAACTCAACATTCAACTATCGAAGCACTGTAACTCAACTCGATTCTCACTTCTTTGCACTCAAATCACTATTAACTAGTTGAAAATGATTAGTATGGACTGGCAGATTATTCGAGATGAATCGATTAGACTATAATTTTTTTTTTTTGGAATTGAAACGATAATTAATATTTATTAATAATTATAGAATTACTATAGATACAATTAAATAGGGAAAACTTTCACATCAATGAATCATAAGTATTTTCTCAAGAAAAACTAATCATATTAAAATCTACTAGAATCGCATATCGATATCTATCAAATGAAAATTACAATACATATTAAACACAAAATATTCCTATTAAACTATTCTAAGCGCCTGCCTCTAAGGCCCAAATATATTTGATGATATACATCTACATCTTGCTATCTTGGAGTATATATCAATGCTCAAGAATAGATTGCAGTATAAAGTAACTCTCAAGTGGTGAAAGTTATCGAAGAATAAATATTAATCCGAAAGGAAAAAAAAACTACACTAAATTTTGTAAAAAATGTTAAATTAATTAAGAACATCTAATTGGATTCTATAATAATATGATTAGGCTATAAGTTTGATGGTAAACGTTGGGTTTTCAGGAGTGATGAATTGGGGAGGGAAGACAAAGACCTCCTCGAAATTATTGCTTGTTCAAAAATTAGAAAGATCCAAGTGAAATGACAATATTCCCCCTTTTGGTTCCGTTGTTCCTACAAATTACTCAGGCAGCATTTACGTCGTAACGATATGATAAAGACTTGTGCATCTGCTTTTCAAATCAATTCAACATTTTACGATGTGATAATGTGTAATAATAATGAAGAGAACTTCAATATAGATATTAATTCAATTATATCAAGACACCGTTAATAAAAGGTTAAATCCTCAATTAATTAAGGATCCTATGTTACCTATATCCTTAAAATACATGTAGGAGGTAAATTATGTGATGTGCCTCAACTGATAAGTATACTAATAGTTTTCTACAAACCAATTCATACAAAATTGTTCTTAAAAGTGTATTCTAATTCAAATAGTTTCTACATATACCATGGGTTTTGCAATACTACTATCAAGTAAATGTGAAGTAGGTTGATTCAAATTTTGTTGTAAAGACGAGCTCGAATATATTAATATTTTGTACTTAGATAATTAGGAATTATTATTGTAAGTGAAATATTTACAGTAATTCTAACTCATTTTTATTTTTCATATCTTGTTTTATTTGATAAACTTTTACATG
Organism: Lithospermum erythrorhizon; assembly: GCA_019722365.1. Taxonomy (NCBI): domain Eukaryota; kingdom Viridiplantae; phylum Streptophyta; class Magnoliopsida; order Boraginales; family Boraginaceae; genus Lithospermum; species Lithospermum erythrorhizon. The sequence goes on from JADFUC010002228.1 coordinate 103,224, forward strand.
CATTTTTGAAAGTAAATCTACTTTAACTAACTATCTCTTAAACTTTTAGATATTTCTAACTCATTTTTATATATACTCTCCATCCCATGAAAGTATTGATGAAAGTATTCCTCTCAATACTTACATTTTCCAGACTAACTCTCCATTTCCAAATTCTCTCTTAGTTGTGATTTCTCTACGCAATAACACTTCACTCTAAATCATCTGAGTTAAAATAAAATATTTATATTGGACAACTTGTTAAAAAAATTGAAGGTTTGTCATATTATATATTGTTAATCAAACGAGACGATCTATATGCTACAGGGCATCTTCTCTACTATAATTTGATTCTTGCAGCGCCTTTTCTCCAACCTTTTGCTATGTAGCATTTGTCACCTCTTTGATCAGAACACGCAATATTGGTTTTGATATATACCCTAACCCCGCTGCTGAAGCCGATGCACTCATCCTTTCGCCTCATCATGTTTTCGGGGTGTCATTTAACCACGTGTTTTGGGTGATCGTGATCTCGGAGGTAGTTATCCCATGGTTTTGTCCTTAGCGGGATCATAGCCATCCTTTAGCAGGAGGTCATAAAGCTGGACCCATTGCCTGGCGTTTCCATTTTGCCTCTTCGGCGCGTCACAAAACCTTTTAAGCGAGACGCCCCACCTTTCTGCCGAGCGCAGGGCAGAGTCAAGCCTTTAGCCGCCAACTAGCTCTTCCTCTTCTTTGTAAAGCCGAGATGGGGATAAGCCGGTATGTCGAGACATCCGGGGCTTTGGCCTTGTTCCTACTGACTGCTCTTTTTCTTGTAGTATTTGGCACGCAGTGAGATTCTTCCACTACAAACAAATTTCTGGGACGCTTTTAACTGCTTTATCCATCCCATCCTCGCGTATTTCAAACGCCAGCGGTACTGCCGAGTGGACAAGATTGCCGGGCCATGGATCCAAAGTCTCTCCTAGTAGGATATTATATATGACCCCGACATCTATCACATGAAACAAAGCAAAGGTTTTCTAGTTCTATCACCAAGTCAAGAACTATTCTTCCGAGCGTCATTTCCCTCAAGTTAAAACCTCAACGATAACGCTGGATCGTTGTAAGTCTTCGAGATGCCCAGCAGCCTTAATGTCCGGATCCTCAAGCCTCCCTTTGAATCTCCTAGTTAACCTCAAAGCAAATGCCTCTGGGCTACCCACACCAAGAGCGGTCAATCTCATGACGGGACTCAAGTGTAATCTTATGAGCAACGGACAAGAATTGAGTAAAAACTCGACTCAAATGTCAAGAGGGAAAGTGGGAGGGAAGGGCGTTTCTGTAGTAGGAGGAGGAGGAGAAACGAAACCTTAGGTTTTCATCTTATCTCTTCCTTATATAAATTCCTTCCTATTTCTCAGCCTCCTAATACCGACTCATATCCAACGAAACAACTCTCGTTAAAACCGTTAAGTAACCGAATGTCAACGAAGAGGGCAACCAACAAGCTTACTAACGCAGCCTTCTTTCTTCTTAAACCATCAATTGAACTAAAGCAAAGTTTAATTGATCCGTTTCTCCAATTTGTATTTTTACATTATCAATGTAAAATTTCGATCGGGTATCTCGTTGATTTTAATCAACCCCAATTCGACAATCACAATTTAATTCCATACTGAATATGACTCAATGTCCTCAGATAAAGCGATCTTCAGTTCAATAATATTAGTCGATAATAATATAATTGACTATTATGATTATTATATCGACATCTAATAGATCTAAAGAATCGACATAACCCCTGATATTCGTGAGTTCCATTTTATTAATTTATTACCACATTTATCAACACTTAGTTTGAGTAATCTATTTAACTAAAACTAGTAAATGACTCGTTACAATAATTGCTCTAAATCAGCATACAATTATAGGAAATCAAGATACTCCTAATTTCCAAACCCACTGTTTCTTGGATTTATCATTTTACAATTCTTTTATCCGGCGATCTCTAGTCACAAAAAGTTAACTATAAGTAGTTTTGTCATTAAACACCCACGACTTTCTTTAGTCGCTGTTGAACTGACTCAGTATTTCATGGCGTCCCCATAAAACCAATCAGTACTCATGGTGTCACCTAACATACGCAGCTATAATCCCCCGCTAGCGCAGACGTTGACATACCAAAGAACACAACTCATATAACATAAATTGGTTATATACGTATTTGTGTCTAAGATTTATTAAACTTAATAGCCGAAGCAAACATCATAGGGACAATGCATATGTATATCTTCTATGATTTTGCAACTAGCCAATCCAAATTTCGCTTATGCAAACTGAGAGCCCATGAGATTGATTAGATTTACAAGCTCTCATGATCCAATAAAATTGATAATAAATCAATCACTATGCTTGTCATCAAATGTTGGGCTATTCCCTAAAACCATCAACATCTGACCAGGGAAATGGTTATCTCATGTTTCTAGACTTCTAAGAAATGCCAACGCCATGTGCCTTCAGAAACTATTATAGACTGTTGGGATTAATTATTTCAACCAACTGCGGAAATAATAAATGACTATAAGGAATTAACTACGATTCATTATTAATGTAGTTAACAATTATATTGTAAAACAAGAATTACCTTGTTCAATCAATTGCTTAACTTATTCTAGAAAGTAAATGAACTAGTTTCCTCACCGAACTCGTGATCGTTTCGCTTTCTTCTTCGATCTCGTGAAATCAAACCTTGATTTAATGACAAAAGAATATATCAACTCGAAATGCCATTTAAGTCCACACGTGAAATCTTTAACCTCGTGATTAGACTCTAGGTCTTTTTAAGACATGTAAGTTGGAAGTGGTAATGGGATCACACCATATCATGACCTTAATAATACTTGTAAGTAGACTTTACATCCTCATGGAATTAGCTGTTTTGACTTTTAAGTTTATCCCGATATAGTCATACATGGCTACGTAAAAAATGAATTTTAAGCCTGGCCACAAGCTTTCGCTTTGAAACCGCTGGACATTACCATTCATCCGCTTCCTCTCAAATAATCTACCCGCTTAAGTGTAACAAGGACAAAACCTCGCTGGGTATTTCTAAGTGACTTATCTCGCATTTTCGGTATGCAGCCAATTCTAGTGGTTACTATCGTATGTGTTTACAACACAACTAAAGTTAAAACACATCATTCGTATTAAATGCATATTCTTTAATAACATTATCAACAATATAAGCGATCAGGCAATGTTATAATATTGAGTTCAAGCTTCTTTTTAGTTTTACCTGTATACTAGACCAACCAAATTAACGAAAGTTACTTGGCTAATAGGTAACTACACGTGACAACCGTCTACGACATTATTCTCACATTCGCCTCTAGGTGAAGATCAATAAGTGATCCATTCCATGTAACTATATTTACCTATATTATCTTAAAGTTACTATTCTCAGACGTAAATATGAAATACCTTTAGTAAAAACTCCACAATTCATATTATGGAATTGCTACATGCCATGACATACGGTGTAAATCATATTACACATGTAATAGTCAAATTACACATGATTCTGCAACCACTCAATCACGTGAGTCCTTTAATTGTGGGAATGCACTTCTAATGGTAGCTGCTCTCATTAATAAAGAGAATTTGCCTAATATGTAATTTAATCTATCAAAGATTTTATTCACCTCAAGCTCCATGACTTATTATGGCTTAACAAGCAAATGTCATCTAAGCTTATATTTTGTGACTAATATAGCATATGTCACATATAGGTAATTGGGTTTACAGTTGTACAAGAATCAATTCAGTACCCTACCTTTCAAGGTTGTATGAAGATTCTTTTAGTACTCAAAGATTTATTTGTAGTTGTGCTCCCACTAACCTTTGAGAAACTCAAGGTTCATCTTCACTTCACCTTTTTGTTTTCAATCAAAATATTAAGATGAAGATTCTAACTCCATTATACTTAATCTCAAGTCAACTTGGATACCGATAATATAATAGTTTTCCTTCGTGGTTTTCGCTTGAGATGAACTTCCAATAACAATGTCAAGTAATGATCATCACCGATCATTACTTAACATTCTTCGGATCACTCTACTTAAACACATATGTCAAATACGTGGGTAATAAGGAAAATCCGAAATAGACATGCAGGTCAATTAATGAATACATTCAACTTGGCTCTGAACTAAATGTTTGACGATTGATGACTATATGTTCATTTAATAGAATTACGCTTACTACTTAATCACCATCTGTATGCAACAGAGCGAAGTTATTATATACTCCGACTCGTATTCCAATTTATCAGACTCGATGACCTCAAGTCATCCTGTTAGGGAATATGACCTATCTGGCTAACATCATCTCTTTTGCATTAGACGTTAACAATGCAACGTAAATCGTCATAATATTCCCGAGCATAACTAGAGGTTCAACACTGGGATTGGCTGCCTTCCTAAGGAGCCACTGGAATACATTCAAGTCATATTTAATTCCACTCTTTTATACTCATAACGAAGATACTATATATATACACTAAATTGTAATTTATAGTAGGTGGAAATAAATACCATTTCTTGCCTTCCAAGCATGCATACTTATTTAAATAATCTCAACATTCAATCTGCAGCAAATTATATCTACTTCACACATAACATTAACTTGTCTATTCGAGATGCTTCAAAGTTTATTTGTCAAACATAACTTCGAGTTGTCTCACAAATAGTATCCAACAAATTTGGAAGTAGGCGCAACAACTTTCAATATGTAAATTTATTTCATTCATTGTGTTTCAACTACATTAAACACAATCCTTACTTGTATCACTCAACTAATGACATATTTAAGGTAGAATGAAAATTATGTTGGTATACAAAATTGAAAGATTTCATCCATTGTGTTTTAACTTCATTAAACACAATTTTTACTTACGTATCTTAGCAAGTACGCTTAAGATCGAATGACGATCCTCATTCTTTGATTACTTCCATGCCGATGATACTCTAATTCAGAACTGATAGTATTTATATGGTCCCTTAATACTCTTATCAATTCTGATGTATCATTTAATGACTTATATCTTTGACTAACTTGTATGTGAGCATACAAACTAAACCAAGATTAACAAACCTCCCACTAAGTTCAGTAAGAGTTAACTCCGTCTACTGCATTGAACTCAAGTCTGTTAAAGTCATTTCCACACGCTGGGCTACCAAACTATCACGTATAGGTTCAAAGAAAATGCTTTAAAAGTTTCAACCATTCATGGATGATTCAATACAGGTTTTATAACGTAGTCACCTATCATTACATAAGAGCACAATTATCTTCTCGTGTGTCCCGTGATTCCTCGCTACTACTACACTGCCTTAATCATTATCAAAAATCATGCGAGTCAAAAAACAAATAGCTTAGCCATAATGACAATTTCGATAACAAATCATTTGAGATACAGGAGGTTTTGTCAAACCCGCTTTCTATTTCTCAAGTGTTATTAAATATTCTTCATTCGGTGTTTAATGCTTGAAATGATGAACTTAATCATTAACTTCAAACTATAAACCTTTTATGCACTCAACTTACAAAGGGCGTAAATTATAGACAACGCCGCTTATTAGGTTATACAAACCACAAGCTTATGTTTCATAACAATTCATGAATAAAGTTCATCTTGTTGGTGAAACTAAATACCAATGACATGTCTTGAAATATAGATACACAACATTCAAGGTCATCCAATAATGTTCTCATTTAGTTATAAAAGAGATTAGATTAATTATTTAAGACTTCAGACAAGCAAGAGACAATATAACATATTTGTCTTCTAAGCATCATCACCTTTTAATTGAGATAAAAATTAATTATCTCTCAATTATATAACGCGACGCTCACTGCGACCTCGAAGTTCAATTCATGTCCACGACAAACCAAGTATCGAATAATCGTGGTATTTGTTGCTTGTCTTTTATTAGTACGTAACCATATTCAATGGCTTAAGAAGGAAAAATGCATTTAGCATTTATAACACTATATTACCACAAGTTTATGGATTTCTCCTTAACTTGTCTTATTTCACATAATAAAGTTATGTTTTAATTTGCCCAATTAATGGTGAATAAACAGGTAATTTTAGTGTGTCAATCATAAAGGGAAATATGCAATCATGTATAGCAGCTCAAAAAACTGACATATTACAAATAAATTATAACATTATAATCTGCATTTCAAATCTCACAAACGCATAAGGTAACTAAGATCCATCATAAGCTTTAATTCAAACGGTAACACTACAACATTACTTGAATCCCAAAGACAATTGTATACTAACTAATCAATTCAGGTACCACGACACAACTCTGTCACTAACACTCCTAACACCAAGGCCATCCACAATGTATCACCGCGAGCCCACAACGTTAGTGGAAATCACCGGGTTAAAACCACCACTAAACTAAGACGTTAGTTTGAACGATCATAAAGCCCGGCCAACGTTAGCTGAAATCACTTCAATACACTAATTGTCATATCGCTGGCCACGATATCAAGACACTGCCATTACAACAAGGCCATGACGCGATAAGTTTCACAACTTTAAAATTGGGTTGATACGTTACTTAAATTCTTAGTAGCGAGATAATATTATTTGATATTATTTAACATGTTATATAACACATACTCAAGTAATATGCACATCATGAAAATAAAACAAATAATACACATTCAGGAGATATATGATATGACCCTAAAATAAAATAGACCTATTACAACACTTTACAAGTGTAATACTAACATAAGGCCCTATTCCAGCATTTTGCAAAATGCAGTCTTGTATTCTTCAACTTTTAACCTTCAAGCTGCTTAACGTCATTCATGAATGCCATCTTCAACGACTCAATAACAAGACATTTATTTATTAATCCAACTATAAAGCACCAAAAGCTTCATGGTAAATAAAATAAATAAATGAAATAAATAAATATGACTAAGCTGGTCGTTTACAACGAATAAACTGTACGCAGACCGTATTTAAATAAAATACAAAACTAGGTAATATCAATATATCCCTTGTCCATTTCTATTACAATATTTAATGCAAGTAACTAAATCACATAAAGTATGCATTTAATTTAATACATTAAATGGTATGGAATAAATGACTAATAAAAGTCATAAAACATTTTAATGCAATTAAGTATGAAATGCAATAAGTATGCAATAAACATGTCATCAATACATAATAAACATGCACACAATACGCAATAAACATGCAATCAATACATAATAAAATGTACTTAATGTGCAATCAACACTAATTATGAGGTTGAGATAATTACTCTCAATTAAATTCAAATTTTAAATATATGATTGACAATCATATAAATAGTTTCATTTTTTTATTTAGCAAATCAAAATAAATCACATAAATATACAATTTAAATGTGATTGAAATTTAAATTTAAATTTGAATTCATAATTAAATCCATGAAATATATATAATTAAATATATTAATGAATATATATTTTCGTGTCCAATAGTTATTACAATAACTATTTCCATATATACAATAAGACAATAGTTATCATAATAATTATTTCATATAAATATAATAAGATAAAACTTGAAAAGAATTATCTGCTATATATTTATATTTTTAACTGGGACACTAATGATTGATCCTCAACAAATATATTTATAAAAGGATAAATGATGAAAGGGATTATTGAATTAAACTTATTAACCTCAAAATTGATAATTGCAATTATCATAATAATACACAAAAAACTGAAATTAATAATTTTAAACAATGGATTAGGGTTTTGTAACAACCAAATCCACAGTTAACGCTGACCTGACGACTAATGTCCGCCGCCCTGGGTCAACACGCTGACCGCTTGACGGTTCGTCTAGAAGTCTGCGTAACGGTGGCCGAACTTCCCCGCTTGGGCCTGATACTCGAGGCTCCGCAAGGTGGCGCTCTCTATTTCAAAAAATTGCAGCTTTTTCGATTCAATTCAAATGTTTGAAAACCGATTCAAGTGCCGTGAACACTCAAAAACAAATTATGAAATTCTAATCCGTACATTGCACATAATTTTCTTGAACTTTTTCAATTTTAATTTTGTAAAACACATTTACGAAAAATTAACTATACAATAAACATTCCGTAAATCACAACACTGCTTGGGACTCTAAACAATCCAAAAATTCGTAATTTTTTGTAGACGGTTCTGCCCTTCAAATACAAAGAAAAATTGGTGGAATTTTATGAACATTTCAAACTCCTAAAATCTAATAAAATGTTTAGATTTCAATCAAAACATGTTTTTAAAATCCTTTGAATTCATGAAACAAAAATCTAAATTCAAATCATCAAAAACATAAACATGATGAACTTGAATAATGTATAAAATAGAAATTGATTCATGGATCACCCTTTTCATAAAATAGGATTCATCAATAAGAATATATAAACATGAAAATAATATAAAATATGTTTATACAACAAATTCTATATAAAAGTAATCGGAAATATACAAACATGCTCATGATGCCACTGTTGGAAAATTATGCAACTTGTTCATAATATAAAATCATAAAACAAATGCACCCAAGATCGAATAAATGTATATAAACGAATTACAATAAAATACATATATACATATGTATAAAACGAGTACTTACATCGCAATTTTAAGTCACCTTCTCTCAAGCCCTTATTTGAATTCCTTAGCACAACAAGTGAAATGCCTGCTTATCCAGCCACCAAGAGCGGTTGAATCTCGATTGACTTAGAATCTTATGAACAATCAGACAACAATTTAAGTAAAAAATCACCAAACGCTGCTAGTGGTATGGAGCGGCGGCTTCTTTTGAAGAAAGGCGAGATATAAATCAAAACCTTAGGTTTTCATCTTATCTATTTCCTTATATAGCCACTTCCTATTTCGCCGAATAGCTCGATTCGTTAATTAACGAGCTAACTCATTAAAACCGTTAACTAACCCAATGTCAACGGTTTAGTAACCAACAAGCGCTTTAATGAAGCTTTCAAACCCGCCAATTGAACCAGTAGTTAATTGATCCTGCTTTCGCCCAATTTGTATTTTTACATTATCAATGTAAAACCTCGATCGGGTATCTCGCCGATTTCAATCAATTCCCAATTTGACAATTACGATTTAATTTTATTACGGAATATGACTCAACGCTATCAGATGCTAGCGCGACCTTCGCTTAGATAATATTAGCCGTATAATAATATAATTGACCATTATGACATTATATCGATTACGCATTTAGATTCAGAATCGACATAAGCCTCCGGAGGTTGGGCCAAAGGAAGTTCCAATTTAGTAATTTACAATTATTATTTATTGAATACTTAGCCCGAGTAATCTCATTTAAGTAAAACTAAATGAATTGCTACAACAATTGTCTAACGTAAGATAATTATAAATCAAAATACTCTACTTCAACACGAAAATTATCTTCGGGCGTCTCATTAGTAATGCGACGCGAAGTCCGGAGATTACTCGCGCGCGTGTCATCACCCTTAACGCCAGTGAGTCGAGTTGTCACAACTTCAACACATACACGGGTACGCCCGCCCGCCGTCCGAGTAGTCGGCCCATACTTTCCCTGTGACGAGCTTACTCCCAAAAGTTAGTGTACCTTGGCTTCGTAATTGGTCGGACGACGGTGCGGTTACTGGCTCGGAAGAGACTTTCGCTTCCTCTTCAAGGGTAATTGCCCCTCAAGGAGATCCATTACCATTTTTCAATATGAAGTATTTTTCAACGGATTCTCCAAGATCCTACGATACCTATAAAGTTAGGCTCCGATTTCATTTGCCTCCTGCCTGACTTGGGAGTTCACGAGTTGTTTCAATAGCTCATTAAAATACGGGAGTGGAACGCTGCATCTGCAGAAGCGGATACCCTTCTTACATATTTGGTTGTTTTAGAACTCCTTCGAATCTTTTTTGTTTTGAAGGATAACATGGTTGTTTTAGAAATCACAAGATGTGCTTCTTTCTTTTCAAGCTCGAAGCTTCTTTTTGGCTTTCAAGCATATTTGGCCTCAATGAGGTCAGCAATGCAGGGACATCCTTGCTTTCACAGCAACGCCGAGCTCCATATCACGAAAGCCCTCGCTGCCACCGCCATGCCCGTGTCTCCCTACATAATGCATCGCAAGTCCCGCATGCCTTGTATACGCCGAGAATACGACTCGGTGTTCTTATCTTGCATTTCGTTCAAACTTCCAATCGTTGACGGTTCAGAACTGCTCTCCTTTTCTTTATATTTTGCAGTAGCTCCATCATGCTAATCGCCCTCTTTGTAACAAGCATAGCTGAGAAATCGTCAACTGCCTATGGCGGTGCTCCAAGTCAGCTGCATTGTCGAACACATTCCTCGGTAGTTTAACGAACCGTTTGACCATTTCATCCTCTTTCAAATTCCCAACATTGCTGTAAGTCTCAACAAAGTGGGCTATGTTTTGTTTCAGTTCCCGCCCATCAAGGTTGAACTGGGTTTATAGCCTTTTTGGCACCAAATGGCTCCATGGAAGCGTGTGTAGTTTTACGTAGTGGTACGAAGCGGACTCCAATCTTCATGACCTTTTTATTGCCCCCTCAGATATACTCCCTTCACCATACGAAATCATTTCATCTACTAAAATAATAGAAGTTTCTTGCATCGTATTTTCGTTGGTCCTCGCGACGAACCTCGAGTTTTGAGATGATGTATTGACGTCCATCTCCCATTCCAAAGTGTCATGCATACTTTTTGTTTTGTAGTTGTCTGTCGCTTCTTGCTCTACGCTTCGTCAAATAGCTGACATCCGAGCTTTTGCTAGAAATAGTCTCTGATGTTGTACTTTTGGTAACATAGTTTTACCATCCTCAGTTAAGTACCCATTTGCTCTTTCCAAGGAGGTAATACCAAATATAATTTTCGGTTCTGTGTAATCTGACAGAAATTGCATTTAACCGACTCAGACGGGCAGATCCTCATTAAGCTTTTAACCGGGTTTATAACCACAGCTTACTTGAGTTCTCCCGATGCTTGTTCGCCGGGGTCCTCGTGATACGTGTCGGTAAGATTCCTCACCGCATGAGCCAAATACCGCTTCCTCTTGTCATGACTTGTTCGGCTTGCAGCCCTGCAATATATGTTTGAGAGACTCTAAAGAGGTTAGTTTTGGTATTCCCCGACTGCCCATATTTGACTGACCGCCTTGTCGTGACTCTATCTCTGTAGTATCCTTGGATACTGGTAGGAGTCGAATAGTCCCTTCAAACATGTCGATTGGCCGCAGTAACGGTGATATCGACAATCCCACCGGCGCGCCACGTACTCATAACGCAAAGAAGAATTTTTATTATTTATTCAAAGGCGATAAAATAAACCCACCGTAGGAAAGTTCGTTGTAATGTGTTTTATCAAATCGAAGAGGATCGACCGTCTAACCATGGATCCCCGGTTAGCCGACGACGGCGACGCTGACTCGCTTGCTTGATTTGGTCTCTCGATAGAGCTGTATGAGCTCGGCTTGACTCGAGCCCGACTGGAAGCTTGAATTCACTTAATTGCTCTGATTTCGATTCTGGAAAGTAAAAGCTCTTTGAACCGGATACGTGTCCTGCCCTCACGGACTCGGCACCTGGGTCTCCGTCTCGGTTTTACTCGGTGACCTGGCCCTGACTTGGAGCACATCTCGAAATTCTGAGGGCCTTAACAACGTATTTGTGTGTTTTCTGGCCAGATGGACTGATCTTGACTTGATCTCCGGGTCTATATTAGACTCGATTTGACTTACGCAACTATACCGCAGCGAAATTTTCACCTTTTACGCTGGACTTAGTTTGACGTTCTGCGCTGGGATCATAGAATAAGCATCGCTTCTTTTTAATTTAAGAAGTTACGCTAGCTTAGCCTTATGGACTTCAGCCGAGAGGCTACTTGTCTTTAAAGGGACTTCGATTCAGATAACTCCGAGCCTCTAAGTTCATAGCCGATAAAGAAGAAGTCGTCAAAGAATTTACCAAGCCAGACATGTCGTAATCTTAAAGCAACTTGTCACGTAGAGCCGACCTCCTGCGAGATTTGACCTCACTTCAAGCTTTTTTAGCTTGTAATAACCCTGCCCGCATTAATACTGTAATAGTATACTAGTCGCCGGTGATTATTTCGAGGAGAAATCAAAATTTCGTTGAATAGTTGAAAATACAACGAATCGGTCGGGTTGCAGTACAATTCGGTATCGGTAATTTTAAAGTTTTAATCGACGGAAATGATATTAGTTGGGTGGTAATATAATTTGAGCGTAAATGTTAATGTTTGGAAGTTGGTTGTCGAGATAAGATAAAACGGTAAGACGTATCAATTAAACGATCGTGCTCTCACACATAAACTATTTGGGCCAACCCATAACCCATAAACCAACAAGGCCAAAAACGAGAAAACCCATTTTCCCCCTTTTCCTCTTCGGTACAAATACGGTTCTCCCCTTTTTTTCTTCGATTTCTCCTCCATCTCGCAGTTTTCGCACCAAATTTCGGTAGCTTCCTCATCATCCTCTTCGATTCGCCAGTGTCCATCATTTCGAGTATTTTCTCGAGTTTCGTGTTGAGTCGACTTTTTGTATTTTCGATTTATCATATAAACCCATTCTGCGCCTTAAATTGGGCTTGTTTCGAAAGTTAAATTTGTGTGTTCTGATTTAAAGATTTCACGTTTTCGAGGATGCTGACTTTTGCATTCGTTGACTTTTGAGCTGGGATTTTAAATGGCATGTAGTTTCACCCTGCTTAGATCAGTGGTATCGGGTGCTGATAATACTTGACGCATGGAATCGAATGCGCTGCATTGATAATTGACTCGTTGACTTTTGAAGAGAAATGCAAATATGTTAAAGACATTACGGAGATTAATATAGTTGTTTTGGAAAGAATTCTAGTTGTTTTGAGAATTAAGTTTTGGGTTTTATAATATCAGAATATATGTCAAATTAGTTTATTAGATTTTGAGTAAGAAACGGCTTGGATTCGAGGTCATAGAAATAAAGTTTAGTTTGCTGAAAGTTAATATTTTCGGGGTTGATCGGAATTGGTTGAAAATATTAGTATTTTGCTATGTGTCAATCGATTACGGATTTAGTCGATAAATAAATTCATCATTAATAGTTCAAAACATAATTAGCAATCTATACTTAAGTTGTTAATTTGTAACTAAAATGGGTCAAGAGTCGAAATTTAATTAAGATAAGGATTAAAATTGCTGCGAGTAGTAATTGTACTTCATGCTGATTAGACGCGAACTGGTTATTAATTTAGATCGATTGGGGACGGACGCTTATTGTTAACCAAGTAAGTACTTATCTCACGGGTTCTACATTACGTACTTACTCTAAAATCAAGGCGTGGAACATGTCATTGTGGTATGATTGCAAGTTAATAGTATACTTGTCATTTTGTGCATTATGCGTGATCTTATCTACAGCCATGATACGATTACGTGATCAGACATCACGCTACAACAAGACCGCTGGTGGCACAATAACTCTCAACTCAAGTTCGATTGTGGCCTGATTTCCTCGTGGGCCTTGTCGACACTTCTTTCTTTTTGTAATTACGGCCTTGTCGACAATTCTTATGGTCGATTTATGATCGCGAGACGCCACCGCCGCCTCGATATCAGTTTCGGGGAGCAAAAAGAAACAAGTCATTGGGAGGTGCTCATGGAGTTACGCGTGACTTCGGCGTGACTCAGCATATAGCATACGAATCTCTATAAATGGGATGATTAGTGGGTTGCGACTCTTTTCCGGCAAGTGATACGTGACGCTTATCGGGCCTTATAATTAGCCAGATGCTATCAGATGACTCTTTATGATCACTTTGTCAGTATCAAGCCGCGTGGCCTTATACTAGCTGTGATAAGCGCGTTTGGCCTTATACTCGGGTATAAGAACCGTATTTAGCCCTTTATGATCACTTTGACGCTGCGGTATCGTCATGGCCCATACTTAGCGTGATAAGCGGTTTGGCCTTATACTCTAGATGGGTGAAATGTATTTAGCCTCTATGACGCTTTTGTCGCAAGCAGATTGCTCCAAGGCTGGGCCTTATACTTAAATAGAGTAAGTGCGGTTTGGCCTTATACTTTCGCATAAGAAATGTACGACTTCTATGATCACTTACATGCTAAGATTGTCTCGCGTGGACTTATACTACGGTATAAGCGGCCGGGTCTTATACTCGGCCCAAGAGCGCGACAATGATCGTCCATTCCCGCAGTGCACGGATCGAGCATACGCATTGGGGAGGTCAGTATAGTCAAAGGAGCATGATGATGGCTCACGACTAGGAGTTATAGTCGTTTGTCGAAGTCTCTATGATTTTATTCTTCAGCGACGCGCGCTTTTATCGAGACTTTGTATTATATCTCGACATGTTGTTTAAATTTGCTATGTCAGTTGTAACGACTATTTTATGACTTATTTATTGTTATGGATATCAGTACGATTATACTAGATGTCATTGAATAAATTATGTCGAATTAAAGTTTTGGTTGTTTATTGATAATATTATCGTATTTTCTCAGGATCTTAGGTCGGGTATTAATCGTTATACATCCTTTAAGGTTAAAATTGAACTGCTAACGGGTCGGTATAACTTTGAACGGTGACACAGTATAAAAATTATAAACCGACGCTCATGCTAATCTATGATGATGCTGGCGATATTTTATATATACCGTGGAAAGTCGATTCAAACGTGTTAAGATATGTGTGTTACGATCTAACCACGACGCTGACAATTATCATGTGAATAAGTTCCGTGAGACTAAACGAAGAATTTAAGTATAATTCACACTTAAGTTATCTTGATTAAGATATACGCCGTCACTGTATTAAGATAATAAACGATTGAGGTTCTGCTGATACATTCGACGCTGCAGAGCGTATGATTATAACGGGAGAAGACTTTCCGTGAACTAAAGATAATCAGTCGAGTCATTAAATATCAGGTCATGTACGTTTCGAAGTTGTATATTATATCGTGAATTAGCTGTTTCCGTAAAGATAACAAATGTAGTTATATCTTCAGGATTAAGTGCATCGTGAAGAAATATTGACGCTGGGTTTATCGCGTTAGTCGGAAAGTTCATTGGGCTTAAAGATTTATCATAAGGAAGAGTATATAAAATATAACTTCGGCGATAGTCTTTAAATAGATAAAGAGACTCAATTATCCTTGTTTGTACGATAAAGGGTTAACTTCTGCAGATTAGATTCACTCACTTCCTGCATTTACTCCCTATTTTCCCTAAGCCATGTCTAGGGTTACGCGCGGGATTTAATCGGTATTTACTGGGTCGAGTAAATAAGGCACTGAGCGGCAATTGCGGGTCAAGCACTTTGACAGCCATAATTTTTATTTTCATTGGAGATTTATGTCAGACTTAATAATTATCATGGTCTCAATCAGAAACAAGTTGTTTGATGTCGTATTTATATTATTACTTTCGCCGCGTATTGGTTGTTGGGTCAATTACTGATCAGCCAGATATTTTTATTATCACGTTAAACGAAGTCATTTTATCGCTATCCATCAAGCCGGCGACTCCATTATTCAAAGCCGATGACCTGGCCCCAACTCGCGGCTCCACCCGGGCGGGCTCCGCTTAATTTCGCACGAGCCCAGTTTATGTTTTCTCGTGTCTTCGTGGTTACGTTTCCAGTTTCAGTTGTGTTATTGGTCAGCGCGATTCGCTCTTCCTGCTTTCAGCCCATTTCTTCCGAATCCGGCTGATCGCCGAGACGCCTACTATAAGATTTCGTTGACTGCAAGATAATGCAGGTCTTAAGAGACTACCTTGAATTTTATGCTCTTTGCATAAGCACTGATCGGTATTTATTATACCATACGAGACGCATTAACTAATTATGTTAATATAACGCATTGAGCTATATGGTATGTCGAGATGCGAATCGGGTATATACGAGATCAAAGACGACGGGTCGTTATATATATACGACGGGTTATATCAAACAAGACACGTTATGGTTTAGAATAATATGTATGATATCGGAAATACATGGTATATCGTGGTGCGATATATTTCGGGAAGCTGGCCTTAGTAGTCGATGTGAGCCGATAACGACTTTATGGCGGAGGTACTAAGGACGAAGTTACGATAATTAACATAAGATATACTTCATGCGAAAGTTGTGTGCATTATCACCAGTTTATAAAGTAAAGCGATACCGGTTGAATACATGCGATTATAAGAAAATGCTAAACGTAGTTCGATCGTAAAACGGTAAAATGTAAAGTGATACAAATCGGGCCGAATAAGAAAAGAGTTTTGAGTTCATCCATTAATAAAGTTTAAATAAAGAGTCGTGGTCGGTTGGAGTTTATCTGGGCGATAGTAATGCATTATTCTCGGTGACGAACCTGGTCAAAACCTTTGGAAACGGCGCGAGGAATGCTTTGAGAATTTACGGGAGGCATACCTTTTATATCGGTAGTTATATAAAAAAGTGGTCTTTAGCACGAAGTTGTTGATGTTTCAGCGTGAATCAAAGTAACTTAAGGGTATTAAGGTTACTACTTAAGATTTTAGCGACATGTACGCATGGGATTAGCATTTGATCGCTAAGCAAGAAGGATGCTGATTTTAAACAATAAAAGATTTAGTCTCAGATACTGGAGTAATCAGATAAATATTATTACGTGAAAATAATAAATAATACTACGTTGCCTCGGCCGCGGGAATATGGACGCGAGAGGATGTGAACGGCAAGTCGGCCAGAATAAGCATTTAAACGGGAGCTTAATCTCGCGAATGAGCAAAAGAGAGAGTAGATTTGGCTGTTGGAAATTTCTTCAAAAGGTGTAAAGCTTGATCGGGCGCCCCAAAATGAAATCATAAGTCATTTGTAGGGATTGGAATATGTTTGTATATCTATAATATTTTGAGGAAAGAGTTAGCTGGGAATTTGAGTTAATAAGATAATAAGTAAATTAAGACTCGACAAGATCGCAAGTGGCATTAATGTACGGTGGAATATTTAGTGATGAAAGGATAATATTTAGTAAGACGGAAAGAGAATACATGCCGCCGAATTAACGAAGCTCAGAGTTAATAAAATGACTTATAATCAAGGAGAATTAAACAAAGAGGACTTATGGAGTTATAAACCTCAGGAACTTAGAATCGATAATGTTGACAAGTGTCAAGCGAGTTGAATAGAAGTTTATTAAAGCAAGCATTTATCAGTATTATGAGAGGACTCACTTAATAGGCCGACAGATTAAATTAGAAGTTAAGTTACGCAAATTTGGTATGCTGAATAAATCATAAGATTTCACAGTATAAAAGTCATAAGTGACATAAATCAACAAGTTAACGTTAGCCATGATCTGGGCGTTTAAATTGTTAACAAACATGCTGAGCAGTGAAATTTGTGTCATGGTCAGCGAAGTCTTAGTAGTACGGCGGGATCGACAATATATCGGCGCGAAAAGTAGTGTAAAGTCAGCCAGAAACGCACGGATCGCCTAAAATAAAGGTATTAACATGATACTGGGATAATAAGAAGTATTTCAAGTGGGAGAAGCCAGGGTAACAAGGCGAAGCTTTTGAAAGAATTTATGACGAAATTTTATAAGGCGTAGATTAGACACTCATTCCGCATTAATATTACCGTATTGCGATATTAGCTACCGTGGATTATTTCAAGGAGAAATCAAAATTTCAAGTTGAATAGCTTGAAATACAACGAATCGGCCGGTTAGTAGTACATTTCGCATTGAGAATTTTAAAGTCAGAGTTTGACGGGTAATGATATTAGTTGGGCGGCAATATAAATGTTAATGTTTGGAAGTCGTTGTCGGTATAAAGCTTAAAACGAGAAGTATCGATCAATTAAAACGATCTACTTCACCACATAAAACTATTGGCCAACCCGTTAACTCCATAAACCAAACATAAGCGACGACGACCTTTGAACATAGCGATCGACGGGGACCATAACCCAAACATAAGCTGATCCTCCCCGCCTTTGCTCTCTTTAAAAAAAAAATTAGGTATGAAATGACTAAAATGCCCCTAAAAGTGTCAATTAACCCGGAGACTTAATGTAAAATTAGGCTTAAAAGTACCAACCGAGATCGATTTGAAACATAAGCCGATCGACAGACCTTAAACATAGTTATCACCTAATTACAACCCAAACATAAACTATTTATCCCCAGTTTTTCCTCAGATGTTATGATAAAATTAAAAAATTCAAGTTCAGTAAATGCTTTTTTATCCGCAGCCAAGATGATGAGAGTATTTTTATAATGGATTGCAAGAATGCTGACAACAATTACATTGATAATTAAAGATATATACGAATGTGGTAAAACTCTTGTATATATTATGCTATGGTAAGATAACTCCAATCGCTAACACTTATTAATTATCAATCATATAAGCCCTTTTTAAAATTTTATCGAAACGTATTTTTATATCAATAAAAAATATTATAATAAAGCGACATAAGTAATTAATAATATGAAAGTAAAAGAAACGCAATTTATACTTAAGTGAGGGATTTGATTTTGCAGTTGCTTTTGGTAGTAAATAAATTACTTGAAAATAAAAATGGAATGTTCTTAACTAAGAAGATGGTCAAATGTCATGCTCATGATTGATTGCATGGCATCACAATCACAGAGAAATTTTTGCACATACATTTATTGGATTTCTTACGTATGGTTGAGGATAAGTTACGTAAACCACGTACAAAAATATTCTCCATTTCCCCAAATTAGTTATTACTTTTAAGCCTTTTCCTCTTCTTAATTTTAAGAAACTTAGGAGTAAACGAACAATGTAAATATTGGGACTCTTGTAGTACTGTAGTAGTCACTAGTCAATACATTCCAATTTAATTGAGATCTTTTTATTTAATAAAGAGTAGATCTATTTTTTTGAAAAATTAATTCATTTATTTAAATTTTTATTTATTGGAAAATATTAATTAAATTGGGTAAAACATAGTATATGCTTTATTATAAGCATTATATATATTGATTCCAAGTTAATAATGAATATATTTAAGACTAATTCAAGGTCAAAATTAAGTATTTTTAATTGATCAGTCAAACCTCTCAATTAAATTGAATTAAATTGGAATGACAGTAGTATTGTAGTAGATCAAACGAATATCATGTTATAGTTTTATACACTAATTAAAAAGTAATATAAGAGTTATACATGTAACCACTTAAGTAGTACAGAGAATACTTTAATTACAATTGCTAGATGGTCACGCTTGGTAGAAAAGAAAGTTGAAATATCATGGTATCACGAAATGATTTTATATCAACACTTTTTTTGGCCAACACGTTATAATGCGATTTATGGATGGTGACAATTAAAATATAAAATATAAAATAATTATAAACAAGTTTTGTTAGACTGGAGTGATAAGTATCTAAAAATAGAGTATAATTTTAAGATTTTCTAGAAATTAAATGTGACAAAAACTACCATCCCTTAGTTAGCATCCCTGCTTTGCTATTTATGATAGCAAAACCATGACACTTTATATTCAATTTTATCGTTCTAAAGAATTCTCAGACATAAATTAAAGCGAAAAGAGAAATAAGAAAAGCAGATGCTGAAATGAAACGACAATCATTTAAACTATATCATTTGGCTTATCATTTAAAATAATAAAATTATATCAAAATATGAAATACAACTTTTTATACTAGAATGACAAATATTTTAAAACAAAAAATTTAGGCTAAAACGATAAAAAAAATAAAAATAAAAATGGAGGGAGTAGTAACTAATTTACTATATGCACATAACATAGAACTCTTATGAACTGCATTTTTTTGCAGGCGTAAGAATGCTTTATAAAGCACTCTTTGCATCGAACTTAAAAATCTCTCATACGAAAAGTTTCTACAACTATTGTGCTGTAAGTTCTGGCTTCGCGAATTTAATTTTGCTTTCGTTTTTATATCATTCTATAATAAGAAGAAAGAGAAAGAAGGCAAGGTGACAAACTGTAAATTGTATGGAGTAATTCAACTGTCCACTCTTGAAATTGATTGTTAATCCCATTTAGACACTAACAAAAAAATCCAAACATTTCTTGATCTTACCTGTTCGATATATATACTATAGATGAGCAAATTGATTTTGTCCCATAAGAAGTAAGATAATAACAATTACTTGTACAACGTAAGCCTGTTACAAGAATTTGATTCACCAAACTGGCCTGGTTTATATGCTTATGATGGAACTTAAACATGGTAGTTTAAGTTAACATTAAATATTAATATTGATTTTATCCAAATTAAACCATACCTACATTGCGTAACATATATATATATAATATATATATATATATATATGGGTACAATTATTTGAAAGAAAAAAATATGACATACAAAAGAAGTTGTACCCAATTATGCATTATCAATATGAATCAATGTAAGTATCAGTAATCTGGTTTAAGAACCTTGATTAAGTAATCATGTTGCACCAGAAATATTGAAGCCCACTAAACAATCATTTTCTCTAATTCCACGGGAACAGTTGATCTTCTGGCCAATATCCATCAGTATAAATGGATTCATTTTCTGAAAGTTTCCTAGAAATTGAGTAACACAATTCATCAATTTGATGACTTGAATTGATGAATAAATCAGGCAAATCAAGAAACGGGTCATCATTTTTATGTGTAGGTGAAACAGAGGAGTCTCTAGCATGATCATCAGATGAGGACGTAGCTGCCCCTTCGGGCGAGCCAGGTACCATCTGTGGTTCACCATCACTATCAAGGCGCCTTGGAGGGGCAGCTACTAAAGTCGCGGCCTTGGCTGCCGCGGCCTGAATATCTTTCGGAGACTTCGACATTGGTCGAGGTAGCAAATGTGATGTGTCTGGGAAATTGAGGTATGCAGAGTGGCCTTTGATTGCTATTGCTGCAACATCATGAGCTCTAGCTGCCATTTCAGCTGTTGCAAATGTACCAAGCCAGATTCTTGATTTTTTCCTAGGTTCACGAATTTCAGACACCCATCTTCCCCAGCTCCGCTTTCGCACACCTCGATAAATGGAATGTTTTCTATCTTCCGTTTTCTTGGAATTTTTCCCTTTTCCTATTTCTTCATTTAGGATTCCGTGTTCCGGGACTTTCATGATGTTAAAGTGGCAGAATCGGGATTTTCGATAAAACGAGGCAAAAATACATATAATAAATGAAGGATGCGAGAGGGAAAAACTTTATGGTGCTAATTTGCAGGCAAGAATGTAGGTGTGAAGAGGAAATGAAGGCTTCTTAGGTATATATAATGTGCATG
The DNA here is from genome assembly GCA_019722365.1 of Lithospermum erythrorhizon. NCBI lineage: Eukaryota > Viridiplantae > Streptophyta > Magnoliopsida > Boraginales > Boraginaceae > Lithospermum > Lithospermum erythrorhizon. The sequence goes on from JADFUC010002228.1 coordinate 124,595, forward strand.
GAAACTGAAAAAAATCAGTAAAAGTGAAACTGTTGGTTATTTGGAATAGCGAAAATGAAAAATGTCGCTGCATAAATTTAAAGACGTGGGGTCGAGTTTTAAAGACCCAAATACTATAATGATGTATCACCTATCCTATATATATATATATACATATATATATATATATATATATATATATATTCTCAAGGCACAAAATCCGAATCGACCGGTAATCGACCAAAATCGAATCGAAGATTATCAAAATTTTCGAACCGAATCAATTTAGGTTCGCCATTTAAAATAAGCTAACCGATTTTTAAGTATTCTTAGATTTCTCAATTTTCATTTATTATCATTTTCAAGATTTTGTAGTATTTGCATGTGTACATTTTAACGAGAAAAATTTAGATTTAACATTTGTTCATTATTGATATAATGTAATATAAATCTTTCTAAAACTAATAATATAAAGAATAAAAATATATGTATTGAGAGTGGTATTTGTATGCAGATTGTATAATTAATCTTAAAAGGAGTTCATTGAAATTACATGGATTATATCTAGTCTTAAGACTTAATTTTGAGCTCAAGACGATAGGCTAAAAAATTGGCTCAAACCGAAACTGAATAGAACCGATAGAATTGGAACCGATCGGAACCGAACAGATTTAGGTTCGGCCTTTGAGTAACTGAAATAGTGTTCTGCCCAATTTTTTATCACAAACTCCGAACCGAACTCCGATTCAAGCAGTTTGTATATATTCTACCATAGTACTCCTTCCGGCTCTCTATTTATCGATTGCTTAAAAGAAAAGTACTTGCTGGGTAATAATCGTATCTGTGATAATTTTCAAGTTTATGTAAGTAAAAGCTTATCATCAATGTAAAAAAATATTATAGAACAAACAAATTTCAATGCAAAAAATTGTATTGATAAATAAAACTAATCACATATAATGAGAAGATAAATTTTTGCTAAATGCCCATTTAAATAAAGATGGACGGAGTATCATATTTTATTTTATTATATGTATATTTGAATATTAGAACTAGCTTGATATGATTTTATTAGTACTAAGCCCAACTTAATATTGGAATGTCATTTTAATATTGAGCACCCGTACGTATGGTAAGACTTTTGAAGAAAATAGTACGGAAATGCCATTCTTCCATGATTATGTCAAAGTTAATTAAACATGATGGTTAAGTTATTAATTACATAATGGAAGGCCGACTTAGAAAATAATGACAATTATCATATTTAAATATTGTTGGGTAAACATGATAAAAATTATGAAATTTGATTCATTAATATCGTTGGGTAACATTCAGCTTGAAAGTTCTTCTGTACCTTATATTAGAAGATGAACTATTTGTTTTCTTGAAGTTTTCTAGTTTTACTAAGATGTTTTAACTTTTAAATTTGTAATAAATCGGGATATATCTCGATGACCTTATGTATTATTTATTTTTCATTTATGTAAAAAAAAAGTGGATAAAAATCCTCCTATATACTTTCTGTTTTAATCAAAATATGCATATCATTAGATACTATATATATTATAAATATATTAAAACTTTTTTCTATTGGAAAATGAATTTATTTGGATACGAAGTATGATTCAAAGTTTCAAACTACTTGAATATCTTGAGTGATTAATCAAATTTTACAATTATTTTAAGATGGAACATAGAAGAACTATTTTTTTGGATGAAGGGGATATTGTCTTAGGAAATTATGATAGTTAACCTAACTTAGTAATTTAAAATCCTCATTCATCATTGAGTTGAAATATGGTGTTAGTAGAGATTTGTAAAGTAAAGCAAGCGTTTTGAAGATGAAAATTCTCTTACACGATGGTCAACCTACCATTTAGATACCTAGAATACTAAATATGCCCACCAGGCGGACCATAAACTAATTACAGGGTGAACCATATACAAAAGAAAATTTGAGATTTTAAATCGGGGTGAGCCGAATAATGTAGATTTAAAAAATTTTAATGAAATATGTCACATTTTTCAAAAAAATTAAAAATAAAATTAACCTTTTAAAAAAATCGAGACGGATCGAGACCTATTTTGGCCCTCAATAGCTCCACCCCTGATGCCCACCAATCAATCGTTTATGTCCTTTTATGGCATTCAACAAGCAGCTCGCTAGTTCGGTTTTTATATTATTAAAATATATACTAATAAAAACGTATATATTATTAACAATTTATGAACGTTTTACATAAAAAAATTAAGAAAAATATTTTGAAAACTCTTCTTATTCTAGTTTGTATATATTACTATTTAACTTTTTTTTTTATGAAGTATGAATATGCTCTATTAGATGTACAATATTTAAATTTTCATGTTGAATCAATACTTAATGTCTTTCCTATTGAAATTGGATTCTTATTTTATTATTCTTATCAAATAATGATTAATTTTACTAATATTTCATTTAGTAAAGTAAATTTTATTTATAATCCATCAAGACTTCATTCGGAGTCTAGAAAGGAATTGACTAAATGGGCCAGCATAGGGCTCCTTTGAGCATGGTAAAATTAAGCAAGCTGCTAGTTTCGCTTGGCTCGAATAGTGACCAAGACGAGCTAACAATTCTCTTGCTCGGACTCGGCTCATGTACAACTCTAGTTGTAAATAAGTCGAACCATATCAAACTTCAATAGTTTCGGTTCCGTTTGAATATAACAATTCGAAAGTTTGGTTCACTTCGAGTTCGAACGAACCGAAAAATTTGAAGTTCGACTCGGTCCGAAATATTAGAATTTTCGAACTGTTCGAAGTTGGAATGGAATTTCGACTTTTCATGATAAAACAAAAAAATTGCAAAAGAGCTACTAATATATATAATTCGAGCAGAATTGAGCCTTCGGCTCGAGTCCGGTTAAACAGAAAAATGAGGTTCGAACTACATCAAACTGAACCTCAAATCGAACTTTTTAAGCCGAACTGCTAGAACCGAATCGAACTTTCATATTCTTTTACATGCATACTCACACACTCTTGAACTCCTGCTCTCTAATTATTTAAAAACTATTTTTTACTGATTCATAAAGTTCTATATCTTAAATGAAAATCTAGTTACAATAACATCATACATATTCCACAATTATTTTAAACTAATGTTTTCGATTTTTGAAATTAAATTTTATTTGATATGATAAATAAAAAATGAATTTAATGAAATCAAATTTATATTTATTAAAATAAAGAATACAAAAATTATATTAGATCAAGTTTGAACTGACGCCCCCAATATTTTTTAACAGTTTCACCATCCAATTGAGGACTAAAGTGTAACTCCAAAAATATATGTCTTATGTTCATTGATCAAAATTAACAATTTGTATGATATTAATTTACACACATAATAATGTTTTGAATCAAAATTATCATGTTAACATAAAAGGAGGCTGAAAATTCTATATTTTGATATATTTTTCTCAAATATGTACAACATATACATAATTTGAATTCGAAGATATAAAAGTCAATTATCAAAATTTAAAGTTAAACAATTTCTTATTTTTGATAGATAAATTAAAATATGCTGCTACATTCCAGTTCTGGCTCCACTGGGGGAGCGAATACAAAACGGTAGAGAGTAGCATAATATAAGTAATCGATTTAGTCTATTACAAAGTCATAACTATAAAATAAGTGCAACGGATCCATCGCTGGGTGAGGGCCATGTGACGAGAGTTCTTGTAAAAATTATGATTCTTCAAGAAATCATTCCATCCCAAAGTCGCTTTGTAACCCGTATCCAAATATCTAGCAAATACCAAGCAGAACAAAGCATCCGCGGAAAATAAATCCGTGTGGGTGGATGTTTGGAATTTAAAAGTAAGAATCTGGTTAGAAGTATTTGTGCTAGAATAATTTCAAGCTTTTCTATAAAAGGTGATCAGTAGCGGTGTTAATTGTGAATTGTCCACTAGTAGTATATAATAGTAGCTGATTGGTTTGATGAATATTAAGTAGCCATTGATTGATTTCCGTGATCAGACCAATGTAGAAAGAAGTTTCGTCAAGATTTGCTTCCATGAAAGATGATGTTATTCCTAAAAATTCATAAACTCCACAAAGTACTTATAAGAATTAATAAATCATTTTTAATATTAACACATGTCCACCAAGGCTACATAATAATTTGGGATAGAAAGGTGAGTAAGTTAGTGAATGTTCCAGAACTATTATCAAAGATATGGTTTGGTAAAAAAACTTGAATATTGGGGCAGCTATGAAAAAGGTGTAAAGAACTTTCATCTTCATTAATACAAAATAGATAAGTAGTAGCATGAGTATCGACTGCTTGCCAATATTAAGGTTTGTCGGGTAAGATTCGAGTATGAGTTTCCAAAGAAAAATCTTGATTTTATAGGGATTAGGAAGCTTCCAAAGTCTCTTCCAAGTAGGCATAGGTATCTGGGCATACGCTGGTTTTTGATCGCTATCGTTGTTACAAATAAGTTTTTTATATGTGTTGCGGTTAAATACTTTTTAGATAACGCTGGCATCCACAGTTAGAGGGGCGTGTAACGACCTGCTCCCAGTCGGCCATCCTGGCGTTAAGATTATCAACAACTCAGACACTGCAGTCACCAATCGATGGATAATAACAAAAAATGACTTACTAGATTAATAATAAAAATACTTCTTACCCATCGTAAGCGAATCTAACAACACATCCCAAAAAACACATCATCAACACAAACATACATCAACCTGAATAATACAACCAACAAAACACAACATAGTCTTCACAATACATCATAATAGTAGTATGGTCACATATGACCCTCAACGAAGCCAAATATAAAAGTTCTAGAACATAGCAAGAGGAAAAATAGAGAATGACTGTTGAGGACTTCCTATGCCACCACCGCCTCACCTACGATCTTATTCCTACTGCCAACGTTGCCTCAAAGAACCCGACGATCAATCCTAGAAACCTAGGCATAAAACGCCCGCCCATAGAGAAATGGAGAAACAAGGTTTCCAATAATACAAATACCAAGAATTCAGATTCAACCACATATAATCATACTTATATATGTCGCATATGTACGAATGTTAATAAGACTATTCCTCGATGAACCACTACTCTCTCAAATTTCATAGTAACCTCTTATTTAATATTACTACTAGATCAATGAAACACTCCGCATATATTCATAACCATCAATAACGCATAACTCAAATATTCATTCAAATAAAACAACACAAACAATAAAATTATTAGTCCAACAAAATCTATAACATCAAAAAACCTCCATCCACACATCCATCCACCAACCACACATCCACCAACACTACATATCCCGAATAATACGTATATATATATACATCACAATCCTCCTGACCGAGGCTATCCCCCAATACGATATCACACCAACCTCCCGAATCATCTCGGGTCCCACATGCATATCACACCAAACCTCCCGGTCGAGGCTACCCCCTTAATGTGTATATATCATTTCACCCAAATCAACCCGCAAAAGAAGGCACACACCAACCACAACAATACATACCATGTGCAATACAATCACACACACACCGTAGTATAATCATAACAACTACAACAATCTCATAACATTAATCTCAATATACATTCCAATATAAATACATAACAAACACATGCCAAATATATAACCATAATATATTTGAAAGGTTTCCATCGTGGAGATTCATTCACTCAAGCAAAAGCAACCAAAATAACTCTAGGTAGTCCACGTGCCAGGTCCGGGCTCAACTCCTATCCAAAGCAATTATATACGTTATTTTACTATCCTTTTTTTAATCTCCCTTTTTTATATCTATTAAATCCCAAATAAAGATCCTAGTTCAAATTGTAGTAAAGTGATCCAACAAACCGCCTCAAAACTTTATAAGATGAAAATATAAATTTTCCCATTTAAATCCCGATTATGTTTATTCAAAATCTCATAATTCAAAATTTTAGTGAGAATGTCGACTTACAATAGCTAATCCCAGTAAAAATACTCATCCAATGTCAATCCAACCAACAAAACATCCTAAACCCCAATACGACCAAAACAGCCTCGGAAAATCAACTCATCCCAACTCGACTCAATCTAGCCTTTGTATGTATAAATCTCACAAAAACACCATACACAACCCAACTACTCAACTAACTACTCATACACATTTTAGTTTTTAATTATCCAATCCTCTTAAATAATTTCTTTCATTTAATCCGTCAACTCTAGGTGGAAAAGATTACTACGCCTCTTAAATCAATTAACAAGACAAAAAAATCTCAACCATTCCAATCCTCAAATAATTTCGCCATCACCTCACCCAACAATATCACTTAAACAATTTCAACCAAAATCAATTTTCCCCAACTACTATACCCATTTAAACAACCTTTAATTTGAAAACCCCTAAACTACTACTCCAACATTCACAAACAACCTCAACATATTCTCTTTCAACCAATACCAAAACATCCAACTTATACTCCAAAACAACTATATTAAAGTCCCATAACATCATACTACAATTTAAAGGTGATTTGGGAAAAAGTCAATAAAAGTCAACTCTCAACATCCAATACATTTCAACCCCAAAAATCCATTGTTATAACTTCTAACCACATAATCTAAGCTTAGATGATACATATTTGTCATTAAAAATCTCAAACCTCAAAGTCAACTTAAAAGTCAAACCTCAAAATAGTCAACTATAGCCCAAAATAATTAGATTTGAAGATTGAAAATCATACCTTTGATAATTGGAAGATAAGGAACAAGATTAAGGAGCTAGATCCAACAAGATTTCACCAAGAAAATGAAAAAAAATAAGAAGTAGGAGATGGGGCGGTTCTGGCCTGCTTGGTATGGCGGAAATCTGGACGTGGGTTTTCATACGGGCAAGAGAAGTCGAGCGGGTGCGGTACATTTGGGACGCGATTAAGTCCCGCTTTGGTTGCGTGTTATTTCTCCACTTTTGTCATTTAACTTAAACGGAACGATTTCAATTGAATTATTTTCCGACATAAATGATTACTCCTCTAATACTAGCCTTCTGTGATATCAATTTATTCCGAAATCATTTATACTATTCTCTCGGATCCCACTCTCAAACGATATATATACAATTTAATCACTCTACTGTGAATTCAAGTTATTTCGTAGCGAGTATTTAGTATTAAAGAGGTTATGAGGGGAAAAGGTAATTTAGAATACCAAGTTTCCAATTAAATGTTTCATCCGCTGGTATGGCATCAGGATAGCCGTCAAAGACAAGTATTATTTTTAAAGGTAGAAAGAGTACCATTGTTGTGTGATGTGGTTCAATGATGATTCCAAATCGAGACTAATGCACCGACTTAAGATTCAATAGATATCTCTTTCCATACATTGCGCTCCGAAGCGGAGACTATTCTGCATCCGCATCGGATCGAAGTGTTTTTGGGTTTGGGTGCGGGAAGAAGTGGATACACTGTTTCTGAGCAAATTGAGTTTCAGAGGGAGTTAGATTACGCTTTATAGTACTACTATTACGAAATACATGATTAAGAGAAACAAATTTTTATACCTGTACCACCTAGATGTTTTACCATATGCAAAAAGTCTCAATTTAGCCAGTGAATTTTCCATGTACCCTTATTTCTCCATAAGAAATTTGACAAAATTGAATCTAAAGCGCTAAGATTTTAGCGTAAAATTTATAAATAGTCATGTGGTAAACTAGCTACTCAATTAAAATGCATCGTATAAGGGTAATTTTCCCTGCTTGATTGAGAAATTTGGTGTCCCAAAAGAGGATGCGTTTTTTAATCCTATCAATGATCTCATTGAAAATTTCATTTTTATTTACTACTATACTGAATTGGATCCCCAGATATTTACCAATAGAAGGTTTATTAACAAATTTAAGGATATCTAAAGCTAGGGATCTATTTAGTAAAAGATTACAGGGACTAAATTTTTTTTGAGATTTATCAAAGTTTATACGCTGACGAGAAAATGCACAAAAATTAGAAAAGATATCATTGAAGTGAGTGATACTGGATTTGTCTAATTTTAGGAAAAAGTAACTATCATCCGTAAAGAAAAGATGGGTAAGTTTAGGACTAACTCGAGAGATCCCAATGCCATTAATTAAGTTATTAGATTGTGCTGCAGAAAGATGGATCGAAAGGGCTTCCAAGCAAATAGCAAAAAAAAAATGGGATAAAAGGGGATCACCTTATTGGGGTCCATACTGAAGTTTAAATGGAGTTGTTATTTGTCCATTAACAAGAACAAAGTATTAAACAAAGGTAACACATTCTTTAATTAAGTTAATCCAACGGTCAGGGAAGTTCATAGCCTGAAGAGTATTAAAAAGGAATTGTCAATTAACTCCGTCGAAGGCCTTACTCATATCAACTTTGATTGCAGGAAGTCCATTTTTCTTACATTTAGAGGTTCGAATGAAATTGGTGAGTTCTTGAGCAATTATAATATTTGTATTTTCCGATCTGGAATGAAGCCATTTTGATATGAAAAAATAATAGAATTAAGATACGATGTGAGTCTATTAACAAGTACTTTAGAGGTAATTTTGTAACTGGTATTACAAAGACTAATAGGTCTGTAATGAGAGACTTTTGTAGGATTAGGTATTTTAGGGATGAAAGTTATGAAAGTACTATTAATTTTTTTTAAAATGTGATAATTATTGAGAAAAGAAAGAGTAGTAGAGGTAATGTCTCTATCAAGAACATCTCAATTATCTTGAAAGAACTCAGGAAAATCATCAGGCCCAAAAGATTTATTCAGATGCATTTGAAAGAATGCAAATTCGATTTCACAATCAGAAAAGGGTTTATTAAGTTAAACAATTTTTTAGGGTTGAAGAGAATAATAAACTATCATTATTTGTTTGTCGTTTTATTATTAAACGTGGGAAAGTATCCTTGCAAAAAGACAGTTGTGATATAAATGGCTCATGTGTGATGTGCCCTTGTGCCTGATATTCCCTCGTAAGAATACAGGTGCGATATAAATGGGCCGATGGCCCACTTCTGTTAATAATTGACCTCAAGATTCAGACCACTATGTGTCTATGTCGAATCCACCACCATTAATAATAATCATCTGCTATTGTACCGTTCTACTCTACTAGATAAATTGCTTTCATTTCTGAGCTGTTATACACACACTGAATGAAATGGATAATGCATGAATCTATCTATTTTGTTCTCTATTCAGAAAGATAATAGCTTAAGAATTTCAAATGATATCGTTTCTTTAAAAAATGAGTAAACTAGAAGAATTATGTGATTCATTTGATGTATTATTTTATTTTCTGACATATCATCATTGTATAATACTTTGATACATGTTACTATGTCAAGATAGATTTTATATTTAGATTGAAACATGCATGTAATCTCACAACCTCAATAAACTACTAAATTAATAATCTATATTGTGAAGATTATAAAGACATGTTGTCTTGCTACCTCCAACTAGAATTTCGGGCACACTTTTGTATGTGTGCTCTATCTATTTTTCGAATTTTAAGTTTGTAATTTGTATGAGAAATAGTAGCATATGATGACCTTACAAATTCAACCACCACACTATATTAATTTTTCAATGTGGAATATGACTCGTCAATAGAAACTCTCTCAACAAGAGGACTATCATCTTGCTGCAATGATCAAATGTCAACCTACCACAAGCTTTTTTAGGCCACCAGCAGGTCTTGTTAGTTCAAGGAACCCTCAACAAATCTACCCCATATATATATATATATATATATATATATATATATATATATATATAATAATGGAAGTAGGCAAGCCAAGCTCCACGTTTCTCAAATTTTCTTAATTATAGGAGAAGTTAGTAATTACGGAGTATTTAGTTTTTATAATAACGTAACTACCCACCAATATCATCAAGTAGTAGAAAATCCTAAAGCATTAGTTCGTTCCTCATACAATATCACCCACCTACGTATTAAACTACAGTTAATTAATGTCTAATAATTCACTGCACTACTTAAGTAACACTTATAAGAATTTGCATATGTATTTCTTTAATCTACAAATAATATTTTATTATAATAAGTCCATGTAAAAAATAATTAAAAATTGTATACTACATAATTAATGAACGACCAAGATACGTCAGAATTTCCAAGGCACAAACAAGAGCTTTTAACTAAATATAAAGATGTAATTGTCAGTACCCAAGAAAAGCTGGGACCAAGGCTTCCATTTTATTTTAAGCGACTGCAGATTGATCCCTAAAAAGTATACAAAGTTGCAAATTGGTAAAAAAAAAACTGATGGACCTATTAAATGATCACTGAAAAAAAGTAAGTAGACTTCACTCTCAAACTTTTGGGTAAATTTTCGATTTTAACTAGAAATTTTGGGTCAATGTGCTATTTCACTCTACTTTTGTGATCAATATGAAGGATTAAACCTACCTACCATCTTCTTAGTTAATAAGCCAACCTTTCCACCACCACCATCTTCATAGTGGTAGGAAATCAATGGAGCTAGCGAGAAGAGGAGATTGGCTGTTGGAAGTTGATTGAAGAGTTGATAGTCGATTAGGGTATGGGGAGGGACAATGAATTAACCCAAAAAAATTGTAAATTTACAAAAAAGTTGGAGAGTGAAGTGTACTTCCGTTTTTTCATTTTCATTTAACAACTCCTTTAGTATTTGAACCAAGCAATTCACAACTCTGTATATTTTTCGGGAATCAATATGTAACTTTTAAACTATCACGGTTCAAATGACAACCTAATTCTTTTTTTTTGGGTCTATATTGGCAATTATAGATGGTGTATTTATATTGAAAATTGAAAATTACAATATGAGGATGTGTACTTAATTAGTAACCACAATGATGAATATATTGTCATGATGTTTGGTACTTCTCTTGAACATAAAATGAAGTCGAAAAAAGGAAAAATTATAGTGGTGTTTAATTCTTTATCATTATAGTACATAGAATAATATCGTATTTTTTACTCTTAATTTTAAAAAAGGACTAACTTTAGCAGGTTCACTAAACTATGTTTTTCCTTTGTAGTTGGATCAATTGTCCTATTAGAAGTTCTATGTTTACTTGGTATGTGGAGTGTCAATTCAGTAAAACGAGAAGTATGAGTAATGAATATATGCAAATAACAGAGTGCGCAAAAAATATATTTTTTAATGTTTGTGGTCAACGATCTAGAATAATGGGGATTTGGATGACGATGCTAGATATATGTTTCAAACATGATGGAATAAATGAAGAATTGTATCGAGTATCTTGAGTGACAAAATGTTCCCCAAAAAAATCAAGGATAAATGTTAAGTTGAACTAGTTATGTTATATGTTTTAAAATGTTGGACAGTGAAATATTAGCATCTTCATAAGATGTTAATAGCAGAGATGATAATGTTGAGGGATTGTGTGAAATAACATGTAAAGACATAATTAAAAATGAAGCAATTCATGAAAAAATAAGAATTGCTTCAATTGATGAGGAGAAATCGAGAGAGACTCGTTTAAAATATTATGGTCATATCTCTCCATAAGAAACTACAAATTCACTATTATTGCGTAAATGCTCAATCTTAAATATTCACATATCATTTTCATTTATTTGAACTTCTTTTTCCAAGTTAAAAAAATAGCTTTCAAGTTTCAACTTATATGCACCTTGTGTATATTATTTTAGTCAAATCATATTTCAACATCATATTTAACATCCACTTCATGCCTATATATTATGCAATCGTTTATGAATAAATAGATGTGAATCTCGCTCATAGCTAACTCCCATCCCTCCTACCATTTGCAATCAAACAAAGGGTATGAGAGCTACCCATCCCAATTTATCTTCCATTCTACAATGATGCATGGGAACCAAATCATTGGTATCAACTATCAAACATGAAAAATGGGAAAGTGTTCCCTTTTCCCACTCGAAAATTACATATTTCCCGTTCCAAAGTACCATGATGCAAGCGAATCAATGACAATGGTAAGGATTGAAGGGAGTAGTTCATATTTTGACTAAATTAAAATGTAGTGTAAATAAATTTTATGATTGTCGCTCCTTAATAATGAGATCCATATTTGTATAAAAAATTATGTAAAAAATCAAATATCAATTGCAAAGTAAGATGGAAAAGGTAGTCGAGATATTTGATAGAGTGATAGTAGTTTTAAATGAGTTCGTTTGAAATACTCCGTAACTAATAATTGTACGGAGTATAATGTACTCTCTCTTTTTTCAAATTGGGCCGACTCATCATCAACGTTGCCGGTCTCTTTTGAGTCGAGCCATTACTTTTATAGTTTTATCTATATATATTATAAAAGTGTATATGTAGAATGGTAATTTCTTAATTTTTTTAAAGCTTAAATTATCCTCTGAAAATAAAACTAATTACAAAAAATGTAATGATTATCAAATTTTAGTACATTTAAATAAATAATTAAATTTATGCATTTTTTCACTTAAACCAATAAAACATTGAAATTACTTTTTAAAACCAAATTATTCTTATCTCTTGGGAATTCATTCATTATATCATGGAATTCTGAATTTTATTAATCAATATATAATTTTGTGATTAAATACAAAAATCTAAAATAATTTGTATTGGCATGAATGATATGAAATATGTACCATTGTAAATAAAGTAAATATTGTATTAGATCTCCCTTTATGCATTTTCACTTCTATAATATAAGCTTATTGAAATTACTTTTTAAGAAAAATTATTGTTATCTCTTGGGGTACATGACTCGTTATATCATGGAGTTACAAATTTATTAATCGATATATAATTACATGACTAAATACACCAAATCTAAATAATTTGTATTGGAATGAATGATATGAAATATGTACCCGTTGTAAATAAAATAAATATTGTATTAGATTCTTTAAACATTGCGTAATTTATTTGACTCTTAACATTATCATTGACATAGAATGAAAAATATTGTCATGAATTGAATACTCGTTATTATAATAATACCAAATATTATAAAAATTATTAATACTTTCAAAGATTATAAATGATATCAAATTTATTTATCATATACTTCAAACTTTTAAAGTTATATATGTGGAATGATCAATCGTCACGTTTAGTACTCCCCAAAATCAAAATGACTTCTAATATGAATGTAATAAGGAAATGATAATGTTATTCACAATTGATGTAATAACGAATTATTAATTTTATAATTTATTTTTAATTAACGTTGGATAATTGTTAAATAGGCTAAATGTCAAATTAATACTCCAACTTGTAGAATACATTTGAATCTAGCTATAGATAAAATTTTATATTATTATGCGTAAATCGATATTATTATTAAATAATCTAAAAAATATTATTATTGAAATAAAATAATAATTGATCTTAAAAATAAAACAAGTAAACAAATTAATGCATTTCACATCAAAATAATAAAAACACATTAAAATTATATTGTAAGACAATTTATAGTGATTGAGAGTTACAATACTCTTAGTATTCCATAGTAATGGATCTTAAAAATAAAATAAGTAAACAAATTAATATATTTCACATCACAATAATAAACACACATTAAAATTATATTTTAAGACAATTTATAGTGATTAGAAGTTCCATAGTAATTGATCATAAAAATAATATCGTGCTTGAAATAAAATAAATTTCATATCGAATAATAAATACATTAAAATTATAGTTGAGAGCGATTTATAGTGGTTGGGAGTTACAATCTCTTACTATTCCATCATTTTTTTATGATTAAAATTAATTAATTCATTCTAAAGAAAGTAGTTGTATAAATATATACAATTAGCTAGCAAGTCATTATGTGCTCTAAAAAAAGTAAGCGAATTACCGTATTTGTTGATCTTTCATGGTAAGCTCTTACCTGCTTAATAATGGCAAACCCAACAAACCCTTTTTTTTTATTACAAATGGAACCAAATTGAGAAGAGTTGAAGTTTTTTGTGAGTTGCACCATGCTTGACAAATGGCGTGATTTGTCTTATTTTTTTTTTGAACATGTAACACATAAAAATATTTTTCTATATATATTATATATTTCACATAATCTCTTTCCCTCTTTGTAAGCCCATATTTATAAAAACAATTATAGATAATTTGGGTTGCATGAGATGAGCGAAAAAGTAGCAACCTACTAATTGTTATAAGTAATTTTTTTGATTGATTATTTTTCTATATAATATTAATTTTTACTATTAAACATATATTTTGATATGTGTTGATTATCGATTATAATAATATATCCAAAAGATATTAGATCTGAAAATTGAAAAAAATATTATTGATATTTTTTTGGATATGATAAATAGAACTTGAATTAAAATTGACATTAGCCCGTATGATTTATAGCTTTTAGATTAAAAGAGGGGCTTGTGAGTTTAACAAAGAAGATATAAATACAACTTGGCCCATATTATATTTAACATCCCATGAGCATATATAAAATCCTCAATAACTTAGTTATATCTTTCTAACTTCGTATTTTTTTTAATACTTACTCAATTATGTATATATATAGAGATTTAATTCTATAAAATTTAAAATACTTGACAAAGATTAATAGGATGACTAAACATATATATATTAAATTCTATAAAATTTAAATAAGTATCAATGAATATTAGTCTCAATGATTCTTGCAAAGAAAGTGGCATTATATACTTATTACAAAAAAGATAGTGCACATAAATAATGACATGGTTAAATGAGATGTTACTATGTTTTATCGTAATTATGATTAATCACATTCGATTCTAATAAATTATGTATGTATCTTCCATAACATTCTACGACATGGAACTATTAAAAACTTAAGTTGTATACTTTAAGTTATATAGAAATATTTTGATAAATTCAAAAATTGTAAAGAATGAAAATCTCGGTTATACGTACTTTAATTTTTTGGAGTATAATTTTATAACTCCTAAAAAGACTATATTAAAATACTTTAAAAAAATGATACTTGTCATCTCTATTATCGATCCCATCATATATTGCATTCAAAACTATAAAATGAAATCCGCACATTATACTATATATATTTTTGTGGTTTGAATCTAAAAATATGCTCCGTATTTGTTAAAATTTTCATACAAACACTACTAGAATCTCTGGCCCTTGAAATAGGCAGGGTAAAATGGTAGCCAAATTTAGTGTCAGGTTGGAGTCGGGTCTTCACTTGGCCCGAATAGTCAAACTGGGCTTTATATGGAGTCGGTTTTGGAGACGGTATGGCGTCGGGGTCTTAAAAAAGTTTTAAAAGAAAATCAAAATATAAAATAAAATAGGGTCAGGCTTCAAAATACCGTCTCAATGTTTTTATTATAATTGACTAGTAGCTCACGGTTTAGCATCGTGTTATTTTAATATATTAACTAATAAAAATAATTATAAAATTTAAATATGCTGGCTATTTCAGATGCCGTTAATAAATAAATAAAAAATACCGCAATGCCGGTTCTTAAAATACTTTATTCAGATTGACCCGCTTTGAAAGCGAACTGGGTGCGTTCCATCTGAAAATGACCGGCGAACCCGCGCGCTGACTTCGCTCGAGAGAAATTGCCCCTTTGCATGAAAAATCTTGACGGGCACAAGCGACCCCCGACCTCTCTGATTGATTAAGGTAATTTGATTATGTTTAATTTTAGTTTATTATTTCTAATATTTGATTATGTTTAATTTCGTTATTATTTGATTATTTTAATTTGAATATGTTCGAATTTATTATTTGATTATTTTGAATTTGTTTATTATTTTTTAGTTATTATTTCGAATTAGTTTATTTCTAATATTTCTAATATTTAGAATAGTTGAATAATAGATAAATTGGTAGTGGAAGTAGTTGAATAATTGGAATAGTTATATTCGGTAGTTAATTTTTCGGTAGTTATATTTGAGTTTTAATTTAGAGTTTATAGTTGAATAGTTGAATAGTTGTCGTTTGAATAGTTTGAATAGTTGAATTGTTGTCGTTTGAATAGTTGAATAGTTTGAATTGTTGTTGTTTGAATAGTTTATATTATGTTGAATATAGTTGAATAGTTGAATATAGTTGAATATAGTTAAATGTAATTAGAATAGTTGAATAGTTGATTAGTTGAATAGTTGAATAGTTGATTAGTTGAATATAGTTTGAATAGTTGAATAGTTGATTAGTTGTCGTTTGAATAGTTTATACGTCTGTTGAACAGTTGAATATAGTTGTAGTTTGAATAGTTTATATTATGTTGATAGTTGAATAGTTGTATAGTTGAATAGTTGAATTGTTGAATAGTTGATTAGTTGTCGTTTGAATAGTTTGAATGGTTTGAATAGTTGTCGTTTTATTGATAAAATATTTCTAATGTTTCTAATTTGATTGTACAGATGGTACGTGGTGGTAATAATAAGAAGGGGAAGGAGAAGCTTGTAGAGAATGATGGGGCAGGCCGACCTCCAAAAAGGCCGAGGACTTCGGTGATGATATAGGCAGGCGGATGACTCCCAGATCCACCGTATAAACGGACTTCATTTCTCCCTCCCGGTCTACGACATCGGTTGTTACGCGGGGCGGCGGTTCATCGCCGAGACCCGAGCGTCGGGTTAAATTCGACTACTCGTCTCTTCCCTACTTCAGGGGGCCTCGGGGGCCAATGTAGCGAGCCACTTGCCGTATCACCGGGGCGATGATGGATGATGATGAGCGGCGAAGTTGGACTAGGACGACCAGAAGACACGGTGAGGCAAAACTGGCGTGCGAGGAGATGACCGTCCACTCAGTGGTCCCCCGTAGGCGAGAAGTTGGAGTTAGAATCGTACAATTCGTAAGTCTCTTATATTGTCTAATTTATTGAAATAGTTATATTATTTATTTATGTTTTCTAACTTTTTCGTTTACTTTTTACTTTAGTATCAGCCGTGGCTACGATGTGAAGAGGTTGAGGGAGGCGATTGATGCGGGGGTCGATCAAGTTTTGGCCCTCGTACAAATCGTCGATACGAGGGGCGACATGCGGAAATCGTTCGACTAAGTATTTGCAAAAATTAAAAGTTGTTTAAAATATTTTTAGTAAATAAAAGTCTAATTAGATTTTGTTTTATTTGTTTTTTCAGGAGAGATATAAGATAAAGAATGGGACGTATGACGAAGCGCGACGTTGTTCGGCGAGGCGCGAGGAAAGAAGTGGAGAAACTTCTTGGCAGCGTCCATAGCAGAAGATGAAAGACTCTCGAGGTACGGATGGGTGGCAGTTTGATTATGCAACGGCCCGAAGCCATTTGGTACCAGGGTCGATTAGGCGATTATCTCCGACATTGGATGTGGCGCCCAGAGCGGCGTCGGATCGCGAGGAGCAGGCGAGTCGAATCGGCGTGGCTCGGGCGGGGCGAGTGGGTGGGCCTTTGACATCCATTAGGGAGGCGAGTCGTCGACGGTTAGTTGAGTATGAAAGAAATACTTTTTTATTGTTTTTTATTTAATTCAAATATTTGTGTTGTTGAATTCTTAATTAAATTTTCCTTATTTGTGTTCGGGGAGAAGAAAGGCGGGAAAAGGAGGTTCGCTCGGTATCACGATGAAGATGAACAAAAGAAGGACAAGGACACCTAGAGGAGGCAGAGGTTTACGACCCGAGTGGGACATGACCTTTCTAAGTATATATTAGTTTGTTAGGTTTTATATGTTTATTGTTTATTTTTAAATGTCGAATAGTTAAATAGTTAGTTAGTTGAATTGCTTACATTCGTTTGTTAGTTTTATGTTTTTGTTGGTTATTGAATAGTTTGTTATTGTGAATAGTTTGTTATTGTGAATTGTTATTGTTATTGTTTTGTGAATCGTTTGTTTGTTATAGTTACTTATAGTTACTTTGAATTGTTAGTTTGTTTGAATTGTTTAGCTTGTTGTTTTAGTTTTGAATGGTGTGAATTGTTTAGTTTGTTATAGTTTGAATAGTTAGTTTGTTATAGTTAGTTAGTTGTTTAGTTTGTTTAGTTGTTTAGTTTGTTATAGTTGTTATAGTTTGTTATAGTTGTTATAGTTGTTTAGTTTGTTTAGTTGTTTAGTTTGTTATAGTTTGAATAGTTTAGTTTAGTTTGTTTGTTTGTTTGAATTGTTTAGTTTGAATTGTTATAGTTTAGTTTGTGAATAGTTTGTTATAGTTTGAATTGTTTAGTTTGAATAGTTGTGAATTGTTTAGTTTGTTATAGTTTGAATAGTTAGTTTGTTATAGTTAGTTAGTTGTTTAGTTGTTTAGTTTGTTTAGTTGTTTAGTTTGAATAGTTGTGAATTGTTTAGTTGTTTATTAGTTGTTTAGTTGTTTAGTTTGTTTAGTTGTTTAGTTGTTTAGTTTGAATAGTTGTGAATTGTTTAGTTGTTTAGTTAGTTGGTTAGTTGTTTAGTTTGTTTAGTTTAGTTTGAACAGTTTAGTATAGTTTGTTTGTTTGTAAATAGTTGTCATTTTTATTGTTTATTTTTTAAATATCGAGCCCTTATTATGAATGTGTTCCAAATTACGAGAGCCGTCTGAAAGCGAGAGCTTACGCGAGGAATTATGCAGGGAGGATAAGGATCGTGCTAGTTGCCAACGGTAGAGACTTGTGGACCTCCGTGGACGTCATGAAGGGGGTGGGTTGGCCGAAGAGGCGGGGTGCTCGGCGGGCGGTGAGAGCTCCGTTGCTACTAGTTTCTTTGGTGGAGGATCATTCTGATGCCGCCTTCTGCCCGATGGTGATGTGGTGGAGAAGGCTCAAGCGGTTATGCGAGTCGGGCAGAAAGGCGGGGAGGAGGAGAAGCGAGAGCCACTGGCGAGGAGTTGGAGGCTTGATCGAGGTTGGACAAGGAGGTTGAAGCGAAGGTGAAATGTGGGCGATTTGGTAGGCGGCGCCTATGTCATGAGAGATTGCTTGAGGCAGCCGCTTCCGGTGAACACGGTAACGGCGTTAGCCCGTGATCGTCTGCGCGTGGCTTAATTTCGCGGCGGCCCAGATTGACCCAGCCCGGATGGAGAATGTGGCTCCGCTTTCGATGCAACGCCCGCGCCAGCGGCGTCGGCGGAGGCAGCATTACCCCATCGCGTCAGTTTCCCAGCGGCCTTAAGATGAGCCGGCCCGGGGATGATATGGGCGGATTAAATTGATACATTATAGTATATACACATTTTGTATTTATATACTTTAGTAATACATTGTGTTATATATATTTGTTTGGTTATATAACATTTGTTTTAATACATTAGATTGATACATTGTATTTATATACATTTGTTTATATACTTTGTTATTGAATTGTTTATTGTGTTTGTTTGTTTATTGGTTATATTTAGATGTTGCATCGGGTTTTGTTGTGGATTTGGTGTGCATTTGCGGTTGGGCTACGCAATTTTCATCTGATTCTGTAGGTTCAACGACTGGAGACGGTATGGAGTCGGGTTGGAGACGGGTAACAAAAAAATTTACCCAGTTGGAGACGGGAATGGCGACGGGGTGACCAAAATGGAGACGGGAATGGAGACTGTTTTGAGTCGGGATTTATTAAAAAATTGCACTATCATATTCTTAAAGTATTGTAACCCGTTTCCACATGCGGTCTTTTGTATTTTATATTGTGGTATATTATATTATATGTTTTAATCGATCATAACTAATAACATGTTATATGTTGTAAGTAAATTATGTTATAAGACAATCATAGTACATATACTATGATTACATTATATGCATTTATGATCTACGTTAAGAATATCTATGTTCTTATTTAATAATGTCAGCGCGTTAATATAGATGAGAAGGTTGTAACTCTATACTTTATATGTGATATAATAGGAGAAAATGTAACATATCACATTGAATGTACACATATCACTAATTCAAGCATTATTTACAAATATCATATCTCCGCTAACAATCGTGAATCAAGAAATTGTGAAAAATTATAAAATATTCTACAAAATGGCTTCGGGTTTGAGGCGAGATTGCGTCACGTTGTATACTAGCCATACCGTCTCCATTTTCGTCGGTATGGAGGCAGACCCGTCTCGTCCACGTCTCAAATAACTTGAAAAAATAAAACCCAGACTCCATTACCGTCTCCATCACGTATTATTATATTTAAGCATTATTTATCACGCTTCCGACTAAAGTCCCGTCTCCTCAAGTGCAATTGCATGATAACTTTAAAAAAAGAGCGATTAGAAATAGAATGTGAGCAGCATGTAGCGCCCTGACCAAAAAACCTCTCCTCCGCCAAAACTACCCCACGTCAAAAACTTATCATCATGATTGATTTCGCTTGATTGTTAGTGATATTCTATCCGTCTATTAGTATAACCTTAAGTTATTAGGGTTAGGTATGTCGTTCCACTAATTAACTTTCAATATTTAGTAACTTGATTTAATTTCCAATAGAATTTAGTTACAATGTAGTTCAAAATCGTTCTTGGATGTATAATGTCGTTATCGGCTAGATAATAAAGGAAACTGACGATAACTGAATATATGTGTGGTGTGTTGGAGGTATGGATGTTGCTAAAAATCATTCTTTGGCCAATGGCGTTATGGGGGATAAGATGTCCGTGTAGGAAATTGTCAAAATAGAAATGTGTTGGATAAGCAGTGAGGTTGAGTTACATTTGATTGCTAATAGTTTTGTTGAGGATATTCCACGTGGGTCTATCGTGGCGAGAATTTTTGCTCCTCGATTTATTCTCACGAGAATGTTGTTTATGATGAAAAGTTACGTAATTCGGTTGCTAATGTAGGGTTTCGGGAGAGTGCAGCCATATGCATATGGTTGAAGATGGTTTGAACTTACGTACTGGTGAGACTACGTTTGAATTTGGGGGATGCTCTACCACCGGGGTTAGAGAAGAACCAAATAGAGGAGCAAAAGCATACTACGACTTGTTGAAGGCTGTAAACCAGCCGTTATGGGATGGTTGCACCGAATTTACGAAGTTATCCATTACTACTCATTAGTTGCTTTGAAGTGCAGTCGCAAATGTCGGTAGGAATGTTTCCGAGGTGGGTTTCCATAATCAGCGTTGCGCTCAAATAATGGGGAGAAACGTACCGGATGATTTTTATGAGGCAAAAGATTGTTAGGCTCCTGCAATTGCTGCCAAAGCAGAAAATACATGCTTGTGATAATAATTGCATGTTATTTTTACAAGACTAAATGTTGGACTTGTGCGCAGCTTGTAGGGGAGAAGTAGATCTGAGCCAAGAAGGATGGAGACGGCGTAAGCGCATTGTGCAAAGGTTTTGGTTCTTGCTCCTTTGGGTCCGTCTTTGAGGTTGTATATGTCGAGGAAAACAACTCGGGGACGTGACATGGCACCGTCGGACCAACGAGCTTTGGATGGATGACTCGCCCGGATGGTGTGCGTGGAAAGCACCTTGATACGACTTATATCCAGTATTTTTGTGAGCCGAAATATTAAAACTCGGGCATTGTTACGATGGTTTTAGTTCGTTTGGCAGCTTGAAGTTTGAAGTCGATATTAAGTCTTGGCAGTGATTATCTATGTATATAATTTACCCCACATTTAGGATTGTGTATGAAGGAACCATATATGTTCTTATCTACAATTATACACCGGGGCCAAGAAATAGCCAGGGAGATATTGATATTTTCCTGAGACCTTTGATTGAAGGTTGTGGAATACGGTATTGAGACATTCGATAATCGAAGCGAACAAAATTTTGCTTGTGAGGTTTCTTTGATGTGGGCGACTAGAGATTTTCTGCGTATGGAATGTTATACGGTTAGGAGCAGACGGAGGAGGTTAAACTTTTTACCCGTGTATAAGAGAAAATCTTGGAGCATTCGGTAGAGAGGTCGAAAACATTGTTAATTTTGATTGCCGCGTCTTTTTTCTTTGCCTATAGGACATCCTTTTTAGAATGCAAAAATATGTTTGTAAGAGACACTTATCCGCATTTGCACGGAAGAACTGACTTGATGGAGAGTGAAAATATTTGCGGATGTGTGTGGGTTGGATCGATATTAACCCGGTAGTGTTGTTGGTGGGCTGGCGTCGGGAACGGCTCCGGTCGATCCGATCGAAAATCCAACGAAAATGGACCCGGATCGGTCGGATCATGATCGATCCGACATCGAAGCGGATCGGACGATATCCAAAACCAAATTGGTAGATTAATATATAAAAAAAATTTGACAATATGTTTGTTAGTTTTCTTCTCCTTTAATTTTTAAAGTTGAAAATATGTTTGATTCTTGCTTTAATTAGTTTAATTCATGTAAATGTGTTTGATTTTGTGTGTGTTAGGTTACGAATTGTTATTTGATTTTTGTGTTATTAATTTATTATTTTCGAATTGTTATTTTGTGTATTTTTCAGATTTTTTATATTAGGTTAATTATTTTTTGTATTTTTGAATTGTTAAATATGTTTTAATTAGTTTATTTTCATTTTTTTTTGTATTTTCGAATTGTTAAATATGTTTTAATTAGTTTATTTTCATTTATTTTTTGTATTTTCGGATATGGGATCCGAGTTTCGGATATCGGATCGGAGTTTCGGATATCAGATTCGAGCTTCGGATATCGGATACTATCGGACGGGACGGTTCGGATAAGCTGATAGCAGGACGGTTTGGGCCGGTTCGGTCGGAGTCGAATCTTTGGCCGAATCTGGTTTCGGTCCGGTTCGAATGGACGAAAACAAAACGGTCGGTTCGAGATCAGCGAAAACCGGTCCGGCGTTAGTGCCCCGGTAAAGGTAAATATTCGGAACCGTAGATCACCGAGGTATAATGTTGGCATACTTGGTGCAAGAAAAGTATATTTTTGGGAGTTGAGTTGTTAATTGGCACAAAAAAAATGGAACCTGATATCGACCGTACACGAGAAGAACAATGGTGAAAATAATACATCTTGTAATGGATATTCGGGAAGATAGAAGATAATGAATAATTAGAGGCTTGACATTGGACTCATTGTTCGAGACGAGTTGCATATCGCGGGGATATTGGTGGGAGAGAAACATAAACCAAAATGGAAGCTTATACTTTGAACCCGTGCAGCGAAAGATTTCGATGGTTGTCGATCTACCGATTTACCCGATGGATGCGGCTTACGAGCATTGTAAGATGTGCGAAAATGTGAACTGGCGGACTAAAAGGTACATGATGTACATATTGATGCAGCGGTTACTTTGTAGCACTCCATTCATCTCACCGCCCATTCCCGTATGGGAAAAAATCACGAAGTGGTGGTGTTATTTCTTCCAGCGATATGTCATGTGACTCAAATGTGGAACATGTAGAGTACACTTGGAGATTGTAATATTGTTAGAGATCATTTGTAAGATGGAAATATGTTCCCACGCTTCATTTTGATGTAATAGAACACCTACCGATACATTTGCCATATGAAATTTAAATGGAGTCCGTGTAGTATAGATGGATACACCCTTTCGGATCATTGATTTTTCACTTTATTATATTTTAAATGCTGTTTCATATTTACTCATCAGCTTTCGTCTTACAAATGTTTGTAGATATTTAGGAGCATTGAAGAAATTGGTAAGGCAAAGACACGTGTTGAAGAGGTCGATATGCAGACATATTTGGTGAGGTTTCAAACTTTGTTCAATGTACTTGGAGGAATCGATTGAAACCAACTTAAATCACCCAGCGATGTACGGCGGATGGATGACGGCTTTCGTTTGCCCCGTTGTTTTACGTTACCAGGGGTGGCACGTTTGTAGTGAAGCATAGATACCGAGATGGAAGGAGAACTTACTCTGGCCTTTGCTTCGTATGTATATTCTATGCAATACGCTAAAGTACATGAAGCTTCTTACGATGAAGTAATATATTTAACATTTGATTAATCCAATTCTTATGGCGATATAATACTTAACTAAATGTATAACGTTTTGTTTTAGGATCAACCATGATTGGCTTGATGATTGAATCGATCTTGACGAAGTACAGAGAGAGAAGAAATCGTGGCGTCTTAATTTAGCGAATGGTTTCAAAGTATGTGCGAATAATATGGACCTGTGCGGGCCTTTGGCGTTCTTTACTTCCCAGGTCGGCGCTTGTCAGGTATAAAGGTACTACATCAGCGGGTACTATTTGATGCTCCGAGCCAGCGATGGTAATAGAGCAATTAAAATTGCGGTGTTTGTATCAAGGGTTCATACTACGAGATGATGATGATCATGTTGAAGCTACTATGGTGTCTTTAGAGGAGATTTGGGAGTTGTCATGCGGGCGAGTTGCGACAACGTAGTTGTGACAACGAAGTGGATGCAAGTGCGTCAGAAGAATGGAATGGTTCAAATAAAACACCACTTGAGAGATTACAAGATGACCCATTTATCCTGGCATCCCGGGCACATAGTATCTTATCTCCGTTATGTATCACGCAGTGGGAAATCGTAGAGAGCCGGGTGGTGTGTCCTTGATGAGAAGCCTCAGGCAGCGAGAAGTCAGTCGATTGGCCCTTTCATATACAAATGTGGATGTCTCCGCTTTGAATCTTGAAGATATCTTCCAAGAAGAAAGAACAACACTCTCGTGTTCCTATTGATTTAATCAATAATGTTTCCGTTGTTTGAACCGGACGTTTTTTTGTTATTGTTGAAAGGAGGACGATGTGGTATGTCGATCATGGAGATAGTTCGGATTCACAGTCGGAACTATCCCGAGCGGCGTTCGCTGACAATGATAGGGAAGACAACTCCTCCGAAGACAATTAATAGTAAATATTTTAAGTTACAAGTTTCGTATAGTAATTTGCAACTTTGTATTAAACTTAAATGATAAATGCCACCCAAATGAGTGTGGTAGTGTATTTTGTATTTATTCTTTCTTGATATTGTGTTCAAAAATTGTGATATGTATTTATTATTTGTGATATGTGTTATTGTTTCTTGATATTGTGTTCATGACGAGGAGTTTGGTTTGCAAAGCGTATCTTTTTACGCAAATCAGCTATAAGCGTCGGGGATAGCGGCGGGGAGCTTAAAAAATTTTGCGGAATCTTTTCTAGAATCGAGACGGTATCGAGTCGGGGATGGAGATGGTTTTCAACCGTATTTTCACGACTCTCCTACAAGGTGAGGGAAATTCAAAATAAGTTATTTTCAAATGGAGTTGGGATGGCGGCGGAGGTGAAATTGAGGCAGGTATTATCCAGCGTTAAAAATTTTTTTCCCAGGCCAACAACATAATATCCTCTTTATTTTATGTTATTAATTTTATATCCATAATTTATTGTCTATTAATATTAAATTTGATTTTATTTTGTAGGTGACTTTAAAGAGGTAATTATTAATACTTTATTCACTTTCTTTATTTTGTATGTAATGAATTCAATGAGGTAATTTCTAATTTATATATATTTTTTGTAGAAAGTGGTTGAATTCAAAAAGGTAATTCTTACTTCTTCATTTTTTTTTTAAATTTTGTTATTATCTTTAATAATGTAGTTTGGTGAATATATTTGTAATTTATTTTTGTTACTTTTGTTGTATGGAAATGCTATATTGAGTTGAATAGGTAATTTGGTTTTTTTATTTTTAATTTTATGTTGAATGTTTGATATTTTATATAAATTAATGTTTGATATTTATATAGATAGAGATGTTTAATATGTTTGATGTTTATATGAATTAATGTTTGATGTTTATATATGAATATGATGTTTAATATGTATTTGTTATATGAATTATATTTTTATGTTTGAATCTTTGATGTTTCATGTTGTTTGTATGAGTTGGATGAATTGGATCTTTTTGATGTTTTATATTTGTTTTATGATTTGGATGGATTTTTGTATTGTACATTTGCATGTTATTGCGGCCCGGCAGATTTACTTTCAAACAAAAAATCTGAGAAGGGGCGTCGGCGGATTGGAGGCAGAAATTTGAATTTTTTTGTATCGGTCTTCGAATGGTGGAGACGGGTTGGAGTCGGATTTTATTTATAGGCCATAGAGTGGGTGTTGGGTCGGAGGGCGTGAGTCGGATGGTGTCGGTTATGTATGGAGACGGGTTAGATTCGGGATTATATAGAGGCGGGTTAGAGTCGATTGTCGTAGACGGGTTAAGAGTCGGGTTGGAGTCGGGGTTGTGGAGACGGGTTGGAGTCGGGGTAGGAGCCAAAAATATGCTAATTTGGTTTTGAGTCGGGATGGAGACGGGTAGTGATTTAGAGACGCATAAAAGGCGTCGGGTGTTTCCCGGCATAATCACAATCTCGATTGATGATGAATAGGGAGGCAGTTGGAGGCGGTTTTGAGGCGTCTCTTCTACTTTTTGTTTTCTAGTAGTGAAATAGAAAAGGAAAAATTTATGTTTCTAATTTAAAAAACTACTTTATTTGAATATTTACATAATTTATTTATTTTAAATAAATAGTTGATACATAAATATATTAGTGAGACAACATATAAAATACTTTTAAATTATATATATTAAATACGTATTAATTTATTTTATCACTTGTCTGGCCTTAGCGTAATATGTTCCAGTAGATATTGAAATTGTTATTGTACTGTATATCTAAAAAATTGGAAGTTTAAATAGTTCAAACGAACGATCATTAAGTCATACATGATACATTGATAGCTACAGTATATAGGATTCACGTTGCCCAACATGAATTTCAGAGCTTAGGTGAAGGTATTACTTTCTCTAAGTAATTACAAATTACAAATATAAGAATTTCTAAGAATGGGGCTTGATCCCACAATAAATACCTTCATTTTCACTGTAACCATGAAATATTTTTTTTTGAATACGATTATAAGTCCACGTAACTCGCATGTAATCCGACAGAGTGAATGCTTGAAACCTGCAAGCGGCTGCGTACGTCATGAAAGTAGGTCTTTGAAAACTTCTGAGGCAGTAGCAAATACTCCTCCAATAAAAGTTTAAGCGAAGCACTCTTAGTGAAAGTTAGTCGAATATCGTAAGTATTAATCGGGTCCATCGACTCCATATCCACAATACTATTCATACCTAAATACTATACCATTGATCCGTTATTTCGCCAAATTATGACTTACAAAAAATAATATAAGTAACAATAAAAAAATTATTTAATAACTGTTGTTAAACTTTAGGCTCGAGAAAGTAATTTACGGCCTTATTTTAGATGAGTCACAAGGAGATGAACACTGATATGATCCAATGTTACCTAGAATGAGTTTGAGGATATGGTGTTGATGATCCCCTGATCGACTGGATCCTCTGAAGCTTAATTTGTTGTCTGAATTTTGCAATAAACTCATCAGCTTTCTTGTCAACATCTGGCCCCCCATCAACATTAGAATCCTCACTTGCACCTTGGCTGAAGCTGTTTTGTTCTTTGCTAATGTTTCCATCAAAAAACTCATCCTCGCTTTCGGTTTCACTGTCTTCATCTGTGTCTACGATGTCTTCTTCTTCGGGGAGTTCCACGAATGTCTGCCTTGATTGAGAGGGGAACTTTTCATGTAGAAATTTATTGGTGAACTCTTTTTTGTCACCGAAAAATTCCTCAATGGCCTTTGACCATTTTTCTTGTTCCTCAGTATTAAGATCTTTTCTGAATTCATTTTGACTCATTGTTTTTCCAAATGTTTCACTATGTCTAATTGTTCCAACTGACTTCTTAGTATTCAAACCATCATGATGGTAATCAGTCGCCCTGAATTCTGGCCATGAATTTCCTCTTCTTGGAACCTCCATTCTCTTGATCTCGGTGAACTCCATAGGCACACTTCTTGTTCTTCGTCTCAGTTCTCTCGTCTCACTAATCTCATCGTTTATTATCTCTGTCGGACCTGAACTCGAAAGAGATGATTTGTGAAGATAAGGTGGTTCTGTTGGAGGTGGTGATGGAGGTGAGGACTTATTGAAACTATTTTTCCTTAGAAAATCTTCTATCCTTTTTTCTTGTGCTTCTCCTGACCATGAAGGAGAGGGAGATACCTTTCTTGGTGAAGTTTCCAAGGGGGGTGAAGCTTCCTTGTTTGGCGAAGGAGGATTCGAGTCGATTCTTGATGACAAGGATGATAGAGACTTGAATAATGAGCTTGATTTAAGCTTGTCAGAATCAGAATCCTCCCCTGAATTTTGTGGGAAATAACCATTTATGTCTTCTTCGAAAACCATTTTTCCTGATCTTGTTCTCCATGGAATTGGAGAACGATGAACCTCAGTAGTCTCCATTTCCTCCATATTTGGGATAGTACTCAAACCTCCAGATTCTTTATTTCTGGTTTGTTTTCCTTCCATAGAAAGCCTCTTTGAACCCGAACGCTTCTCAACATTTTTCTCCATATTTTCATGAAAATTTGAAGGCCTTATAGATGAAGCTGCATTGTTTGGTAACCAATCCGAGCCTGAAAATGATCTACTAAATGAAGCATTTTGGATTGGTTCCGAAACATGAGAATTTAAGCTTCTTACAGGCAAAAACAATGGCTTTTCTCCAAGAAAAGAACTTGTTTTCCTATGTTCTTTTTGAACATAGTCCTCTTTAACAACTACCACCATTGGTTCACTCCTACAACACTGAGAATTCCATGTTTGAATTTTGTTGTTTTCGTCGAACGCTGATAGGTTTTCAGTTTCATCATCAAAAACTGATGAAACATGAAGTAATCTAGAGATATAAGAATGAGCATTATCAAATGTTGAGCTATTTTCTTCTTTTTTCTCTGAATCCTCACTTCTTTTACTAAATAACCCATAACAGACAGCTATACCAACAAAAATAAGCTGAAAAAGTTCCCTACTTCTTGAGGAATGAAAGTTTTGGTTCACAAACTCTGGAGCTTGAGAAGTTAATAGTGGAACTATAACTAGGAAAATTGATACAATAACAGGTTTATTTTGTGAAATGGTAATAAAACATGATTTTACATTATTTTGTTGGAGCTTCCTAATATTTGAAAGTTTGGGTAAAATACATTGTTATTGAAAGAATGAAATTATTATCTTTATTAATAGAAGAAAAATAATGAAGATCATGAGATGACATAAGAAAAGAGAAGTCTTAAAGGCAGGGAAAGTATGAAAGTGTGAAATAATGAAGAATCCCACAAAAATAGAAAATGTGTCAATATTGTAACTTTAGGTGTTGTATGCTTTTCTTTTGTCTCCCCTCTCTATGACTCTATCTATATTCCTCACTGGATGTTTATATGCTCTTTAGGATCACACAGTGACTCTGACTCTATACATGTTGCTCAATAACATCTCATGGGAGACAAAAGTGAAGATTTGATAGATCTCACCCAAGAAAATTTGTCATGCGCCCATTTTCATTAATACTCCGTATGTAGTAGCAAATTGATACATGGGATGCGTGATCAAAGACGTTTGTATTTATACCAATATCACAAGTCAAAGATGTTGTGAATTTCCAATTACACGTAAGTTTTAGTACTAGGCATGAGGCCAATATGCAAAATCAGGTAAGGTGCACTATCTAACAAGATTATGGTGGTTAGCACTGTAATTGAAACACAATGTCATCTTCCCTTCATAATATATGTGATTGGTAGCAAGAAAAATTTGATTTTTCATAATAGTTGATCTTTCGGGTCTCTCAACATGTTTTCATTTCAAACACATCTTAGACGATTTATTCAATGAATGTAATGAACACAAAACATTTCAAAGGTAATCTGTGTACCAGCCTTAATCTACAATAAAGTACTGA
The DNA here is from genome assembly GCA_019722365.1 of Lithospermum erythrorhizon. Lineage (NCBI taxonomy): Eukaryota > Viridiplantae > Streptophyta > Magnoliopsida > Boraginales > Boraginaceae > Lithospermum > Lithospermum erythrorhizon. The sequence goes on from JADFUC010002228.1 coordinate 154,311, forward strand.
AAAAATAAATAGACAAATGAGTATTTGGACCTTCCCTCTTCTTAGGACCTAATGCATCAGCAAAACACTAAGTATCAAGAGGGTGGACAACAAAATGTTATACTTCAACTTCCAGCAACAATAAATGATGCGCAATTGATGAATGATCTAGCTAATATAATTATATGGGTGTATGTCTAAAGCTCAACAAAAATGTAATAAACCAAGATTCTATTAATTCGCAACTGCCCTATTTTTGTCATTCTTATAGACGACGGCCAACAAATAAAAATAGTCATATGTATAGTGAGTTAGTGACATACCCAAGTGATAAAGTCTGATTACAAGTAAAGTAAATAATGGGAATTGGGAAATATAAACTAACTAAACAACAAGAGGCAAGAAAACATAGTGAGTGGACTTTGATTACCACGTACGTCTCAAGTTGTGATGAACTATCAAAACATCTTGTAACCAAGACTCCTAGTTGTCATTAATATCCTTTATCTCAGTTGTTTTTGTTACTAGTGAGGCACTCTCTATTGAGTCTTATTTTACTCAATTGACTAGTTCCACTCGGACCTTGAATGAATTTGCAGTGGCATCACAAATCAAACCAGTAGTGAATCTTTTCTATCAGACCTGTCACAATTAGAAGGCGCCATTATGAAATTGCCTGGCATTACTGCGTACGCTTAACTGATAGCTTGTTTAGAGGTAGAAATCGCCCTGACCCCAGCAAATAGTGATTCACGAAATTATCTTTCGAGAAATTAAAATAGAGTAGATTTGATGCTAAAAAAATCTTGTTGGGTGTGTGTATATTGGATCCGAGACTAACCTACATATTCTGGATGTGGATTAAGTATATAGTTTAAAATTTGGGATTTTAGTTCATGATTTGATATTATACATAAATTATAGAATTACAGTTTTGGTGAAATTAGGGACCGAATCGTGATGCAGCGATTTTACGAAGGTTTCATTTGGTTATTTGATAGTTATTCAGTACACGTAACCATCTCTGAACTTTCGGATATTTTAGTGTAGCGGGTTGAGATAGTCATTTGGGTAAGCCGGGTTATCGCACTCCTGAGATCGCGAGGAGTGTAGGTGGTTCGCCGTTACACAGTATGGCCCTTCATTGTGCCAGGCTCTTCCAGGCCCGATCGGATAATGCAGTATTTAAAAGTGGTGATAAATATGTGGGAGGCAAAATGGCGATGCAGCTGGCAGAAGTGAATATTGGAGGTATTTGTAGAGGATCCATGAGTCTCTTTCTGTCTTACGACCGTTGAATGAGTGGCGTCTTGAAATGACGAAAAAGGGTCTTTTGGTGACAACCCAGAGGAAATAGTAAACTTAGGCGCGATAACATAAATCGATTCATTGTTGTCACTCCCCGGTGCTGGGTATAAAGTAATGAAAGGACCTTTCGGCCGTCAACATAACATGGATGAATACCCAGGAATTGATTTCAAATTTATTAAACTTCCCTTTTATAGGACTGCCCGTATGTATACAGCTATCTCACTATCTGTCGAGAAAGAAAGCAATGTTTGGATTCTTAAGCTTTAGAGCGACTATAAAGGTGTGTCTCCTCTCGTTTGTCTTTTCTCTTGCTTATAAAATGTTTCTTTCAAAAGAAGAGATACTCTTAGCAGCTTTCCCATATTACATCGTTACCGACAATATTCTCCTTTGAATACTTGCTGCTTTATCTAGGTAAAGTTCTTAATGATGCTCCGTGGGAGTTTTTTATAACTTTCCTTTTCGAGTCGAATCGGATGGTCCTCGACCAGTCCGTCGAGTGTTGGAAAGTTTTGAGTTTCCTCTGCATGTGTGGGGAGAACTTCTGCGCTCTTCCCTCTGATGCCGCCTAGGTGGCATCTTGGAAAATCTGAATCTACTTGATAAGGGAGAAAGTTTGGGGCTTTCTTGAAGAGATGATGGAATTTTCATCTGTTGCTTTGAGGCTGACCCTTGTCAGTATAATGTTTTTAGTAAACTTATTTCTTTTATGAGTTTAGGCGTTTGTCGAGGCGTTTACTCTGTTCTGACATGCTTTTCCCTTTTCATGAGTTTTCAATTAAACCCCGATCGAGGTATCCTGCGAGACATACGAATAGCAAAATTACGCCTGGAACATTGCTTGGTGAAATTTGGTTGATGAGTCGCGCGGCGACCTACGGGCATGCTGCGGTATGTCGCTGGCAGACACTCCCGCTCTTGCTTGGCAGCGTGTTCTGATTTTATTTGGTACCTACATTGATTATACTTTCTGTTTTAGGGATCGAGGTAAAACTGATACTCAATTACCATTTCAGCGGGATCGACCCCTAAGAAGAAGAAGAAGAAATCGCTAGTCAAAGGGGTGAAGATCGTATCATTGGCAGTACCTCTTGATCCCTCGCCGGGAGGCGAAGTCCAAAGACAAGGAAGGTGAGATTCCCACCATTCTTAGAGACTCTGCTTTCACAGCAAAAGCTAAACCGGTCACCGTCTTGATACCTTAAGTACTCTGCGTCCCCGATGAGCTACATAGGCGATTCCCCACTTTCCCTTTCTTGATGGCGCTATTGTGAGCGATTGCCGGGCCAAATTACGCCCCCCACTTGGAAATTTGTCTGCGGTCTTCACGTGTCGTGGGACCCGTAAAGTGAAATAAACGTCTGTTTTGTCCCCGATTGTTCACTGATTACCATGGCAGGAATACAACAGCTATTCCCATTTTGCCAAAGGATGGAACATCTTTATTGATGAAAAGCCCGGGAAGGTGGCTGAGATCCGCTGGCATGCCTTGTGGTTCTTCATGAAAGGGGGTATGGAAGCGAGGGTCCCCAAGAGATGGGTTGATGCGAAGGGCGTGAGACCAAGGCGAGCAGAGCCGATGACACGCCGTTGCCTCATGGCCCAAAACTTTCTTCCGGCAGAAGTTGCACTGGAAGATTTTCTGCGAGGAGGGGGTGATGATCGCCGCGAACCTGGTTCACGACCATGAGTTCGATACATCTGGAAATCCCATCCCTTGGGGTATATACTAACTCTTTAACTTTCATCAATTTGTTTTATCGATGTGATCTTAACTTTCATTTTTAATTTTGCATTTGGAATATGATTGCCTTGAAGGACACTTTTCTTCCAAATGTGGTACTGCAAACGTATGAGCAAGCGACCCTGCTTGGCGGGGAAGGTGAAGGTGGTAGTTAAGAAGAAATTATCTTTCTTTGGGTTATTTTGTTGGCATGGTTGCCACCCAACCTTCTTCCTGATGCCATTTCTTGGAGCCGGTTTTGTAGCTCTGACCCCGGACGCTCGGGGAGATCGCTTCCCACCGCCGGGCGGAGGGGGCCGAGAAAGAGACAGCCAGGGGGCGTCTTCGCAAGGCAGGGAGAAGAGGCCGCGGACTTCTCCGGAGCCGAGGATCTTCGCTTAAGTTTGGCATCCTCACTCCTTCATTCCCGAGTATGACCCCTTGATGGCGGGGTTTTGCGAGGGACTTCCTTTCAAGAAAAAACCTCCGATCCTTTTCCATGTTGTGCGGCTTTTTCTGCCCCTTGGAAGGCTTTGTCTGCGAAGAGATATTCCGCCTCGAGACCATCTGAAGTCTTTGGGCAGCATTTGAACATCTGATCGGATATCTTCCTTGATCTTTATTTCATGTCTTTTTCTCCTTTTCTCGCCTGCTACTCACTTAACTACTCTCTTCCATTTTTCTTTTCGCCCACTTAGATGGGGAATCTTTGGTTTTTGAAGTTGGTGAGGCTGGCTTGACAGCAGCAGTGAGAACCCGGAGGAAGATGCCCAGCACCAAGTTCCATCGAAAGAAGGAGCTTCGCTGAAGGTGGCCAGCTAAAGAGAATATACTAGAGCAATGAGATCGGCAGGTTATCTGTTGAGAGAAGGAAGGCCCGAATAAGGAACTCTTTGAAATTTGCATAAGAAGTTTGAGGCAATGCTGGCGGGAATCAAAACTTCGAGGCAGAAGACTTCCGGATTTGATTGTCGGAATCACCCGGCTTCGGTCGCGATCGGAATCTTGCCCCATAGGCCCAAAATAACTCTACGCCCGAAAGAGCGGAGGAACTCCGGAGGAAGTCAGGCTTGAAGGATGCCCTTGAGCACCTAAGGAGATATGAGCTCTTTGTTAGAGAACCTGGCGATCATGGGCTTGGGACTCTTATCTTAGGCTAGCGTTGAAAGAAGTTCAAAGGTCGAGTTTCTGCTTGTATCTCTGCACATGATAGAAGCGCTTGAGCTTCTCCAGAGTTCGTTGTCTCTTTCACAGGACAATGTTGCCTTGAGGCACTTGAGCCGTTAAAACCTAAGGAGAAAGTGCAACTTAGCCCTGACTTTCGCGAGTTCGAGGAGGGATTGCAAGAGCTCTGGTTATTGACTTCGACATGATGCCATCTAACAAAGGAAACGAAAAGATGCTCCTTGGCCCGTGCCACTCACTAACAGCTTCTTTTTGTTTATTTCCACAATATTACAATCGCTTCTCAGCGATTGAATATATCAATGCCGCTTTTGTTATATGAGTATCTTAACAATGTTTTGTTTGATTAACATTGATAGCGTATCCCAGATTCATCGTTTCAATTTGTTAACGTTTAAATATCACCGATTATGGTTTATGCGATTCTTTCGATACAGCAATCGTTTCTTTAAGCGGTAAAAGTTTTCACATTGCCAATTGTTTGAATCATTACCCCCAGAGCATAAATGCTTTCGGTGTTATGCGTTTCTTTGGACAATTGGTTCCGTCTGAATGTGAATCATTTTCAATTGAATTTTTAGATTTAATACACTTTGAGTTCTTTCAATTATTTTTAACGTTTCTTTGTGCAATCAGTTTTGTTTGTACCAATCGTTTGAACACGTTTTCAGATTGAATTTCAGTTTAATACCTTATACATCACGCCCACTGATAGTTATAGCGAGATATCAGAGGTTATTATAAATAATATCTTTGTTTCTCTGTTCTCGCTTTGATTTCGGTCGAATCTTGTGGGAATGAGTTGTCTTTATTGAGATGAACCGTCGAGATTTATGGCAGTTATTATCTTCGACTTGAGCTCATGATGATCAACTCAGGCCATAATGCTCGCTTTGGTTCCACTTTAATCTGAGATAAAATTGTGAAATACTTTCTTTTATTTACTCTTCATACAACTAAGAAGGCGATTCAGTACATTTGAGCATACAAATGTTGGTTCACGAATGTTTTATAACTCAAACAGTAGTTAAATATGGTTTCTCGGTGAGATCCATAAGTGAAATTACAACTTAATAATGAAATTTCATAGCGGGTTGAAGTGCAGTCAGCGGGCGGTTTGCGTCGTTCTTCCGGCCTCGTATGTGCTGGGCCTAAGACATATGGCACAGCCACGATCTGTGCTTCCAATTTAGGCGAGCTTGTTCCACATCATTGAGGGTGACTCCGCGAATATGGTTTCGCCTTGAGTCACTGTCTTGGCCCAGGCTCTTTGCCACTTTGGATTTGTATGAAGGCGGGCCATCGAGAATGTTTGTACTTATTGTGAATAGTGCTTTGTCCTGCTGGGTATCATCAATAGAGATTCAGGAAATTTACTCACTAGAGGCATGAAGAGTTGTGTATCTCGTTGAATCCTCTCTTTCAGGAGGTAGGTAAACCCGGCTGCCGGTAGAACAGTTCGACTCGTATGCTAATTTGAAGGGAATCTCGATTAATTGCGAAGGTGTGGTCAGGACCCATGAGACCGTGGTGATTCATGCTATCCGGGACCATACGAGGCCTACTTTGGACAAGATTAACTGAAGATGGTTGGGTTCATTGCACCTCGACGGCCGTTAAGCTTGGGGATAATGCCGAGGTAATTCGAGCACCCATGCTGCAATGCGCTACTCGCGAGAATTCTGCGTAATTGGTGTGCTCAATATCGGAGACCAAGATTAGGTGGGATCTGCGAAGCGAGTTAAGACTATTTCAAAAGAAGCGCCTGATGTCTCATCCTTGATTTGCTTGAGCAGCACATTCTTTGAAATAGTCTACAACCACACATACATGCTCATGACCCTTTTTCCTTTAGTAGTTAAGCTCCACGAGGTCGATTCCAGCATGGCGAAGGGGATGGGGCTGATTATGGGTGTCATCGTTAGTAGACGGTGAGGGAATATTTTCGACCACAGCATCTTTAAGCGTCTCGTGATGAAGTCTGCTTTGCGTCATGATTGTAATTGGGCTAGAGAAAAATGCGGTCTGGCGTTACTTTGCGTGCGGTGTTCCCCGATGGCAGTTATCGCTTTCATCCGTTATGCGCCGTATGGTACTCTTCTGCATATTTCCTAAGGATCCTAACAAAGAGACCTCAGAACTTCAATCTGAACCGCTTGTATGCAAAATGCAGAGACACTACGGACCTTTTTTTCCAGCCCATTTGGAGTGCGTAGGTAATGATCCTTCGAGCAAGAATGGCTATCTCAGTTCTCAATTTGGGGATTCCCTCACAGGACCGTCCTCGCGTTTATTCCTACCAAACTTATACATTCTCGGATCTACACATAAACTTTCTTTGGGTAGACTTTGTCCAAAATAGTAGTGGCGAGCTTGGATGAAGCGATGCGCTTCTTCGTGCATGCGAGGTATATGCTCCAAAGATAATGTCGGCAAGGTCTCGAGCGAGGTGGTGGCTTCCAGCGTGGTATTTGAATTAGATTCTTGATCGCGTTCATAAGCCCGATGGGTGATTGAAACTTGAGTCAGCATTACCGCAGCGACAGCTAAACACCAAGGCGTACTAACTTCATCCCACGCCCGCGAGGCTTCATATTCGGCTTATTGTTTGTAGTATTATCGAAGAAGATTGAGCCGGAGTCATGCTCCGTTCCACACCCACTTTAGGCCCATAGATCGGTAGCCGCGCTGCGGCCACTGCATTTTTAGCTCAAATGCGGGGTCCATTCGAGGCGTTGGTTGGCGAACTCCTCAAGGTCTGTGACTCGTGAGGTGAGATGCTCGATGTACCTCGATAATGAAATCTGCCCGGGGCACGAGCTTTGATGTTTTCGAGTATGATGTCTCCGAACTCACTGATTGATGGCTTTATGTAGTGAGTCGTCCCGAGAGGGATGGACTACTAACACTGCTTGAGGGGTTGGTCCGTGACCAATTTAGTGGGATGACCCTCAAGTATATTTTGAGCTTTAGCACGTAGGGATGACTATTGCAAAAGCGAATTTGTCGATAGTTGGCTAATTTTTCTTAAAATGCAGCCAGCGTGGCTCACGTAATAAATGGGATTTTGAATGCCCCCACGCTCGTGATTGATACCTTCTTTAGTAGCTCCGTAGAGCCGCCAAATAGTTGTAGTTAATTTCCGTTGGATCGAGATTAAAATCTTGATTTAGGCGAGCTAGACTCTATTCTTTTAGTTCGTTGAATGCGAAACACGCTCCTGAAATCGACTAAAGGCACCAGCCGAGCTCCACGAAATTTTTTTGAAAAATGGGAGGCCGCATTTTACACGACTTGGAGATGAGCATTCAGCGCGTGGCGCCGTTAACTTTGGATGTTCTTGTAACCCATTGGCATTTCAACGTATCTGAGTGCGCTTGATGCGCCGGAGTTAAATTCGATCCCTCTTCGATCATGTACTAGGAATTTTCCAGTGACCCCAAATGAGCAATTCTGGGTTTGATTAGTAGCCTCTCTTGAAGCGAGGTTTTTAGGACGTTCCACTGAGGGATTAAGCCAGATGGTACCCTTTTTTTTCTTGCTCTTACACTTGATGTAAATCCATGGAATCAAGTATCTCACATGGGTTGCAAAGATTGCGTTTAGCATTCTTTGACCAGGTTCGCCCAATTTTTCAGAGCGAAAGGCATCACTCCCGGCAAAGCAGACCATACCTGGTGAAGAAGGCATTTTACTGCCGTCTCGAACGGCATGCGTACTGGTGGTATGCGATGCGTCCATGAAGTCAGAAGATTACGATGCAACGCTCAAATCCTTGTCTTCCCCCAGACATGGTAGCGGGTGTTAGAAATCTTTGGGACAAAAACTTTGTTTGAAGCTTACAGCCAGAAATGCGATGCCTTTTCCGTTTGTTGTTAGACTTAACTTTTTGACCGCGATATTAAGTAATCCATTCCGGTATGCGTGAATAGCCAGCAACGTTGTGAGTTTTGAAACTTTCCTTTAGCGTATCGCCATATTCTTTTCATCGGCGATGGTTCGCTTCGCTGTTTGATTGGGACAAGCATCGGAGTCTACATGTAGAAGCGTGTATTGCTACTACCAAGTAATTACACCCGGCGTATGCTTGGGGCCCACGTGCGAACATATCTTAGAATTCCTTGATAGAGAAGATCGATATACCTCCTTGTGAATCTTGCCCCTAACTTTGTCCCTACTTTGAATGTTAAAATTTCGACATCCATGGGGTTGAATGGGATCTCTTCCCAGCTTAAGTGTGGTATCGGTTGTTCAAATTTTCTCTTTCCTTTGGTGAGTTGTCTTCTTCACTTTACTGTGGATTCGGATCTGGTGATTTTCAGGCCAGCGTTCTTTACACTCTCCCACCGTTGGTTTTCATTCCTTTAGGGAAATGAGGCTTGATAACATATCTTTACCTTTGGTTTCCATACATTTCCTATACCCCGTTGTTAGGGCTTAAATGTGCTTGAGATCTGAGGGAGAGCAAATGGCCCTTAACCAATTTACATTAAGAGTAGGTCGTCCCGATTAGGGAAGTGGATTTATGCGAGGGTCATACATGTCAACAACAGCGTAAGCTGAATGTAGTGGTCGTAGTTGGTCACTTTGTCCGACCGTGAAATCGAGAATAACGACAATTACTGTGGATAGATGTGACGTGGCTTTTGTGGTTTTCATCGATGGTGTAGCGATGGGGTTGTATCTTGATTCTTGGGCGTGAACTTTGTCCAAATGTCTTAAAGTACAAAGATGTACGCGAACTTCTGTATCGGCGAGCATCCTCACATGTAAAAATTGGCTATAAGTGGAGTACATGGCCGGCCCGGATGGAGTCATGAGGAAGCTATCCTGCTTGGCTGTGGAGGAATGATAGTGGTTTCGTTCGGTGATTGCCCTGGGTCAGCATGCAGCTACTCTCCTAGAATAATTGTTTCATGAGTTGCGGGAGTCTCGCTCACTCCGCTATTCCTCAGTGTGTCAGTGGCCCGTGGCTCGTGGTGGAGTCGTCTGCATTTTATCTTTGCCACCTTCGACTTCTTTCGCGTTCTCGGGGTGGACCTCTGATATCGCCCACATTTGCCTTAACTATCGTGGCCTAAATTCATCGAGATATCCCCAACGATTAGCTTCTTTATTTCTACCTTCAGAATTCGGAAATTGTTTGTGTCATGGCCATGTTCCCTGTGGTATTCACAATATTGCCTTTTATCCCTCTTCCTTTTGGTAGCCAGCGCGTCTGGCGGAGTTTTAGGTAAGAGATTTTTATCTTTCACTTTGGGAGGAATACTTTTTCGCCACCGAGACCCTTAGAGGAGTACTTCTGTTAAAGTCTCCTTGCAGTCGGGGTTGGTTAAAGCGGACCAAGCCTCGCAAAGGAGGTGGTGGGGAATGAGCTTCGTTTAAATGGCTGCCCCTGTTCATTATATTACCTCACATCTTGGAAGCTTCATGGCGACCTCGGCTGTCTTTCACAGTACCGTCTCTCTCTGAGATCGACACTTCCGCCCGGCTTTTTATTCTTTAGGTCCTCCCCAACTTTCGATGTGTTGTTTAACTTTCTACAGTTAATGCGTCTTTCAGTGGCACACAGCCTTTTGAGCTTTCCGTATGCAAGGCCATTAAAAAATTCCATACACACAACCTTGTCGTCTACAGTCGGGATACTAAGCAAAAGATCATTATACCGCCTATAGTAACTACTCAATGGCTGGGTGATGTTTTTGCCTCGTGTCCATTAGTCCATTTCATCTTTGTATGGATTGAATCGCCAAGCTCCCAAACTTGGCTTCTAAATCGTCCGCTGCTTGATATGGTGGAAGCGACGATAGGTAACTCCGTGCTTACTTGTCGAGAGCACTTCTTGGTTAAGCTATTTGGGAGCAGCGCCAGCGTATACGTCGGGGGTTGGTAGAGGTAATGGTCGTATGGGCGATAAACCACTTTCAAATATTTGATAGTCGGCCGAATTTCCCATTGAAGATGAGCCAGAATTAGTTTGAACCCGACCGGCCCGATGCCATGTCCAATTATCGGAGAAAACATCTTTGTCATTGGCGATGGTTTTAAAACCGTCGGAATGATACGATGCCGTCGTCGCTTTTCAAATCATTCAATTGTTGCGAGCTATTACGGCCGAAGTCAACTTGAGTTGCGAGGCTTTGTGAAAGCGTGCCGGACTTATCTTCATCTTGTGGACTCGATAGAGATTGATCGATCCTCATTTCTACGTGTGAGTATTGTTATTGTCGTGATAGGATAGAAATTTTGTACTCACATTTCCATTTCGCGTTCAACATTTGCTCTTTCTTTCCTTGAAGTCATTCTGGCAAAATGTAGCTTCGGCTTTGGGGGAAAAGGAATGCGTGTTGAGAAGTGACTAGCCACGGTAGACGGCGATAGGTTAAAATATTCTTATGGGTTGTTGGAGTCCCCTTGAGGCAGCACCAATGATGCTCTTGATTTTCACAGAGCTTCGGCTGGTTATTTGATAGTTCGGCTCAGCTGAAACGTCTTCTCTGGACTTCGGATATTTGAGTGTAGCGGGTTGAGATGGTCGGCCCAAGGGTAAAGGCTGCCGGATTATCTTTGCTAATACATAAAAGGATCGTTGAGGAAAGTGGGTGCTCGCCGTTATACACGAAAGTATGGCATTTCGGTGACCATAGACACTCCGCCAATCGAGTTAGTGCGAGGAGTATTTAAGAGTGATGATAAATATGTGGGAGAGAAAATGGCGTACCTTTAATGAAGTGAATATTGCAGGTATTTATAAGAGAATCGGAAAATCTCTTTACCGTACCAACCCAGATTGAATGAGTGGCACGTGCCAGAGGCGACCTCGAAAAAAGGGGACTTTTGGATTGACATGGACCTTAGGGCCCAATAACATAAGTCGGTTACATCAAATTGCACCCATATATCTATTTTCTGAGATTAAATTCCAATTTTTAAACTATTGCGAAACAAAATGCAACTTAATCCCACTATTTAGGATCAAATAAACAATTAACTCCTAATCTGTTTGTGTATAAAATAAAATATATCCAGATTTTTTTTGTTATATAATATCAAGAAAATGATTTAATATATGCTATTTAACTTTAGATCTAAGAAACTAATCAATTATCAGAGTATTTTTTAGAGGCTCTGATATGTTGCTTCTGAGTATGTAACTCAATCTTGGCAATTGGATCATCCCTTTTTTATCAATGGTCAAGATTGAATAGGGAGATTTTGTAGAATTGTTGATTTTTTGCCATTTTCAAAAAAACCTCTGTAGTGGTACTTGCCACGTCCCATAATTATAACATGCAGCGATATATTTTCGGATTTGTTGCTAATTTTACTCGGTCGGTTTTATCTTTTCACGATTTTATTATTTTTATTTTCTTTCGCTTTTAGGTTATAGTTTATGTTTAGATGATTCATAATTCAATTTTTAAAACATTCAATATAATTTTATTCTAATTATTAAATCCTCGTGGATCCAAGAAATTCAATTGAATATATATGGAGAAACATCTTCTTGAGTCGAGAAAAAAATATTTTAATGGTTCTATTATTTATATATGATTCTAGTAACAACATATTTATATTATTTCTATTCCAGGGATAATAATATAGAATATATGAATTTTTTCTATATTCATGGCCGGTGATTTGTTTGTAAAACCATTGTATAGTATTTCATGGTATTAATTTTATGCAGAGTAATCCCACTAACCAGTTTCATATGGTATTTTGATTTTGCCATTTCGGAAAAAATAAATCTCCACGCCCGGCGTTAATTGTTCACCTGATCATAATTATAACATGCACAATATATTTTCGGTTGTTGCCTAATTTTTACTCAAATTGATTTTTATCTTTTTTGATTTTATTGTTTTTATTTTCTTTCATTTTAGATTATAAATATATGTTTAGATGATTCATAATCAATTTTTAAAATATTTAATATAATTTTACTCTAATTATTCATCATCGTAGAATCGAAAACTCAAATTCAAATATATATATGGAGAAACTTCTTCTTCAAAAATCGAAAAAATTATTAATGGTTATATTGTTTATACACATGGAAATCTGTGCAATATACTAATTTGTGTGGTATTCGGGTTATTGAGAATGAATCTGCGATATAGGGAATACGTGTATTACATAATCTAATAGAGTACTATGGACATAGAAAGCGCTGGCAAATACGAAGAATTAATTTAAATTAAATACTAAAACCAATATATATGATTGATTTACGTGATATTCTTTATTAATACCATGAACAAATGTGGAGCAGAGATGATATAAGAAGAATATAAGCGAGGCTAAGATATGTAAAAAGAATAAATCACAAACTAGAGTACATAACTAACATAAAACATATATATGCCAGCACATATTAGTATGAGAATTCGCGTATAGCAAAATGGATGCAGCTCCGTTAGTAGCGTCGCGTATTCACAATTTCGAGTGTCGATCATTGACTAAATGATGAGTGCAGGGATGTTAATAGATACATCATCAACTCCTCTTATTTTACGGTATTCGGCTCCAGTGATACCGTCCTTCCTCTTTGTGTGTCACAGGCTAGCGATGGTCTAAGGATGTAAATACATCCACTTATCTGACTGAGTCACCTATCGAACATGTACAAAAATGTTGGTGTATTAAGCTGAAATCCAATACGGTTAAGTATCGTGTAGGATGTGAACATGGGATCATGAGCGATTACATGAAATATCGCGCTTTGTTCTTTTCAATGAACATCGATTTGAATATTGGTACCCTCCACAATATTCGTAGTAATGTCTATGGCGTTGACACGTCGATCGAGAGTACACCGTTAGTTCTTTTAGTGTATCGATCTTTATATTGAAATCCCACCATCTTGTATGCGTTGGTATCTATTTAACAAAACTTCTGACATAATATTTCGAAAGACGATAATTTCAAAAAGCAATAGCGATATTTTAAGACCTAATAATCCAAAAATGGCGTAGTTAACAACAATATTCCAAACACATAATATTCCATATTCCAAAAAAAATTCAATCTTTACAATGTTTATCACACAAATTGGATTCAAAACTAAATTATTATTAATTCTATGAATTGGCTTCAAAACTATACTTTTTGAAACTATTTCTTACTATATCTAAACCCATGTTTAACCACTACAAACATTAAACTTGATAATACAAAAATAATTAATTCTAACAACCTGATACTTTAATTAAAAATTTTATTCAACATAGTATTATGACAATTCAACATAGTATTATGCTTTCGTTTCAACCTGAATAGATTGAATTTTTATTAGGTATAAAAAATAAAATTAATTATAATAAAAAAAAACATGTGGGTTTGGTTGTCTTCTCCATTTTTTCTTCAATCTTTTCAACTTCTTTGTTTGCAAATTACTTTAATGGTGATTTCTTCTCAAAGTCTCCTCTAATTCTCCTCAATTTCGTTTTTGTTATTTCTTACAAATTTTGTGGGTTTTGGTGGCTTGTTTTGTGGGTTTGGGAAGGAAGAATTTGGATTAAATCATTCAATTCAAGAATATTTGTCCTACAAGGAAACTAATTATGATTTGATGGGATTGAGAGAAATTAGGAGAATAAATTTTTTGGGGATGAATTGATTTAGGGGTGGCAGTGGGGAAAATGATTTGGAGAGAGGGGTGATTTTAGTTTTTTATTTATTTAATTAAAATATGCATTGCCAATTTTAACCTTGTAAACATGGTGCTTACAATTCCTTGTAAGCATCTAAGTATAAATCGAAAGGTTTATATAATTTTGTACAATACAACATTAGGTGACGACTGATTCGGTATTGCTCCGTATTTACTTTTGTTCTGCATGCTAATCACTAATCAGTGCCTTGATTATAGTCCAAGTTGAAACACCACTAATTTCAACAAAAAAGAACCACTAACTACTAGTCGTGAATGAGGTTGTTAATGAGTGGAGTTCAGCCTTCTTGACTCGGCTCGGCTTAGTTCAGGGAGCAGGCTCGAGAAAACTCGTCTATGTGCGAAAACTTAGAGCCTTCGGGCTGTGGCCGTTTCGATCAGCTTCAGTTATATGATTATTATTATATATTAAAATAATTTTTATTTATAATATTATTGTGATGATTTGAATTTATTATCCAAGAGTTAAGATGTTATGGTGACCTTTTTGCTATAATAATCAATTTAATGTAAATGTCACGATTTATCTATTGACAATCAATGTTCGTTTAAAATTATTTTTGATTAACATTACATCGGCTAAAATTCTAAATTTGCATAAGTGAAATTTAGGCTCGGAGCTCGGCTTCGGTTTTGGCTTAGGAGGATGGCGTGCCACCATCCAACAAACTGAATCGAACGAGCAAAAATTCCTCCAACTCCGGCTTCGACTTCATTTCGATAACTTAACTCTAGTCGTATGGAATATCATTTGTAAAAACTCTCCTGCTTGCTCCCATGATTAACTTATTCAAATTAGCTTTTTAAAAAATTTAACCAAGTCCAAAAAGTTGAATAATTGTCAAATAATAAGTCGTTGTTCTACCTAAACATTGACCATAAAAAACTGCAGCAACATTTTATTTTCCAAGTCTAGTCATATACTTGACACAGATTTCCTCCGACGTTTCTTCATTTTCTTTGATTCATTCAGATGAAACTCGTTACTGACGTTTTTTTTAAGTTTCTTTGATTGATGTTAATTTCTTATGTTAGAGCTAGCTTCTTTTACCTAATGTAATCAGACATTGATTCAATAAATTAATTTTCCCTGTTTTATTTTAGTTATCAACTTTGGTTTTTTTTAAACTTAGGGAAAATGATTTACTGCATGTTCTATTATACAATTTTGATTAAATTTAAGAATACAGTGAAAACATAGTGAGATGTGTCACCATCCTTGACTAATATATATATATATATATATATATATATATAAAAATGTGAATCTGATAATGTATTTATTTTTTTGTAAAAGGCCAAGTGGGGAACTAGGGGGCATGGGCTGGCTCATAATTTTAAGCTTTTAATTTTATTAAGAATTTTTTCAAAAACTATAATTATTCTTTTAAAAATTATGTTGTTCGCCCCTTTTAAATTTTTATATTTTTCTTACAAGTATGGTATCAAGTAATCCACCCCCTTTATATAAAAATCCGAATTCCGCCACTGGCTAAGACCATATTACCCTTCTAAATAGAATTAATTATTTGCATGTTATTATTATCTTATAGTTATGATTATTGTATGCTAAAGATAGAGTTATTAATCCAAAACTACCACCACACCTTTATATTTAATTGAACATTATTAATAATGATTAGCGACTCTTTAAATCGCATCTTTCATCCCAGGCTACATGATGGACAAAAAAAAGAGCTATTAATCCATAATTTCAACCGTACCATTTTATTGGATTGATCGATATTATAATAGATTAATTACATACTCCCTCGTTCCACAATTATAAGGGAATATTTGACTTTTTACTTTTTCATAGTTGAACTTTCACCGTAGAATTTAATTTTTATTTTTTATTGATATATTTTTCATAAAATGTTATAAAACACAAAAAAAAAATATCTACGGTGAAAGTTCAACTATGAAAAAGTGAAAAGGTCAAATGTTCCCTTATAATTACGGACGGAGGGAGTAATTTTTTACATGTATTAATAATGATTCTTGACTCTTTACATTCTTTAACAATTTATTCATATAATCTACATGAATAAACCATATCATGAAGTAAAAACCAACTATCTATATTTATTTATATAATAATAATAATTTAAAAGTGTAGATGAAATAAGTATTTCTTTTATTTTTGGTTATAACCATATTGCTTCTTTCAAATAGAATTAATTAATTATTTGCATGTATTACTATCTTATTATTATCATTATTTAAAAAAAAAATAGAGTTACTAATTCCAAACTAAAACCATACCATTGTACTAAATTGAATATTATTATAATGAATTGATTACATAAGTTACTACATTAGTTAAAAATCCACTATCATAATAATAAATAGATAGAAAAGTGGTCATTATTTTTGTAAGATATTAAATCTACCATTACACTTGTGAACCATTATTCTCAAATTATAAACCAATAAGGTAAAAAAATCATCTTCAAGCATGTGCTAACAAGACCGTAACTTCATCTACCTCATGAGAACAAAATATAGAAAGTATCTACTAGCGTGAAGTTTGAAGTTTAAACTGGTTCTAGATTTTTTAAAGAAATTACATAGAGGTAAAATTATCAACCTAATTGACTCAATTTCTTTATACATGAAACAAGTATGGTAACCTTTTTTTTTTTAATATTGTAATGGTGTAGTAGATATATGATGATCAATGCTTTGAATATGTACTTCAAGTCTGGTTGCTTTGCCTCTTATATTGTAAGAAAAGAAAGAACTAAGTGATGCATGAAAAATACGCTTAAGCTTAATCGACACATTTATCTTGTAATACTTACTATTTGCAGTAAAGATGAATTGAGATAATGAGATACAAAATAATGTCCGAGTAAATTAGATATGTCGTTATTAGATGAAATATGTAAAATAATTTCTTGAATATTTTTAGATGTTTGAATAATTAGATAAGTACAGTTTCTTGCATATTTCTAATGGTTTTTTGGTAAGAAAAACTAATAATTATATACAAATATCTATTTTTATTTATTTTTATTATATTAAAATTAAATCATAGTTTCCATTTATTTTATTTGCAATGACATACCTTATTAATCATTAAGCATTTATAAATTTAACTTTTATGATCCTATATTTTCTACTTAATTTTCAGTATTAACTAAAGAAAAAATATTCACTAAAGTTAAATAAATAGTTAGAGAAAAGTAATTTCATGTAGGAAGATTCCTATTAAAGATCATATATTTTGATAATGATAAAATGACTTAAGTATTAATAGTATCATTTGAACAAAAAATCAAGGTGGAATAATTTGAAGTATAGACAAAGATATCACATTAAAATCAAGGTGGAATAATTTGACTTAAGTATTAATAAGGTGAAGAAACATGTGTATGCATTCATACATTTATCTAATTTAGATTGAATGAAAAATAAGAGTAATGAAAGGATATGTTTGTATTTGTTTTCCAATATATAAGTAATTAAAAAATCACATTCAAATTATGATTTATTTATATATTTATTAACAATTAACGTATATATTAAGATGATTGTATTTCATAATTGATAAAGGGTTGTTGTTCTTCGTCAGGTGTATTCCATGTGCTCTTCACGTGCAACGCACGTACGAGTTTGCTAGTATTTAGTAAGTAGACTATACACTCTATGTTATATTATACAATTTGTTTAAATTTAAGAGTACTTGTGATTCTAGACATTTAATTTGGTGGATTGTAATATTTATAGTGTTTCAAACGCTAGATATGATGTTTTAAATTTAAGAATACAAGTTTGTTTATTTAATCATTTTCACAAGATTGAAATATCAAGTGAATGAAATAAGACGATGAGAGAAGTCACGGAGCACAACTACAAGTTATTTTGGTTCCCAACAAATGTTGATTGTTTTTTAATTTGATTAATGTATCGTACCTTTAATTCATGGATTATTGTAATATTTATAACGCTCCAAAAAAAAGAAAAACTTGTGATAAACATAGTTACATGTGTAACCACCCCTATACTAACTTATTTAGTAAGTTGTACAAAAAAAAACAGCCCTTAATCTTAGTACTCCCCCACCTCACAAAGATAATTAAGTTTGGAATTTTGATGATTGTATTTCCAAATTTTTAACTTAAAACTTATATATATATTGGTTGTATTATATTTCCGTTTAAATAGATATAAACAACATGTTTCTGCATAATATTATACTGACAATTTCTTGTAAAAATGTTATGATACCTGATTTTGATAAATAAATAAAATTACTAGATGGGAAAAGGGATAAAAAGGAAGACAATATCAACTTCACATAAGCATTATATTAGTATCAATATCTCGATCTAGTGGCTAGTGGGTTCACCAAATCCGTTAAGTGTCTTTGGACTTTGTTTCACTTCAAACTTCCTACCTCTGCTAACTCCTAAACTACTCTCCCACAAAGTTGTCAACTTTTTTGTTTTTTTATAGTACTAAAAATCTACTCTTACAATAATATTTTTCTCTAGAAATTCATGTTCACATTCCTAGTACTATAAATATGCCTACTCATATGATCATATTCAATCATAAAAAAGCATTCAAACTTCACTAAGCAAGAAGTTTGAGGGGGAGACAAAAGAGAGATGGGGGTTGCCAATTTGTTCATCATTGTGCTTTTTGCATGGTTCAATATCTTTGCTTCTTTGACAAATGCAGAAACGCACTACCATCAATTTATTGTTGGACAAATACCATTATTTTTCTTGATAAATTTTGTGAATGTATGTTAATATAACATCGAATGGAATAATAACAAATGAATCTTTGCAACAGGTTGGAGCAATGCCAGTGACAAGATTATGCAGAACTCATAACATCATTTCAGTGAATGGCCAATTTCCAGGGCCAACGATAACTGTCAGAAATGGCGATTCTCTTGTCGTCAGAGTCCTAAATAGAGCTCAATACAATGTCACAATCCACTGGTAGAGTTATCTATTCTTCTTATAAAATAGGAAATACATTGTGTTCTAAGATTCATCAGTCTAAAGAGTGATGTAGGAAATACATTGTGTTCTAAGATTCATCAGTCTAAAGAGTGATGTAATTTCAGGCATGGAATTAGACAGATGAGAACGCCATGGGCAGATGGACCAGAATATGTAACACAATGCCCGATTCAACCAGGAGCGACTTACACATATCGCTTCAAAATTGAAAATCAAGAAGGCACACTTTGGTGGCATGCACATAGTAGATGGCTCCGTGCTACTGTTTATGGGGCACTTATCATTTTGCCGAAACCAGGATCTTCTTTTCCTTTTTCAAAGCCTATGCTTGACGTCAACATTATGATCGGTAATGTTTTAAACTATTCCATATTTCTCAACAACAAAAGGTATGTTTTATACTAATTGCATTATATAAAACTAAATTCAACAGGAGAATGGTGGAACAGGAATGTTCTTGATGTTATGAGACAGGCTTTGTTTACAGGAGCTGCTCCAAATGTCTCTGATGCTTATACTATAAATGGACAACCTGGAGACCTTTACAGATGCTCAAGACAAGGTACCTTTAAAGTCTCTGTGACGCCTGGAGAAACAGTTCTCCTCAGGGTCATCAATGCTGCACTCAATCAAGAACTTTTCTTCACAGTAGCAAACCACAGATTAACCGTTGTTGGGAACGATGCTGCCTATGCAAAACCTTTCACAACAAGGGTTATTATGGTTGGACCTGGACAGACTACAAATGTTCTCCTGACCGCTGATCAAAGACCGGGTAGATATTACATGGCAGCACGTGCTTACCAAACCGCTCAAAATGCTGGCTTTGACAATACAACCACAACTGCTATTCTTGAGTACAGAAATAGCAGAACAAGATCATCAACAAGAGCAGTCTTTCCCACACTACCAAGCTTCAATGACACTGCTACAGTTACAGCATTTACAAGACAGATGAGGAGCAATCCAGCCTTTGGGAAAGTCCCAACTTCTGTTGATGAAAACCTGTTTTTCACAGTGGGATTAGGCTTTTTCAACTGCCCTCCAGGGCCAAGATGTCAAGGGCCTAATAACACACGATTTTCTGCTAGTATGAACAATGTTTCATTTGTTCTTCCAAGGAGAACATCATTGTTACAAGCTTATTACAATAAGATTCCAGGTGTTTTCACCACAGATTTCCCTCCTGTACCACCTGTGCAATTTGACTACACGGGAAATGTGAGCCGCGCCTTATGGCAACCTCGTAGGGGGACTAAGTTGTACAAGATAAAGTTTGGATCAAGAGTGCAAATTGTCCTACAAGATACAGCTATTGGCACCACAGAGGATCATCCTATCCATCTCCATGGATACCATTTCTTTGTTGTTGCACAAGGTTTTGGCAATTTCAATCCTAGAACTGACACAGGAAAATTCAACCTTGTTGATCCACCTGTCAGGAATACTATAAACGTGCCCATTGGAGGATGGTCAGTCATTCGTTTCATAGCTGACAATCCAGGTATGATGTCAACCATAGACCTTTACAATACATACAGTACGTTTATCTTGAAATTAACAGAAAATCATCCTCAATGAGTATGCAGGTGTATGGCTGATGCATTGTCACATAGATTCACATCTAACATGGGGTTTAGGAATGGCTTTCGTGGTAGAGAATGGAAACGGAAAATCTCAATCTGTTGAGCCTCCACCAGCTGATCTTCCACCATGCTAGGATCTTGAATTGAAGCTGCATTAAAGAAGGAACATCTTTTATAATCCTCTCTACTCGGTTTTGTGCTTTTCAGTTGTCCCTTTTTAGAAATTTGTTATTGTAATTCTAAAATTTAGCTCTGCTAAATCAGTCGGAGTAGCCTCGGTGTGTTCAGTGTTCCTATTAAAGTTTCATTTCTCTATTCAAGAAGCATTTGAATGTAAGATTTGTTTCTCACTTATTAATGAAAAATGAATGGTTTAGTTACACAACTGTTCAAGGCACTTCTCTATAGAAGTCACCAAATGTACAACAAAGGTTATTGAGGTAGATAAAAGTCATTTCACTTGCTCTTAACCTGGATTGTCAGCTATGAAACGAATGACTGACCATCCTCCAATAGGCACGTTTATCGTATTCCTGACAGGTGGATCAACAAGGTTGAATTTTACTGTCAGTTCTAGGATTGAAATTGCCAAAATCTTGTGCAACAACAACGAAATTGTATCCATGGAGATATTGCAGAATCGGTCGAACTTCACCGAATTGACAAAAGTGTACGAACTCTCTTTTCCCTTTCTGCTTTTCTAGCAGTGGGGGTTCACTTCAGCTTATTTAGTTCTTCCATCACCATTTTCTCAACTGTGTCAATTGAGTTCAATAGCTTCTTCTGAGGCATCAAGAACTCTGACTCTTCCTTGTTCTCGTTGGTGATATCGAGCAATATCTTTGTTACTTTCAAGAATTGAGGATGGAAATGGCTTCCTCCTAGATGTAGGTTTAGGAGTGATCACAGAGATATTATGCTCAAAATGAGCAGTTGAATCTGGTATAGGACTGACTACTTTGGCCTTCATCCTCTCCTACACGAGCTCTTCTTCTCTCAATGGCCTGCAAACATGATCTAACCAATTAGGAATGACATGAAATGCATAGCCAAACAGGTGCAACCAAGAAATTAACAGGATCATAAAACATCAAAGGCATCACACCAAACAGAAATGATCATGAAAATAATACAGAATCCACAGCATCTGCACATAAGTTTTCCATGTGACATCAACTAGTTATGTAAGTAATGAGGGCAAATGATCACGGTAAGGACCTTGAATTAGTCGAGGCATCAGAAATATATGACAAGATTTAGTAATCAATTGCTAAAAGAAGGATGAAATCTAACCCTTTCCATTACTTACATTTAGTTATCGGCATCACAGATCATAAGCTACTTCATTTCACTAACAATATGTAATTAAATTACTCGGGGCAATTAATAAGGAACATATCAAATTCTCAAACATTAAAATTACTATTGAACCTTCAACATATAAATTATCTTTGAAATGATAAAGCAATTGTCAACATACATTCATATATTCCAACAAGAACATACATCAAATCAAAATCAAGCAGTCCATCATTTCTTGACTCATTCAGAATCAAAATCGAACATCAATGTGAACAAATATAGCAATACATGGCTTATATTCAAAATCAAATTATCACAAGAATCAAATGGCACAACTAATTTATTTAGCAAAAGAATTGAACTAATAATCGAATGAGAAAAAATATCTGGGTATAAGAAATTACCCTAACTACAGAAGTGATGTCCTGTAACGGGCGCCTAGGATACCAAGAATGCAAAATGCTGCCCGATGCTCGGCCTCTATTACCCCCTGGAAACATGTTTTCACTACCACTTCCAATAGCAGGTGATCCAATAAAGCTCCTGCCTTGCAAATTTATTGGCGTTCCAAAGGCGCCCTGTCCAGTGACCTTTCGAGTACCTGACCAACCACCCCATTAGTCCCCGTTCCTCGACCTAATGCGGTTCTTGGAGTCGTTGCTTCTTCTGGTTGGTCTCTCTATACATTAAGCACCACGCCATGGCTGCTTTCGGTGTTTCTGTTCATCGATTGTGACGTCATTCTCCGGATGTACACCTCAGCAACGTCATATTTGCGAACTCTTCTGTCTCTTGATTCAGCTATTTTATCCACAAATACTGCAACATAATACAAAAACCATACTTAGTAATGTAGAAAATGTACCATAATTGCATAATTTAGTAATGTAGAAAATATACCATAATTAAATAAATCAGATAAAGAAAAACTGAAACAAAGGAATTTAGCATCAACAATATGGAACAATAATTAAAAAAATACTCAATAATCTAAAAATGTACCAGAATTACAATAATCATATAAAGAAGATATTAAATTATCTAGAGGGTTTATAAGATCGGGAATAAACCAAGATAAATAGTGGGAGCATATTAGATCAACCATAAGCAATAAAAGTAACCACAGTTAATGCAATATTCAATTTATAACATAAGCTTTTGGGTTGACAACACAATTCTTTATACCAAGAGCCAATAATGCATAATATATTAAGCAGATAATCTAATTCACTTTAAATAAATCAAGAAAACATAAGAAACGAAAATAATTACTTAAAAACAACCAAACATGTACCTTAACAGTGAAATCATACAGAGTCTTCTCAGTGGCTAAAAGATCTTGGCTTTATGAAAAACCCAGAAATATTTGGTGATGTAAAACATAACCCATTTTGCAATAAAGTTGATTTACTAAAACCAAAAGCCATATTATGAGGAGATTTGAAGCTTAGTACATTGACATTAACTTGAGCTAAACCACACAAGGGTGTTGAGTAAACTGAAGAAAAAGCCATTTCTTGAATAGTTTTTGAGACAATCAAATTCAATTACACACAAATGCTGAAGAAAAAGGGGGAATTTACAAGGGTGTTGTAGGAGAACTCTGACTCTTCCTTATTCTGGTCGGTGATATCGAGCATAATATCTTTATCATCATTCCGAAACCTACATCTAGTACGAAGCCATTTCCATGCTCAGTTCTTAAAGTACCGAAGAAAATATTGCTCGATATCTCCAACGAGAACAAGGAAGAGTCAGAGTTCTTGACGTCACAAAAGAAGCTATTGCACTCAATCTACACATTTGAAAAAATGGTGATGGAAGAACTAAATAAGCTGGAAGAACCCCAACGGCTAGAAAAGCGCTTTTGTCTAATAGTGGCTATACCTGGGATGGTGATTTTTCGGTTTTATCTTGGCTCTAAGGCGATTGCGCTTTCTGATTGTCATTTCTATTAGCCTCATGTGCCTAAAGCTTATTACAAATTTTCATCCCAAGATGCAATTGATAGGCCATGTAGTTAGGACATGCCAAAATTTTAATCGACTGATAATAAATCATAAATAAAATTATAAATTTCAATTTAATTATGTAAAATATATATACGAGTAATATACTAAAATTATATTATCGGTGCAATTCGTGCCGACAACTCAATTTATGTTCCTGTTGAGTTCAGTCACAAGAATATAATGTAGTTAAGAGCAGCATCGCTCACAAATCCCAATTTATTGAGTACTAGTTCATTTAGGCTTCCTTAATTAACTAAACACCAGTTACTGATTTAACTAATTAAAATACTAAAGTGAACTAATAAATAACTGAATTAAATAACTAAAAACAAAAGTAACAAATACTAATTAATAATGTGAACGTTAGCCAGAACACATGATTTCGTTAAATCGTCGTATTTAATTAACTATAGAATTATTTATCAATTCATAACAAGATGATTTTAAAATATAAATATTCTCTCCCAAGTAATACTAACATCCGCTCGCCAAGAAACTATATCTCTATGATAGTTTAAAATATTGAACCGAATGAAGAACAATTGACATATAAATTGCACGTGACACGTACCTATATCTCTATGGTAAATGGAACACGTGTTCTAATTAACCTTTACTAATTAATCACCGTATCTCTAGCAATTAACCACTTATGCAAACAAATCACTAATGGCCAATTAATGAAAAATAATTAAGCACAATAATTAGAATTATAAATAAACGATAAACAAATTCGAAAAAAAATAAATATTTCGAATCCAACTACATCATGATCCTAACTAATACTCCGTCCATCCCTTTTTGTTAGGCTCATTTTGATCTACAGAAATTTTTATGCAAATTTGAATTCTTCTCACAATTATTATTTTTCCCTCCAAAATTGTACTAACTATTTGATCAAAGTGGGAACCATTTAAGGGATTTTCAATTTGGAAAAATATCCCTAACATTTTAGGATGGATGGAGTAACAAATTAGTTCAGAATTGTAAAAATTCACAAATAAATAACGTTACTCAAAAACAAATAAATTTAAGTGGCTGAACAGTGGTTGGAATCACTAGCTGCTGAACTTCTTCCCAGGAAGCCCAGAACCCTCCTTCAACGCATGGTCTATCATTTTTTATATAGTCACATATGTGACTTTCAAGTTGGAGGCATGTATTTAGGTTATTGCACAAATGGATTATAGGTCCAATCTCTCTTATCTCCTCAAGTAGACATGGTTATCGACCGGGGCCTCGTGGGCCGCCCGGGGCCCGCCCACCGCCGCCCGTGATTCGGCCCCGGTCCACTAGCCCGCGAACGGGCCCCAACCCACTAACAAGTGGGACGAACCGGGCCGAGGATCGGGCCCCAAGCCCAAAGCCCGGTTCGAGCCCACCCAATATTCGTGGCATTCCTACCGCCCCTGCCCGCCAGGCCCCTGTGCTCAGCATATTAATGGCATCGCTTATATTAAACTGGCATTCATCGTTATTACCGCATCGAATATCTCGATCGTTATTAACGCAGCACGCTATATTAAACTATACTAATGCTAATAACAGCCAAGTTATTTACATTACTGCGTGGCCAACGTGGTACCTTTTAAAAATTACTTCCACTAATGCTAATACTCAAAATGCATTGCTCACTGGGGAATACAATAAATTGCTCAATTTAAAACAAATGATACTAATATTAATAACAATTTAAAGTGTAATCAAATGCGAAATCAAAACATATTAATATTCGAAATTAGAAAATAAGTAGCTGTATTAACATAAAACTAAATTGCTCGAATACTAAACATCAATATAATCAATATTCAAAGCACATTATTCATGGAAACATGTTTTCAAATCAATCCGCATTTGCTCCCTCAGCTCTACCCTCACCTCTCCTCGCTTCCAGACATTCATACGCCCGCCTCCACAATCATACGCCTGCCGTAACCTTAGCCGCCCCATATCAACTTGACGCTCTCAAGCATTCGGGGCGCCTTTAACATGTCAAGGCACCCATTCCAACATTGACATAGCTTCCATCTGGACGATCCGAACTTATGGCGACCAAGCCTGTGCTCGGTCGCCTACTTCCAAGGCTGACCAACAAAGCAGAGGTACCATCCCTTTGGGGTAAGCGCTTGTCAACCTCCACACCTCATCTTGAACATCCGCTAAATGTTCAAACACCTCCCATTTAGACCGCAATACCCCGCCCCACATAAAGACTTCCCGCTAATCACCCATCAGCTTTCCCATTTTGGGAAATTCTTCTAAAATCAACCCATCTACATTCTCCAATAGGAACCCCTTTTGATATTAACTAACAAATGAGAGATAATCATGCTTATATCAAGGGTTGACTTTCCTTTGACGAAACATCATATGTTTAGCATCAAACGCATATATTAACTCCATCGCAAATTCAATATAGACCACACATAACAAAACGAATGCAAACAACTTAGTTCGATGCTTGACTAGTAGATGGCAAAAGAATATCGATACGACTTTCCAAACAAGTTTTTGTATACCATTCAAATTATTCTTTATACACTATGCCTTCTTCTAACTCTACGATTGTTGTTAAGCTCTTTGGACACATTCTTGTAATGTGGGCCAAGCACAGACCATCCCCTTCCGGTAATCATCCGCACTTCAACTAAGCATACCAAATGTTAAATCAAGCTCGCTTATAATACCCGTGAATTCCACGATATTGTAACGACAACCAAGCACTCCCTCACTATCATTATAACGCTAGCTCTAACGGATTCATAAACTTATACACAACGGGCGGGATACCAATTACTAGTAAAAGTAGTAAATGTTCTAAGTTCGTACGATCTAAAATCGAATAAAAGATTACCTCGATCACTTTTGATTTCTCCTTCATCAAGGTACATCCTCGCCCGTATCTTAGTACCTCCACCTCCTACCCTTCCTTTAACTTCGGCCATTGCACCCCTAAGCATCTTCTTCCTCCTCTCAAGGTGGTGAATGTGGTGGTGATTGTGGTGGTGACTCATGTCGACTTCTCCTCCTATTTTGCTCAATTCAACAATTTCCTTGTTTTTGGGAGCTCTTTTTGGTGTCATTTTAGCAAATTGATACTAATGTAATGTAATTAACTAATCGAAGATGATTTATAGAGGAATCAAGATCGAGTTTCAGAATTTTGGTTTTGGAGTTTGAAGATTGAGGAATTGTGTTTCAATCAATGTTTGGTACCACGTTTAATCTCGAAAAATGGCGTAAAGAAAAACTCCAAACTTTCCTGCCATTTTTTAGATATCAAACGTGGCACCGTTTTATTTATAACGGTACCACGTTTAATCCTAAAAAATGGCAGAAAGTTTGGAGTTTTTTTGCATCCATTTTTTCGGATTAAAGGTGGTACCGCTAGAGCAGTAGAATCTGGCATTAATGCTTAATTCAATAGCTTAAAAACAATAGAGTCTATTTTAGGCCGAATAAAAGAACATTTTATTATTTTGAGCCGCCTACGCTTATACTGCGGCGGCCAGAGTTTACATGAGTTTCCGCCAATAATAAAAAGTTATTAAGTTACAAACTACAATTCTAATCATCATAAATTAATTCATCTTCGACTCTTCTTGTCGGAGTCTTTCTCAACGCCTATTTGCTGTTCTTCGCCTTCTTCAATTTCTTCTTCAATGTCACTTCAAGATCATCGAACATATCTTTTTTTTTCGCTCCATGATCGTGTCTTTATCTTGCATCCTATGCTCGGCCGCCATCCAACTCTGATGCACACACATACTTCAATCGCCGAAGCCAGAAGTCTTGAACGCCCAGTGTATCAGAAGCCGCCATGCTAAATGCTGATTCACTCTGGCTATCATTTATTATTAGGGATAGAAAATATTTTTTGCTATCTTAGATAAGACCGTGGAAACAAGGCTTCCCTTTTGCTCGCCCACCATTTTAATATATCAAAAGGATTTTTTATCATTATATTGACTCAATTCAAAGTTGCGAGATATATATCGGAAGTTGAAGCTCATTCGTGGTCTGCGAGTCGATTGATCAATTTCACCTAAAGCTTGTAACGCATTTCTAAGGTGATCATGTTGACTTGATTTTTAACTCCCCCGCAAGGGCCACATTAAAACTTTGTATACTACTTGGAAGCGTGTGTGGCCTTACCTTGTCCATACCTTGACGCAGATTGCTATACATGTTATACATATAATGCTTTCAATTCCATCTTTCCATTTTAACATCAAAACTCTTACCTTGACAAAGGGTAGTAAAGATTCATAATACGATTTCACATTAAATTAAAAACGCTTTTAATTTAGCTGCTAGATCCAAGATTATACCAATTGCATATGGCATGCGGATAGATGAAAATATTTTAAAACTTATCTTCCATATTCTAATCATATCTCTAGCAACATAATCATTTCTATGTTTAGTCATACGAATGGAGAGATTAACGACACATTCTAAAAGCTGAAGATGAATATTTGGCTCGGATTAAAAAAACTTTAGTATAATCTTTTAAGTGGCTCTAAAAACTTAAGTAATTCATAACAATGTTTCCAATTAGTATATGTGAGCCGTACATAATACTCTCACCAATCGGAGCATACTTCTCATAAAAAATCGAGGATTTTCCTATACATATACGCATGAACCAAGAGATCGTAGCCGAAGCTCCATCTGGGCTTCACAATCCAAAATTAATTTCTTAAACTTCTAACGAAGCTCAACCATTTTTTTATATTCACGTTTTCTACCCGCCATTAACAACAAAATTGACGGCTTTATTTAATCGGGTAAATAAACTCATCCCAAACAACTTTTATTCCATCTTTAGCAACTAATTGAAGTTGACGGACATAAACATCTAACATGAAAAAGTTTACTAAAATCCGGTTTAATAGGCCTTTTAATTTTTCGACAACGTATTAGCGGACGCATTATCAAATGAAATTAAGTAATCTTATTCAAACATTTGTAATCACCGCACATGGCATACCTTCCGAAATTTGAATATTGTTATGTTTAGCAATCGATCTAAAATATATAATTCCTTTGCAAGACCCAATCTTCGATCAATCCAATGACATGTTACAATATTTATCAAACTAAAAAGATTTAATATCACTAGTCAAACACATTTTATAAGGCAAATTCATAAGAGTGTTACCTAGAAGCTTCCTTTCTTCATTTTTAAAATATTTAAAAGCATAGGTCTTAAAGTAGTACGAGGGATACCGTATAGCTCGATTAACGACATTTTGAATCCATTTAGTAAACGCCATCCATCACAATGAGGATTAAAAGGCAAAGAACTACCGACATAAATTTCATAGTTTCAATCCTATAAGCCAAGATGCTAAAAAAAAAGTTCTTAATCGTTTGGATATCAATAGTTCCTTGTGTACCACCCTCCCACCATTCACTATCTTATTGATCTTATGACCATGTTGTCTAGCAAGATGACCGGTTCCCTTTACCCCCACCCGTCATTTCCATGATAGAGTAGCCTTACAATTTATACAAGGCCGTTTGTTTTCACTTGTCTCCATTAAAATATTTCCAAATCCACGGCGGTTTTTTCCCTTTCATTAGTGCAAGAGATCCGTGAGCACTGTATCGAGAGTTAATAATGGGTAGTTCGTCCATACGATTATCATCCTCTAAATTAACATAATCATTTGACATAGACATACTAGCACTTTGAACATTTTTACCAAGATTACGATTTGATGCCATTAATTTAGAAGAATAAATATCACAATTTATAAAAAGTTGGTAGATAATACCGAACCGAGACGAAGCAATGTAGGATCAGATTGAACGCATCAAGCCCACGCCGGCAGATAGAATCCTTAAATTTCAATATAATTCTTCAATACATTTCGAGATTGCTTGTTATTGCTTTCAGCTCATACAAATGATCGGTGGAATCGCGAGAAACGGCGAAGGTATATCCCCTTTATAGACCTCTCTCGATGGTTTTTTTGACTTTCAAGAAGCAATAAACGCAGTAACGTTGATTTAAACGGTACCATCGCTTATTACCAACGGCTATTTAGTAATAACGGCATCGCTACAAAATAACCGTTATATAGTCAAGCGAGACAAACGGCATCGCTTAAATCAAAAGGTACCACGCTTATTCATACAAAGAAATGCTATTACAATATGACGCTACAAAACTACTGTTGTTTAACAAACGTTGGCATCGCTTTTTAAAACCAACTACATTCAATGCTGTTTCGTAAAATGGTCGAATGCATTATTATTAATTTATTATAGTGGACAAACGTGGCATCAAACGGCATTCACGCAAGCGCCTCGCCGCATCTCTTTAAAAGCTGCTGGCTCTAACCGGTCAGGCCAAGATTCCCTTAACGGGCCGGCCTGCTGTTGCCTGGCCGAACATGTTACACCCGGACAGGCCCTGCTTGCTCAAGGCCCTAAATCTTGGCTCATAGCCATGCTCCATCCTCAAGTAGTCAAGCCTTCATGTATTTTGAATTGGGCTGCTATTTTGCTATGGTTGGACTTCAACTCCATTTAGAGATCATCTTGATTTCTAACGGGCTGATGCAATATAAAATTACTCCAATATTCTTATAATTTGTCAAATAATACCTAAATTTATAATTGGGTAAAAACAAGTGTAATTTATATCAAATTAAACTAATATAGCATAAAAATATAATCAATTAAACCACAAAAATGATATATAATATACACTCATCGTACACAGACGATCTGCCTACGCCCGGTGTTATAATCAATAAATTAGCACCGAGTCACCAATATTGACGATCAATTTAAAAGAACACATGTTCATAAATAAACTAATACAACAAATTACATCCGAAACGACAGCGGCTTAAAATGATCCATCACGTATTTCCTAACCACACACAACACAAATCCAATATACTACAAGCAACCGAAGTACAAAAACTCAATATACAACCCAGTATGAAATTTTGAAATAACATCAACATACAATTCCAAATAAGATAAAGACAACAAGACTCAGAAGGATCTTCACCACCCACGCTACATCTTCAACACTTAGGTAAGGTTACACGAACGAACCCAAAAATGCTGAAGCTTTACCTCGTCAACCTGGGCAAATTTCATAACGACAAAAGGGAGCCATGGTTTTTGAATACTTATCTCAAGAGCGGACATTAACCCATACTCGATTAGTGTAATTTAAAATTCATTAGTTTTGCATGGTGATAGATGGGGTATTTCAAACGTTATACAACGACGCCATTATATAAAATCATTCATGCATTCATTGTCAAAATGCATAATTTATAGGCTCGTCAACTAGATATAAATATTTTGAATAAAGGACATTCAACAAAGATAATCATGCATTTCCAAACAAATACAACAATACCTAACAAGTCCACAACTCTATTCTACGAGTCAACATGAAGACACCACCACTATACCACTAGACCACCCAACACAACTCGCCAACAACACTAATACTACTCACCTCCACACTACAACCTTAATCACCAAACAAATTGAGTCAACTCAATCAACTCGTATCCCAAGCATCACAGATAAAATCAACCTCAACTCAGAGAACTTACGCCTGGCCGACATGTTTCTAACAACGCCTCGTAACGATATAAGACAAGGTAAAACACCACACTTATACCTGGGCATAAGGTACAATACCGATAGCACAACTCACATACATCAACAACTCACAAGACTTATACCGTAGTATAGCGCACTACGCCGGGTACCCAACCCACACATATCAACAACTCAACAACTCACGCTACGCCAATCCAACAAGACACCCTAAACATCAAAATGACCAAACAATTTCGAAATCAACTCATCTCTAGTTCGATCTCCAACTCATTTCAAAAACACCCATGTAATCCTATAACACAACACATAATCCAACTACTCAAATAATCAACACATGATATATATAACACGCCACAACTTCATCGGTGCAATACATTCACGAAAAAGTAAATTAATCTACATCCGTGGACATAAATACTCTCACCTCGCTAACAACGTAATATCGCCTCACCCCATTTAGTCCATTACGTCTCTTTCTACGATCCGCGCTTAATCACACATACCCAAAAAAAATTTACAAAATATACTTTAATCTAATTGAAATATTTTGAATTCTATATCTTTCAAAATATATTATCATCAATTCCATATTAAAAGAGAATAATTTTGTGTAAAAATAAAATATTAACACCTAAATTTAATAAAATAATATACATAATTGATTTTAGCTTAAATTTTATCGACATCTAATGACGCCTCCAATCTAGGCCTCTGTGCTCACTGTTATACACACACCCAACAGAAGAATAGGGTGAAACTTTGCCTCATTTGTAAGCGTAGTACTGGCAAGCTTTCACAAGAACAAAATTGCTATTTCAAGAACAAAACACTATTTGCAAGGTATAGTGTTGCCCGCCTGTGTATTTCATAATTTTTTTAAAGTGACATCCAATGGTATTTGGTATTCTATATATAAGGTCTATTGAGAACTGAGTTTAGAGATCATTTTCTTAATTTCCCTATTTACTTAACCCTCCCTATTTACTTATTTTTAGTTGTTTCTGGTTTTGTTTCACCTCTCGATCTCTTGTACGATATTAAATCACAAAGGTAGTCATAATCTTTTGTGCTACTTTAATTAATTTAAGATTCTAACTTTCTTGAAATTTTGTGTTCTTTTGCTTCTTATTATTGAGTTGGGTATGGACTATTTCTGATTCTTGGTTGACTTTTTTATTATTAGGATCTTTTTAGTGATTCGCTGATTATTTGATTTGTGGAAGTTTTTTCAAGTGTATGGTCATTAATTCTTTGTTTTCATGATTGAAAGAAAAATCTATTTTTTAAAATAAAATTTATTAAGGTACTGATGATCTTCTCCATTATTCCAAGTCTTTAATTTTCTTGAATTTTTTTGCCCTTTTGTTTGTTATTGAGGTGCATTTCTGAATCTTGATTGGCTTTTTAATGTGTATAAATGAATTTTTTGTGTTGTTTTTTCTTTTGAAGTGTATGGTATTTAATTCTTTGTTTTCATGATTGAAATCAAGAGGGATTTTTTTGTAAATAAAATGTATTTAAATCATTCAGTTTTGTTATATGTAGCCAAACAATTTATTGTTGCCCTTGATTATCTGGTTCTTCAAAAGAATGTTGGTGAAAGAGATGTCGAGTATACAACATCATATGATGAGGGAAGTTTGAAAATAATTTAGCAAATGAAAGTGAAAATTAAGTAAACTGGTATTGATGTTGGAAGAGAAACTTTGAGGTTGATGTTCAAAAGGACTTGGAATGGATTTGAAAAGAAGATACCTCTTTTACCTGTGAGTCGACAGAGTCGTCCTTTAGCTTTATTAGAATCATGTTGCCTGGAATGCAGTTGGATGTGTATGTACAGAAGCAACCTAAAACTTTAGGCTTTGATCTGGGAAGTTAGACTCATTTTGTCGTGGATGTAGTTAGGAATGAATCGTTCTGGAATGCCAGATCGCCAACACATATTGGTTTTTAATGTTTCCCTTAGAATTTGACACCTATAGTGGTGTACTTAGAGAGAACCTTGTCTTTGTTGCTACTCAAGCAAGCCTCTAAAACAATACTCGCTATCAGGGTGTCTCGTCTATGAAATAGGTGCTTTAGTGTCACATCCATGAAAGGGAAGTATGGATGCTGTAATTACATATTCCTTTATGACCATAAGAAATCAGATTTATCGTGATTGTTTTTTACATGTTCTATGGTTGTTATTAACTATTGACATGCCTGTTATATAATTTTGGTGAATATTGTTCTTAATATTTGGAATCTAAAATTTCCCTAAGGTTATTTCTTACTCAAATATTATTTGAAATTTTGTAATGATTTTATCTCTTTGATCTTTGCAGATTTGAGTGCAAGTATCTCGATCCTAAATTACATGTTAAGGTTGAGGTTCACATTAATCAAAATTAAGATACCAGCTCATATGGTGCAGAATGTAATAAGCGTTTGCCATTACCTCTCTCTGTGACATTTATAAATAAGAAACTTTGCTGCTGTTACCATTACCAATTACTGTTTAATGCAATTTGATGTTATTGAGGTGTAAATGCTTTACTACATGACATTGTTGATGCATTAGGCCTACTAATTGTCTACATTGTTTCTTTTATTGACAGACTTATTTTCTTATTTTGGCTGGATCTTTTAGTAGTTGGTGGAAGCCTGTCAATTACGTTGAGGAAATTCTTCTCTAGTGGCTCTAGAGGCAACTGGAAATGCTGAAAGATGTGTTACAGTATTTGGAATCATTCTTCGGAAACTCATAAGGCTGCTGTCTCAGTACAACATCATTCATTTGTGTTCGACGAGATTCAAAGTGTTGGAGGTAGCTTATCAAATCTTGATTCCAAAGTACAGAGGGTGACCAAGGATTCTAGAATTATGGCTTTGTTAATGCACAATATGTCGGAGGATGGTTGAAAATATTAGATATACATAGGCCTGCTTGGGAACTATATACATCTTGGTAGGAGGAAGAGTAGCACATTACTTGCAATTTTTGTAGTAGGATTAGAAAGAAGACTACTGATGGAAAAGTATGAGTTAGGGAGATTGTTGGGCCAAGGAACATTTGCAAAGGTTTATTATGCCAGGAGTATTTCAACTGGTGAGAGTGTAGCCATTAAAGTGATTGACAAGGACAAGGTTTTGCAAGTTGGTCTGGTCGAACAGATTAAGCGAGAAATATCTGTTATGAGACTAGTTCAACACCCTAATATTGTGCATCTTTATGAAGTCTTTGCCACCAAGACTAAGATATATTTTGTTATGGAATATGCCAGGGGTGGTGAACTCTTTAAGAAGGTGGCGAAGGGGAAGCTGAAGGAAGACCACGCTCGAAGATACGTTCAGCAATTGATTAATGCTGTAGACTTCTGTCACAGTAGAGGTGTATATCACCGGGATCTGAAACCTGAAAATTTACTATTAGATGAGTACGATAACCTGAAAATTTCTGATTTTGGATTGAGCGCTCTTACAGACTCGAAGAGCCAGGATGGTCTCCTCCACACCACTTGTGGAACTCCTGCCTATGTTGCTCCAGAAGTAATTAACAGGAAAGGATACGATGGGGCAAAAGCAGACGTCTGGTCATGTGGGGTGATTCTATATGTCCTATTGGCTGGTTACCTTCCCTTTCAAGACCCAAATCTGGTGGAGATGTACCGGAAAATTGGTAAAGCGCAATACAAATGTCCTGGATGGTTTCCACCTGAAGTTCGCAAGTTGCTTGCAAGAATAATGGATCCAAATCCAAATACAAGGATATCAATTGCAAAGATCAAGGAAAATCCTTGGTTTAGGAGGGGTACAATTTCTAGGTCGGTAACACATGCAGATTTTAAGAAGGTTATGTCTTCAAATATAGACAACGTCAAATCTGACGTGGGTGAAGACGGGCAAGATACGCCAAGGCTTTCCAGCTTGAATGCATTTGATATAATCTCGCTCTCTGCTGGTTTTGACCTGTCCAGATTGTTCGAGGAACCTTCTATAAAAAGAGAAGCAAGATTTACTTCTAGGCAACCTGCATCCACCATTTATACTAAACTGGAAGAAATTGCCAAGCATCTAAAGCTGAAGCTTAAGAAAAAGGATGATGGTGTATTGAGGTTCGAGGGTTTGAAAGAAGGCAGGAAAGGCGTTTTGGCTGTCGATGCAGAGATATTTCAGTTTACACCTGAATTTCATTTGGTGGAGGTGAAGAAGTCCAGTGGCGATACTCTGGAATTCCAGAAGATGTTGAATGAGGATATCAGACCGGGGCTTCAAGATATCGTCTGGGCTTGGCAAGATGACAAGCAGCTACTGTCACAAGAGCAGATGGAGCAACAATCACAGGATCAGTCACATCAGCAGCATCAATCGTCGCCAGACCAGCAGCCACAGGTGGTCAATGAGCAACAACAGTTACTGCAGCAATTGTTGTTGCAGGATAAATTACCCTGACTTCATAGTATACATATAGTTTGAATGTAACAATGTTAGTCATACCAAGAATATTGGATATTCAGACCAAGAATGTTGGCTCTTATTCAATCAAACTCTTTCATTGTTTTGCTTTTCTTTTTCTTTTTTTTGCATTAAGGTGGTACATGTCATGGCAATCCATTACCAGCACAGTTGTGATACCGTTGTTTGATGAAGCCGCTACCTGTGGGTCACATGCATGGTCAGATGTTCGGCTTTTTTTTGTTCTGCATGGCTATGGGTGTTACAGACGGACGTAGAAGCAGTGGAGGAATTGGGGAGGGAGGGGGCGTGCAGAATCAGCCGCCCCCTATTTTTGAAATCATGATACATGCAAATGATGCAATCATACTCAATAATTGAAGAGGATCCAAATACAATCAAATTAAATCAGATTTGTATATCTAAATCCAGTCCATGAATAGATGCAGTTTTGTTTATTTTTATTTGTACTCGTGCATAATGATAAAAGTAATTACATAATAGGCGTATTCAATTTTTTGATAGTATTACCAATCTTATAGTAATTGTTTCAAGTCCATAATAAGTTACACCCCTGAACAGTAGGTAACACTAATCAACTAAGATAGAAATTAAATTGTAGAATTGATAAGGCCATCACCACCCTAATCGCCGCCGCCGGACAGCTCTGATGCCACTGGAATACCTTGCTGGTTGGTACTCAATTGACCAAGTATTATAGGCTTGATTTTCTTCTTCCATAGCTCGTCAAAATGAATAGCTTCTCCAGCTATTCTTTTAGCCTCCACAAGTAACAATTTATCTGCCAATTGATAAACTTCCAAAACAATACTGAACTTTCCAAATTGCCCTTGTAGCTCCACCCCATATTCTTTCCTCTTCTTCAATCTAACACAACTATTCCTCCCATTTTCCTCCTTTATTAATTCCTCAACCTTCTCAATTATTCTCTCCGGTGATGTTTCCGCCACCACCAAACGCTCCGAATCTTCCATTGAATTGCATTTATCATTAAACAATGCGGATAAATCCAATCCAGAAGAGAAAGAAATCAAATCAAACGCATTGATTAGTGATTTTCCTACATTATTGTTTTCTTCAACTTTATCATCATAGAATCTAACATCAATGTACCCTTTCTTGAACCAAGACTGACTCTTTATTTCATCAATTGTGATTCTCTTAATTGGATTTGTACACAAAAGCTTGGACAAAAACTTTCTCAAATCAGATGACATCCGTCTAGGATATTTGAATTGGCCTTTGCAAATTTTTTGATACATAGCCATCAAATTTGAATCATTAAATGGCAAGTAACCTGCACTAAGAACAAACAAAACAACCCCACATGACCAAATATCAATCTTGGCTCCATTATATCCTCTTCTTGATATAATCTCAGGAGCAACATATGAAGGTGTCCCACAAAGGGTATGCAATAAACCATCTTGTCTAATTTGCTCTGTTACAGCACTTAGGCCAAAATCAGAAACTTTGATCTCACCATTTTCATCCAATAAAATATTCTCCGGTTTAAGGTCACGGTGGTATATTCCACGTGCATGGCAATAGCTTACGGCGGAGATGAGTTGTTGGAAACATTTACGGCTAAGATCCTCGCTAAATCGACCATGTTTCGCGATTTTGGCGAATAATTCACCCCCCTTGATAAATTCCATAACGAAATAAATCCTGGTTTTCGAAGCTAACACCTCGAATAATTTCACTATATTTGGGTGATTGAGTTTTTTCATAATCGAAATCTCTCGTTTGATGTTGGACATTGAGTTTGCATTTAATGGGATTTTGTTTTTGTTAATGATTTTAATTGCGACGCTTTGACCATTTCTGACATCCCTAGCGTGGTACACTTTGGCAAATGCACCACATCCTAGGAGTTTTCCGATCTCGTATTTTCCCAATAAGGGGTGGTCTGGTGGTGGCCGCAGCGGAGATTGTTTGATTTCCGGCATTATTAGATCATGGATGGCAGACAGTGTGCAAAAACGCACCCTTAAAAAGGGGGGCAAGAATGAACAAGACTACTAGAGAGGAGCCAAGAAGCTCAAGAAAATGAAATGCATTTGGATAAAGTTTTATAGCGTTTGGTTTTGCAAGCAATGGTGAATATAATTTCTATTCCGAAGATTTTTATAAATTAGAAAAAAAATTGTATATATTTATTAATTAACACTAACAATACAGGACATATATGGTGGTGATGATATGGGAATGATAATGATAGTGAAATATGGTAGAGATGGTATTATTATTATTCAAGTTGGAGTATATATAATGGTTTTGGTGTAGATTTATTGAAGAATAGTACTCAAAAGGACACGTAATTCCTTATATGAAATTTAATCATACGCATTACATAATAAGCATTACGTATCTGGCCTGATTTTGTTGTTCCATGTTCATAGGTTAAATGATGGGTGATATATAGTTGAATTTAGACTTAAACGAAAATGGCAGAACATTTTTTATGATATTAGAGCATAAATTGCTCACTTACTAATTTTACTGCATTCAATTAATATTGCTATTATTACGAATTTAAAGAATAGATGGAAAATTAGAAAATCTTATATTACTACCATATTATAATTGCATAGAAGAATAGTCCTTCAATTGTTGTAAAATTAAATCTTAGAAAATACGTAGTATACTCTAACAATGATGGCTGATTAATACTGAACGAAAATAGCCTTTACCCTTTCTATTTCTACAATGTATTGAATGCAAGATATCTTTCTATTTGAATCATTTCAAATATAGTAAGATAACTTAATTAATTAATAGTAAGGGTAGAAGGGATACTTCAACAATTTTTACTCTAGTAGGGGAAAATTTGCCCTTGCTTTTCCAGTCAGGCATTTATGGGAGATATTCTATGGCTTAAATCATGTACGGATTTAATTAATTAATTATTATTGTAGTTATTATGTTAAATGTAATTAGGGATAAACTAGTGGCATGGAGGCTTATGTGGAACAAAACGTTAGATTTGAAATTATCCAGCAATATAATTGGTCATACTCAAATATTATTTTGATTTTTTGACATATGAGTATTTCATCTATCTTATCTAATTATAAAAGTAACAAATTCAAAGTTAAATTAATGGATATTACTTTAAAAGTAGCTTGGTTATTTGTTTAAAAATTTTCAATTAGATCAAGGGAGAATATGATTATCACCATTCCATGAAGATTTGAAGATTGTTAACAAATTACATATTATGTGGTGGACTTTTTAACTTTTGAAATTAATTATTTTACATAATGCTGGATATTATTTGATGCAATATTAGTCAGCTTCAACAAATAGGTCGTACGGTACGCCGACGATCAGAATAGAATCGGGCCGGGCCCATTTGATCTTCTATCGCCTCCTCATCGTGGGTACGCGGAGCTAGAGTAAATTGGATTAACCTTAAACAGGGGCGCAGTTTGAAAATTGTTTGAAATTTTTTCGAAAGGAGGAATAATTAAAGATGAAGATCAATGGTTTATTGAGACTAATAAAAACTAAATAAATAAAATGGTAAATTCTAATATTTTCAAAGTTAAGAAAGATATAGCCCCTCCAACAATGCCTTCTCGAGCATATGCAATTACTTTCGATCATTCAATTGTCTCACATTTTTCCATAGTAAAAAACTTAAGATGACTAATACTCGTCAATAAAAAAAGGGACCTATTATACACCGGTCTCAAATTCTTTATATTCCGATCTAAAAAATATAAAAAAGACAAATATATCCTCTTGTAATTTTAATTGTTACACTTAAATAATATAGCTACACCTTAAAATTATTTTCAACCAAACCTCAACATTACAATATTTTATGATAATCAAATTCCCATATGAATCCATTTAACTTTATATTCAATCGATTTTGAAGATCAATACTATGAATCAATCATGCATACGAGTGTTCTCTAACTTTTACTTAATCAATTGAATCCACATTTCTCGGATACCAGTCATCATAATCAAATCGCAAGGAGGTCGAGTATCAATCATATACATTAAACATTCCTCCAACTTAAAAAAAATGTAAAGATTTGAGGAATTGAAATAAATTAGTAACTTTTTTGGATAACTTATGTGAAATTTCAGTTATTAAAACATGTAAAGGTTATACTTATCTTTATATCCTTTAGGTTATCATATGCTAGGATCTATGTGTGGCGCAGAGTATGCGAAATGAAAGCCGGCCGAGCTGGGTTGCCGGGTTAATGGAAAATGGAACGGAGTTCGCAGAAAATTGAGTACGACCGATTCCTCCCCGTATGCTCTCATCGCAAATCGTTTCCTCGCATACTCGAGAAATCAGAATCTCGGGGTAAAAGCTCGGAGTGGAACGGCGAGTTTCTCAGGCAAAACCCTGCCAGCACTTTCAAACGGTGCCCAAGCAAGTGCATTTTTATAGAAGTCGCTGAAAGCAAAACTTACCGAGGCGGTCGAGAACATTCGAGGTTGCGCCTCGTAAATTTAGGAGCGGCGAGCATGACAATGCCAAGAGAGGCGATCTATAACATTGCTGCATGTGATTGCCAGCAATTCACCTCTATTCTCAAAGTTTGGTCATAATGTGAATAATGGTTGATGCTAGGATGATGATGTCAAGACAATGCTCGGTAAGAATGCAACTAAATGCGAGTAACGGGTGTGTATAATGAAAACGATTACAAGCGCCCAAGGCTCGTGTTCAAAGAAAAAAAAAATTAAAATGAGGCAAAGATCCCCCTCCATCTCAATGAATATCATTATCTGGAATGTTAAAGGGTTGAATTGCCCCAAAAAACAATAAAAAAGAAAAAGAAAATGTAGTAGGTTTAATATTGTTGGTTTGCAGTAATAAGCTAACTGTGAAACGAGATAATGCCTAAGTAGTATGTTCCTTCTGCTGCGATGCATATAATATTGTTGTTATAAGGTC
The DNA here is from genome assembly GCA_019722365.1 of Lithospermum erythrorhizon. Classification (NCBI taxonomy): domain Eukaryota; kingdom Viridiplantae; phylum Streptophyta; class Magnoliopsida; order Boraginales; family Boraginaceae; genus Lithospermum; species Lithospermum erythrorhizon. Next base: position 195,060 of record JADFUC010002228.1, read on the forward strand.
GTAGGATATGTAAAAGGCTGAAATCCTCAATATGTTAGTTGTGATATGGTGACTAAGGATGATCAACACATCTTCGTTTAGAGTAGCGGGCGCCGGTACGCGCGATATGACCTTCTTTTTTGTCGCTTGTGTATGAGTAACAACGTGAGAAAGGCTTATCAAGTGACTCCTCAAGAAAGGAGGGCTACGTTAGTCACTTGGTTGTTAGGAGAAGACTTCAATGTTATGGCTTCCTCGATAATCTGGGGCGGATCCCTTAATTATGGGCGCAATTAATGAATTCAATAGATGCATTGTAGAAATCAAGTCAGCGTAAGCATTTTCATTTTGGTAATCAATCTCGTGTGTAAAATTGAAGGAGCGGAGTTTGCTCAGAGTTTTGGATAGGGTACTATGCAATCAAAATTGGCATAAAGTCTTCGTGGCAAACACAGTGCATATGGCTGCACCCACTGATTCTGATCATTGTTCCTTTGAGATCGTTAAAATACGCGAGGTTACTAGTAAACCCAAGCCATTCAAGCTCGTTTCACACTTCTGCAGTAATGACGCCTTTCATGAAATTGCTGTCAAGAAAGGGAGAGGAGGTAGTGGATAGGGATGGATATGTTCTGCATCGCATGCTCAAAAAGGTTAAAAGGTAAGTATCAAGCAGGAAAAATAAATCGAGCTAAGATTCCAACAAGGAGATTTTTGACGGATGCCTCACGCTAATGTTGCTGTAGCCGCCGCCTGCAGAAGAGTATAATTCATTAATTTCAAGCCGAAAGACAATTTTATTGTGAGTAAACAAGAATGTGGGGCGTACAAAGATGTGGATGCAAACACCGATATTTTATAAGAGCATTAGTACGCACGTGCTAGAAATGTGATCACATATTCATAATCGTAATGGTCTTCTTGTAGAAGAATATGAGGAAATCAAAAAAATTGCAATTGATTTCTATCGTAATCCTATTTACTCACCATCATCCTGAGCAGCGATGCATAAAATTGATTCGGTGCAAATGTTGAGGAACAAGATTGGGGAGGAAGAGAAACATGTTTCGGTGTGTTGTAATCAGAGACAGCATGCTGCATTTGGTAGGTACGTAAGACGGGCACCAGGCCCTAATGGTTTCACTTCTCACCCTATAGGAACGCTGGCCTGGCTGCTGGTAGTTTTGTTATCGTTCGCCCAAAATTTCTTTGGCACGCATATTACGCCTATACTTTAATGGGGGCGGTTTACCATCACTTTAATATTTCCAAAGTAAATAGCTCTCTCGCATACGAAAGATTTTAGGACTATATTATGTTGTAACACCATTTACAAATATATTATCACCATTCTCGGGGCAGTCAGGGCCGAAAGCGGACTGATGCCTGAGCGCGTTACAAAGCAGATCGCTTATGTGCCTGAAGATATACTGACGGCATCTATTAATTCATGAAATTGTGTATGAATACCATAGGAATTGTGAGTGCTGGCAAAGTAATCAAGGTAAATATAACGTAAGTATATGGCTACGCTTAGTCGAAAGTTTTGGGCGGGAAGTTGGCTGGAGGTGTTGAGTAGCCTGTGATTTTTATTAACTGGATTAAGGCATATTACTAAAGGCAAAATTTCCAAGGACATTTTGCAAGTATCGGTTTAAGATAGGTGATCATTATTACCTCGTTTTTCATTATTGTTATGGAGTATTTTACCGCTTCCTCAAGTAAAATGAAAGAAATGAAGCTGCTTTGTCTTTCATCCAAAGATGTAGTGAGATCGATTCGTAGAAATGTGAAACTTTGTATGACTTGTTTATAATGCGCTGAGCTACTGATGCTTCTCTCTCGTAGTCAGAAAGACAATTTTAGAGTTATTTGGGCATCTCGTGACTCAATCCTAATCTTAGCAAGAGTACTCGCTATTTCCCGAGCTGAATGCAGAAAGTAGCGTTCAGCTGGGATCTTAGGCATGTCCATTTCTAGTTTGCCTGTGAGATATCTTGGGATTCCTCTCACTAAAAAGTAGTTTGGTGGTGTTGATCGCGGTGAGTACCGGTGGATAAAGTCGATTAAAAATTGAAACTGCACAAGTAGCCGAAGCTACTGGAGGCTGCATTTATTAACTACGTGGATTTTGGTGGAGTTTTGTTATTACCGGTGTCGGGCTGGCTTTTTTTGCCTAAGAGCACCACCGGTAAAATTGAGAGTATGACAAGAGCTCGAAAAAGGAGTACATTTAAGGTAAATATCTTCCAAAGACATCCTGGAAGCAAATCACTCTGAGAAAAAATAAAGGAGGTCTGGGGATTAAAGACTTATACAAGTGGAACTTAGCATACAGCAGTTAACACCAAATGTCTCACAAGTGAAAAGCAGGCACATGGATTAAGGGATACACACCTATGTGGATGAAAGTGTGTGGTATTCGGGGGTATTACTACGGTAAGTGCACGATTCATGGACACGGGAGAAGGCTATCAGAGTCGGTGAGGATTGCTCGAGGCCTCATGTCGACGCAGTTATCAATGGGAGTAAGTGCACAAATTTCCTTCATGATCCTCGAACTAGAAGAGATTTTGCTGATTTGGTTTGTAAAGCAGTAAGACGCATTCTTAGAATTTTACTCATCATCTGGCTCACTGGGAAAAGTCAGTGCCAAAGCGAAATCTTACAAGCAGATACAATCGCTAGGAGATTGCGACGCCGGCGCCTTCCTCGCGAAAGTGACTCGATGGATACCACATCGCCAACTTCATGTGTTTTGTTCCTCTTCGCTTATATATATACGTATAGTATATAGGTTTATTTTCTATACCAAAATAGCTTCAAATTTTGTAAAGCACTTTAAGAGTATTACTTTAACTATTTCAGTCAAATATTGTAATCTGTTTCTTTCCCATTATAGTGAAACTTTCTGGTGACTCTGCCCGTGGATTAGTCCTAACACATCGTTAGAGATACCACGTTAAATATCTGGTGTTATTTACTTTCTTCTGTATTTCCTTTACGTAATTCTGTTATCCTAGCTACGCTATAACAAACCTGCATCGTAGCTCGTATTTGTATCCGCGGCACGGCGGTAAAGGCTCAAGTAGATGTTTAATGGAAATAGTTTCGCCCATGGCAAATCGCTGAAAAGTATTATCGTCGGTAGGATCTGCCCCTTACGTTAACCGCCTACACCGGTTCCGAAAAACTGATTCCTTAGAGAGGCGACACTCAACGCTTGCCGCTGCCTCTCCTGAGTGACGCAGACATTACGAAGCTTCAAGGTGATACCGCCGGCCGATCAAGGGCTAAGTCAAAGTCTGATATGACCTAAGCTTAACTAACAAGTTACCAAACAACGCCCTGCTCAAATACAGATGCAGTGTAGGGTACGCCCTGTACATTCACTCATAAACTAAATAATGGCATTACTAGATTCGTTGCATTTCTTTCTATGTCAATGGCTTATGACGTCACACCTTTTAGTTTCACGTACTCATGAAATTAAGGAATCTATGACTAATGGTGTTACTCTTATAACCCCTCTAGAAGAAGTTAGAAATGCTTCTTCATAACAATGGAATCGAGACATACCAGAAGTGGTTCTGGGGCTGATACTCAAGTCAGCTGGGTTATTCGCCAATAGTAATCGTGGATTTGTTATGGAAAAGCAGTTTCCTAAGTTAAAACAATTCAAACGGGTTCAACTGTGGAGTTCGTCATCAGAAGGGAAGGGAGTTACTGAAAACCGATTGTCCTACAGTTGCATGTGCAATTTAATGACGCGTACCGGCCATTGCCGAGTAGTACAAAACAGGAAGATATAGTATATTAATAGCCACACATTTTACAATCGGCGCCGGATACTTTATTCGAGCATCTTATCATATTTCATTCCCAAGAGTGGAAACGGTTTTCGACTCTATGAGCAAAGAGACGGTGGTAATATTTCTATGGGCCAACAGCTTCCTATTTTGCAAAGAAGTCGATGTTCAGAAAATTAGGACTCACGATGCAAGTTCTGCATCTAAGACGTTAGATACGCTCCAATCAATTTACCAAGACGGATGGAAGTAGGAAGAACAACCATGGAAGCAAGACTGGCAAGGGTAGATTCGGACAGACAGTTGAATGCTGGAATTGTGGCAAGAAAGGTCACATTAAGAAGCATTGCAGAGAAGAGGGGATCAATGTGGTAAACGTTGAAGATGCTCTTCTGATGACTGAGGTGAGTTCGATTGACTTTTGGGTGTTCAATTCTGGTGCATATCATATCACTCGTGATTGTAGCATAATGATAAATTATGTTGTTGGAAATTTGGGGAAGGTTCATCTTGTTGATGGAAGGGCCTCGATGTTTCTGGTATGGGACATGTTGATTTGAGGTTTTCAAATGGTTCCATATGGAAGATGACGAAGGTTAGATACGTGCCCAAACTGACAGGTAATCTTAAGTCAATTAAATATTGAGGGTTGTGGGATTGCATTTGGTGGTGAGTCATGGAACGTGACAAAAAGAGCACATATTGTTGCTAAGGGTCAGAAATCAGGTACTCTGTATAAGGTTGCAACCAAAGAGGTATTGCAAGGATCACCGATGTTGTAAGAGGGTCTCTCAACCTCTTAATATTCTGCTAACTGAAAGAAGGTGTTTTGATCAAACGCCGAATGTCAATGAATGGATCAAATGGGAGGTCAAGGCGAAGAAAGAGAAGAGAGATTCATTGATGACAAATCAAGCTTAGAGGATTTTCAAGGCACCTGGGAAGAAGAGGAAGAAGGTTTGGCAGGTGAAGAAAGAACATGTTGCTGATTTGATGTGGGAAAAGTCCAACAGGGCAATGGTTTTGGCTATGACTCTTTGATAGCTAAGTTGGTGACATTCAATGATGTTCCTAGATTGGTGAAGAATACACTGGAGTTGAGTTTAGCTTCAGTGGGAGTTCGAGGATGATGAACTTTAGGTGCTGCTGCAGATTCAAGACTAATGGAGAAGACAAGATTCGAAAATATCTTCAAGTGGAAATTGTTGAATTGTGAAGCCATTTTCGGCCTTTTGTGAAGAGCGTAGGTCTCGATGGGGTCTCGATGGAAAGTCCGAAAAAGAAGTTTTTTAGGCGGTTTTGAAGACTTGGAGCCCAAGAAAAGACATAGTCTTGCTAGGTTTTTTGTTTTTGCCTATAAATAGATAGCAATTTTCTATGAGATGATATGTACTCAAATATTAGAATCATAAGAAATAGTCTTGAGGGATTTGTAAGGCTTGTAATTAAAGTTTTCAATTTATAAGAAAACATCTAAATGAGAGATCATAGAATAGGGTTCTTAAGTCTTGTAAATAATTCTTCTTGAAGTTATTAGTGGATCTGTAGCAGATTAGATTAGCTCTTATATTGAGGGTGAACCTAGGTAAATCTTGTCTCGTTTATTGCTTTCTATTTTTGTTTGTCATATCTGAATTAGTATAGGGTTACCGATCCGAAAGTAATTTATCATCATGGGTGGAATGTGGTTATTATATTAATTTGAGATACCACGAATGAGTCTAGTAACGATGTAGGATTCCTAACATATACAGTTACACATCGTTGAATCATCTTATAAGTAAGAAATTTGATCGTTCGGTTCATATAAAACAGAGGCATTTAGGGCATTTCAAGTTTCTTTTTATGAACTAACATACATTGTATGCAATATTTGTGGGGTGTGATTACATACTTTTACTTGAATTAAAGTAAAAATACAATTATACCTTTTATAAGTACCATACTTACTAAATTTTGTAACTTTCTAAATAAGACTTGACCATTCTTTTAGTAATAAGTACTTATTACTTTTATAGACGTTTTACTAGTCATTACTTGCTCAATGATTAGTGACACATTAAGATGGATCAAATGGAACAATAAACCCTTTATCTTTGAACAATTTACATCATATTTTAAAATTATTATAAATTAGTTTTCACAAAAAATAGTAGAATTGGTCCGATCCCTCTCAATATGAAAAATAATCTGCAATACAAAGCTATTGTAATTGCTATTATTCGAATGGTTTTAATGAAGAAATGAAGAAGAATACAAAGAGATTTTGCACGAGGGGATGGAAAGATCAGTGGGTCCTGAATTTATGAGCAAGCAGCACAACTAGAATTTATGAGCAAGCACGGAGTATTAGAAAAAAAACATATGTGAAATGATGTAATAAAAAAGCACGTACTGTAGTAGCCCACGAACACTCATCTCCTCCACATATAGAAATCCTATATCAAACTTTCTTTGGTGAGGCCAAATCCCATTTTATTTGTCGCTTCAATTAATTAGTTATAAATGTTTTCTATATTAATGATTGTAAATCTACTATCTAAATTTGTATATTTATAGTTGATCAAGAACATAACTACACATTTTCTATAAAAATGGTACTCCCTTTTTTCAATTGAAACGATAATTAATATTCATTCATTAGAATTATTAGAGATACAATTGAATAAGACGATACTTTTACATCAATTGAACATAAGTAATTCCCCAAAAAAATAACTAATCAGATGACAATCTGATAGAACCACATATCGATATCTACCAAAAGAAAATTATAGTACAACGACCCTGCCTCCAAGCCCCAAATGTACTCGATGATATACATCTTCAACATCTTGGAGTATATATCCACGTTCAGGAATAAATTACATCTGTAAAATCATCAATTGGAAAAAATAGAACAAATATTAATCCAGATGGAATAAAGAAAACCACACTAAACTATGTAAAAAATATTGGATTAACAAGATCTAAAACTTTAGATTATTAAAAATTAAAATTAAAAATATTGAAAAGGGAAGAAAAACTATAAAAATGATGGATATTCCTTCTCAAAAGCGGTAGTTCTCGATGAATCAAAAAAACAAAAAAGAAGAAGCTAATTATGAGTAGAAAGGGGTGTGAAATGTTATAAGAGAAATGTTTTGGATTATTAAAAATATTTAAATATGAAAGTAATTAAATTGCACTCATAATTTTTTAGCTAAACTAACATATGAAGCAAATAGACGGACATTTTGAACGACAATATCGAAGTAGGACGATTTAATAACAACAAGAGTGATCGAAATAGGAGGATTTTAAAGGTGAGTGATAGAAATAATTTTTTTTAAACATTAATGATGCTTAAGGCCATTAACCCAAACTATTATTGTTGAATAAAAATAACGACTAATTGATGCTCGTATGATTCAATTGAATATACAACTAATGCCAGTGCTGAGTTTTCTTCTTCTAATTAGAGTAGATATTTCTAACCAATCTACTTCCACGGAATTAGAAATTGTATGATTATATTCAAAGTTTTTCCAATAAATTGAGGAATCTACTTTTAACATAATTGGCAAAATTTATATATAAAACAACATTTTAATATATGTCCTTCCAATCTTGTGATATATCAACTTTTAAATGGTTGTTGAAACATTTGATCTCAACAATTGTAGCAATAAATTGTTGTATAGTACGGAGTAATATTGGAATGATTCATCACCTTCAAGACATTCCGGCATTAATTTGTTGAGTGGCTTGAGTAATAATTATTATTCGCCAGGTTCCCTACAGAAATCAATTTTGGATGTTTGGTTGAGTTTGATTACTACGTACTGATGTATATAATATGTTTCCTTAGGATATTTAATATCCTTAATAAACTCAATAAAATTTATATTGAATGGTCAGTGAAGGAATATTGTAAACAATAGAGGTCCCTTGACAATTGTCATACAATTTTGCGTATGCAAAATCATGATGCTGGTTGTTAGTCAAGCAAACAATTATTAAAATAAGTAATTGCTGAAAGCATTGTCGAATTTCGTCCTTTATAAAATTATAAAATCCTCACGGGTCAAAATTGACATATTGACACCCATGCACCAAAAACCAATTCATTGGACCACTTATAATTTGAGTTAGAGGCCAGGAATATCAATTGTTAATCCACTAATTTCAACTTTCATGACCAGTGGCCTTAATACCTTAAATCTAATGGCATCTTATGATCTTATCTGACTCTCATGTAAGTCTCATGTTCGATTCTCTTAAATAAATTATTTCTCAAGTAATAGATCTCATGTTCCCTAAATAAATTATTTCTTATTTTTGGAGATTTTTTGTTTCACTTGGCAAGTTTTAGTGGTTACTAAAATTTGGGTGGATAAACTTGATTTTGAAGTTGTAATTAATATATATGGAGTATTATAATTTTAATTAATAATATAAGACAATATTCTTGCTTAACCAAATTATACGATATTTTAAAAAAATGATTAAAATAAACTAATTAAGCTAAATGTTAGGTTATTCCAACTAAGTGATCGACAATATCATACAAAATGGGACACAAATGAAAATCATGAAATGTGGCAAACTTTTGGCCTGTTTGTACTCTTTTAACTTTTTTTTCCCCGTATCTTATTTAGCATCACACTCAAAATCTTAAACTAAGATTGCATGTTTCCTCCAACTTCCAATATAAAAACACTTCACAAATCCCTTTCTCTCCTACCATTCTTTTAATAAACATCAAAGAGTGAAAAGAGAAAGAAAAGGAGGTAGAGGATCACATAATCTTCAATGGGGAAATTCAGGTTCAAATTGTCTGATATGATGCCAAATGCTTGGTTTTACAAGCTCAAAGATATGAGCAAAACCAAAAATCATCCCACCAAGAAAAATTTCTCAAAACTCCAAAAATCAAAACTTTATGAACAAAACCAAGCCTATTTCTACTACACAATAGAAACCAACTACAAAGAAAAACATTACAATTCACCAAAAAATCCCAAAATTTCAGACACTCAATTCTCTGAACCATCAAGAAACTCATCCAAGAAAGCTAGGAGAAAAGCTATTTACAGGCCTTCTCCAAGACACAATAGTACAACATCATACTCTGCCTCCAATGAGTCTGAACAAATTCATGCAAGAAATCACTCTGATTCCTCTACAGAGAGCTCTACTGAGCTTGATTTGGTGAAATCTTCTTCATCAGAGTTCGAGTCGGATACATTGGAGGGACTCAATGGATTGGATTCATGGTCTAGTCCTTGCAATTGTAGAATGAGTTCTTCAACTGCACATATCATCATTGATGTGAATGAAAAACAACTTAAAGGAAAACTTGAAAAGTTTGGCAATTTCTGTGAATCCTCAGAGCTGAATCTTCCTCCTATCCAGACAAGGCTTCCAAATTCTTATGATACAACAGAATTTGCTACTTTTAAGTACAATAATAGTTCTTCAGAAATGGAGGATATTATGAAAATTATCAATCTTGAAAGTGTGAAAATCAAGAAAGAAAAGTCAGCTACCCCAAGTCTTCCAAGAAAATCAACAGGGGTAAAAGTTGGAACAAAATCTCCCAAATTAGTCAGCAAGAAGCTCCAAAACAAAACTAGAAAAAGTATTCCATTGAAAAAGATTTCAAGAACACAAAAGAAGACATTTTCAGAGAGTTTTGCTATAGTGAAGTCATCAGTTAACCCCAAAAAGGACTTCAGGGATTCAATGATGGAAATGATTGTTGAGAATAATATAACAACATCAAAAGAATTGGAAGATCTTCTTGCTTGTTTTCTTTCATTGAATTCTGTTGAGTACCATGATGTTATTATTAAGGCATTTGAGCAAATATGGTTTAATATGTCTTAAATTCACTAGTAAATTCTGCCAAAAAATCATGTAAAATATAGTAAAGCTTAGCTAGTTGATATTTCTTGTGGTTAAGCTCTTCTTTTGTTTATTACTTTCCGTAAGACATTTTGTTTATGGAGATAAGAATTTGGTTAAACTTTAACCTGAAAATTGAAAAACCATACAACACACACATACACAATCCTTGCATGTTAGTGCATAATTAAAATCAATAACAATTTTAATTTGACTTCAATAACTCCGCCAATTAATAACCACATTTGACTTTATTTTGGTGTTAAATTACTGTAGACAGTCGAAATTTATTAAATCATTCTTGATTTCCTTCGATTTTGTGAATGTTTATGCAATAGCTAATTCAAACACTAATTTTGGATATATTGGATGTATGTCGAGATATAATTAATGCAGCCAATCAGTCTGGAAGAAAGCAGTAATCGATGGAATCATCTAGGTTTGATAGGAAAATTGGGGCAACATACATCCTCCCTCGTCTTGTAGAAGGAAGCGATGAGGAAAAGGAATGCATGAAAATCTTCGACTGCATATCTATTACTAACCCCGACGCTGAGCCTTATTGTTTCTACGAAGTATTCTCCTCCCCCAATTTCACTTCCCTTTGTCCCGAGGTCAGTATTATTACAATAAATATTACTTATATATGTATATTTAATTTTGATGGTAGCCTTTTTCATAATTTCCATATGTTTTTGTTCCAGTTTGACAAGATTCGATTACCAAGGTCATGTCCACCGGGTCATCGTTTACCCAAGAATTCTATCATGCCCGTTTTCGAGTGTTCCTTCATGAACCGTAGTTCCATGGTTTTTGCATTTGATGAAGCCAACTCACAACTCTATCACATTGTCACTAAAAAAGAGGATCTTAGATCTCCATTTGTCGGACGAGATGCGTATGTTGCTGTTGATGATACTCTGTACTATGTTGGTGGTTGTTTCGGAAACCATGATGTCGAACACGCTTTCACTGAAGCCTGTGAAGAGTTATCCAAGACAATGTATAGTCATGAAGATGAATTTATTGCTACTGCCAAATCTATGGCTGAGGTCGAGAATAAGAAAAATTTGGAAGTGGAGACCTACAACTTTGTAACTGGTAAATTTGAGGAAAAGACTAAGCTCACCAAACTTAACAGCCCCAAGCACCTCCCCATTGTGTTCCTCTTTGATAACAAGATTTATGCCCTCGCAGGAAGGAAGTCCTATTTTAATCTTGGTGATAATTTCGAGTCCTTTGAGTACCTGGACATCTCCACGCCCAAGACAGAGGAGGGCGGTACTTGGACTCGACTTCCTCCTCCACCCTTTCGAATTCTACAAGATTCCCGTCATATCCTCTGGAAGGAGAAGAAATGGTTGTTTGTTAAGGTCTCTGACAAGGCTACTAAAAGACTAAAAGTATTGTTGTGGAAATTTGATCTCGAATCCCAAAAATGGTACAATAACAGCACTGATCCTTCCAACGAGTACCATGATCCAGAGTCTCATGAGTTCCTTACAAGGCTAGCGGATGTTCCAGCTGACCATTTTAAGGGCTGCATTGTCAATGATATGTTGTTCCACTATGAAGGTGACAAAGACAGGCCTGAAGTGCGACAGGTTGTTGGATATAACTTGCGTAGAAAAAAAATACTTGGTCGAAGATGGGAGATTGATTTAAAGGAGGTTTTGGGGCAAGTTGGTGATCCTCTGTCGCTCAGTTTCTTCAGTCATGTAGCAGATGACACCTTCTGCATTGTTGTTAACTATAAGCCATACCCAACGTGGTTCGTCAATTTCCTCTGCATCTGTTTATTTGATTTAAAGTGTGGTGATGATCAGATGAGTCTTTATGAATCGAGGGCATGCAAATTGAATGAGTTGAGATTCAATGTAGTTCGTCCTCGCTGCCATTACTTCCAGATGCCAAATCATGTTATACTCGCATACCAAACCATGCTGTAATTTTTCTTCCTTGACGTGAAATTGTCTTTATTTGTACCCCTTCCCCAAGTCGGAAAATACAATTGTCCATTTTATTAGCGATTGCATTGTTTCAGGGAAGGGGGAAGCCGATAGAGAACCATGGCTTCAAGTATTCCCAGAGATGAAGAATTGGAATAATGTATTCCACTTGGCTATCTCTTTTCTACTGTTCTCTGCTGTTGTTATTTAAGGTCTTCTTATATACGTATAATTTATCAATCGAACTGTAGTACTCTCTAGTTGCAATTTTACTTTGTTTTTAATCAATTTAATACCTTTCCATATCAAAATTACGATATCATAATATCATACATTTAGTGTGATGTATAAATTATAATTACTTCATTGATGTTGAAATAATTTTTTGTTCAGAAAAAGTTGTTTGTTTTCTACCTGATTTTACACGATTTTAATCTACCCTTTTGTATATACCTTTTTAAAATTCTTAAAACTGTATTGTTTTATATCATCCTATTTTCATTTCATTGGTTAATATGTTGGTATCTCCTTGAAAATGATTAAGATTTAAAGAGTTACCATGTTGTCTCATGTTTTTACAACCCCTTAACAAAATTAGGGTTGTAGTTGATAATCAAATGTCATATATCTATTTAACTACTGCCTCCAATCCCAAATTGATTGTTATTTTTAGAAATCGAAGTGGAGTTTTGACCATCAATTATTCTTAAACTATAATTTTCAAAATTATAAGAAATTTAATATTATGAAATTATTTATAAAGGCAAATCTAATGATATACATTTCATTTATTAGAAAAATGAATAATTAATAATTGATGGTCAAAATTTTATTTCGATTTTCGAAAACGACAATCATTTGGGCATGTGTCTGAATTGGATGGTATTTGGGGAGAGGGGTTGTCTCCACTAATTGCAAGGTGCTCCTGAAAACTATCTTGTTTACACCATCCTGCGTCATTAATGCTTATATGTTTTATTCAATATTGCAATGTGTTGTAAGAGGACTTTGTAGTTTCTACTGATTCATAAGAATGGCATGACACTTATCTTTTTCTTCAATTATTGGAGCACTAGCGATTCCATTGATGTGCTTTTTTATGAAGTCGATTCTGAAAATGATTTTTTCAAAAGAAATGTCTTTGAGTTGAATACAAGTCTTTGACATGGGAACATTGTTACACATGATTTCTTTGTAATAATTATAAAAAGTAGCAAAAAAGTTAATAGATACTTTTATAAATTTTAAAGAGTATTTTTTTCCTAAAACTATGAAATCATCAAAATTGATAATGTACTCTATCCATTTTAAACTTCATTTCCTATATAAGTATTTAAGTGATCCTATATAGTTGTATATAATATTTTTAATCCTATTTTGAGAGATTTCTAAATATAGCAAAAACTCTCAATCATTTGGGATGGAGGAAATAGTAATAATTGTCTATATTTGAGTTGTACTTCCCAATTCGTCGGTGTATATCTAGAATAGAACAAATCCAATACGTTTTTAAAAAATTAGTTGAACTAAGCTATCGAGCTTTGGAAACTATATAGTTTCCTTCCTAGTTCCTATGAAGTAAGTAAACCTTTTCGCCTAGAGTAGCAGCTTGTTCCTCTGTACAACTACATAAGTTAACATTCTGGGTAAAAAATCAATATTGATACTCAATATCCAACTTATGAATTGTTTTTTTTTTTTTTAAACCCACCCACCACCCCTTACAATGAGAATCGAACCCAGAACCTCTAAGTCACTGGAAGGCCTCCTAACCACTAGGTCATTCGATGTTCTCAACTTATGAATTGTGTTTAATTAAGAACATAATCATACATGGTCTTGGACTTTCCTTTGTACAACTACATAAGTTAACATTTGGACACCATTTATGAGATATTTCACAAACATTCTCCAGTGCTGCTTGTGAAATTTTGCATCATTGAAAAATACATTCCAGGATCATTTATAGCCTACCAGAAGCATGATTAAAGCATGAATGTGTGATAGATGAAGCTTCATCAATATACATTAAGTTCAGTTTTAAACCAATTATCCTTCATCCTTGGAATCGTTCCCAGAACAACCTTGCCACTGCACCTTCTTCCATACTCTTACCAATTTAACAAACGTGCATGTATCTGACATTACCACCTGGATATTTGCTCTGATGTATAAGATGATATGTGAATTTCGGAGTCTAATAAAAAAATAGTTCAAGAAAATATATACTGTATATAAGTCATCCAAGCATGCACATAGGGAACACCAGAAACTCTGATACAACAAGAACTTACAGTAACATGTGAATTAAAATGGTCTGGCAGCTTCTTCCATCATCTTCTTTACTCTCACTAACTTTTCTATCTCCTTGAGAACCTGATATCACAACCAGAAAGCAAAGAAACAGGTTAAATTGTCAATTTATCGCAGATCAGATTTATTACGTATTATCAATCTGACCTCAAAGGTCAAGTCTTCTGTGCTGACTGCATCCAATTCATCATAACCTAGTTCAGATGCTACCTCTGTCGAGACAAAAACATATCTCTAGTTAAGCAATAAGCGACCATTTGGTTAAACACAATGTAACAGAAGAATTAGGCTCACTTACTCTGTAGAGATATAGTGGTATCTGCAGTAGCATATCCACTCCGTCTGGCTTCATATAGTGAACTAAGTTCAGACAACACCTATAAATGAATGTAGAAAGGATATGAAACAATGAGAGGGTTGAGGCAAGATAAGGATTGTAAGAAAGATCACAGTATCATACTATCATTCATTCATTTCCATGCTTCCGCATACCTCATCCTGAGATCCAGATATAGAAAGTCCAGACAGAAAAGGTTGAATTTCACCATTCACAACCTCTCTGGCTACTATGTCTAGAGGAACATCCAACCATATTGACACTCCATGCCTCAAAAGTGCACTGTGATATTAACGAACAAAGCAATATTACAAATAACCATAAAACAACAGATCTCTAAAAGCCTAACTTAAATGAAATTGTTAAAAGACATCATTCGTACAGATTGGTAGCAGATTGGACTGCACTGTCCCCTGCAGAGACAACCAAACGTCCCATTGATGATAACTGCTTCAGGACCTCCGTCTATGTCCAACCAAATAGTAAGGTTAGTCAATCATTCGTGGCATATGAAAGATCCTAGATGCCCTGACTGAACTTATGGACCATAACAATCCAATGGAAGCCAGAAAGTCAAATCACCTCTGTATCATGATATCCCTTTTCATCTCTTTGTCTAAAAGATTTTGCTGCCAATCTTCCCCCGACTGCTTCTTCAACTAAGGAATCACTGCAACATATATGGGGTATGTATCACAACCATTATCAAGCACTGCTAGTGCCTCCATTTTACAACAGTGACAATCAATTCTCCTTTTACAACAATGACAATCAATTCTCCATAGCTCCACCGCTCATCTTCCTTTTTTAACTTCGTCTTTTATCCTAGCTTAATCTCTAGTCTCTACATATTAAGATTGTATAACTATTTTAACAAACTATTTCAATCAAGGCCTAAAAAAATTGTCAACTTTGACAACAAAATATCAAAATTTACAATCTTTTAGGAATAGAGGGAGTAATAAATCGGTACATAAAATACCTGTCAAAGTAGTAGTATCTTAAAGAATCTGCAAGAAGCTTCCCCAAGGTGGTCTTAAGAGAATTATTCATCCCTTTTCATCAATCCATTAACAAATTGTTATGCCCAGTAAGGTAGAAAATATTACATTACGAATCGAGTTATATAATTGATCTTACCAAGGAGGAATATAGAAGTTCCTTTCAATTCAGGGCATACTTCATTTGCCCTTTTCTGAAATAACAAGATTATACATTAGCACAACAACATTACAGCTCGAAAAATTATCAAGAAATAGGAGCATTACTATTGACAACTAAATAGCAGAACAACTTAGAAATGTCCCAAATATTCACCTTCCGTGTTAATGTAATGTCCACCTCTGGATCTTTTGTAGACACCGAACCTTCACCGAAATGAAAGATTAAAAATACAACTAATATCAGAAAGAATACTACATTCATCAGCTCCTCCAAAAAAGATGGGAAAAATTGATTCTTTACTTTATAATTGGTTGATAATATCACTTCTCTTTTATTATTTTAATAAAGTATTTTTGAACTAGACGATCAACGAAAAAGATAGAGAGAGAGGGACTAGTAATACTAAAAATGATGGCACCTGAAGAAACATTATCTGGAATGGCACGTGTGGTGGTGGTTGTTGTGGCGAGACGCTTGAATTTGAGGCGGTGATTGATATGTTTGGAGACATAAATTGAAGGATAAGAGGAAGATGACCAAGGGGTATGAGCACCAACAAGAGATGTTGCCATTTTCCCTCCTACTAGGATTTTCTCCATTTCTTTACTTTTTTCAACCAACCTTTTATATTAGGGAAAATTGGAGTTAGGCCATGCTAGGCTTTTTTCAACCAACCTTTTATATTATATTGTGACCACTATCTATTGGTAAATTCTCATCAATCAAATTTGAGTAATCAATTATCTAATCATTATGTAATTCTTCTTAAGCCCATAACTATGCTATTGTATTCAAAATAACAATCGAAATAGTAAATATATATCCTCCTCACTCTTATTCTATTTTGTCTATTTACTATAAATGAAATTTTATACTAGCCGTAGTATGAGCCTTAAAGTTGAAAAGGTTAATATAGAAAGAGGCCTATATCGGCTTGCTTCTAGATTTAACCGAAACCTGCTCAAGTACGGTTTGCCTTATTAAATCGTTCCGATCGTTCTGCTTCTGCTATTTTCGCCCATCGTTCGCTTTTTCCGGTTATTTTCCGTTATATATATATATATATATATAATATTTTTAATTTTTTAATTAAAAATTCAATCGGTTCGTCCCGAACCGATCGGTTCTCGGGAAACCCAAACCAACCGAAATATTTTCTGCTTTTATTTTTTCTAACTCAAATCGGCCCGTTCCTCCAATTCTCGGTTATTTTCGGTTCGGTTCCTACGATTCGTTCGATTTGTATTTTGTCAAGACTCTACCGCAAAGTCCGGTAATAACCAACCATATGATAAACGTAAGACTAAGATAATAAATATGCTCTTAGCAAATTCTAATTTTGTTTCACAAGTTATTCATGTTGTAATTTGTCGGTATTTGTTTTCATGATATCGAGAAAAGCATATATGGCGACGAAGTCACTTTGTAACTATCCTTTTTGTTGGTGACATGATTCCTTATGACGAGATCATGTGTGTCGGACGAAGCTGGGTTCCTGTGGTCGTTCGTAGTCAAGCGAGTCATCTTTTGACGAGACTTTTTGGACTCCAGGCCTCCATTTGTGACTCTTGTCGAGGGACTCCGGTCAGGACCCCGCAAAACAAAAATGGGCGGTGCACCGATTACGCCCGACGCCCACTAATATCTTATGGATAAACGTGATAAGACACGTATATAACAAAGAGAAAGAGCGAAGTGACCGCTTATCAGAAGTACCATGTACCTTATTTATAGAGTGCAATGGTGATTATTTTTCCTATAAATTGATATGGTAGAAATAAGGATATTCATATATATTTAGATTTAGCTGTGTTCAACCACTATCTTATGTCATATCTTCAGATACTTATCCCATTTGAATGCACTCGGTGTCCATGGAAAGTTGTCAAGGCATAGCTTCCACTGTAATTTGTATATAAGTTCCGTAGATTTCGCACTGAGAGGTTACTGCTTAGGGGTTTTCTCGACCCCACACTTTTAGTTATATCAATTGCCCCCTACTCCTTCAAAGTCACTCCAAAAGGCATTGGAGGAGTATATTTGGGAACTAGATTAAAAGATGGCGTATTCGGATCGTTGAGGTTTTCAGTACCATCAAGTCCAGATCTTCTCGCTCGGGAGGTGCTCTTGTTAATCATGGTTTCGAGAATTAA
This sequence comes from Lithospermum erythrorhizon, assembly GCA_019722365.1. Taxonomy (NCBI): domain Eukaryota; kingdom Viridiplantae; phylum Streptophyta; class Magnoliopsida; order Boraginales; family Boraginaceae; genus Lithospermum; species Lithospermum erythrorhizon. The sequence continues at coordinate 212,653 of JADFUC010002228.1, forward strand.
GCTTTCTTCCTCAGCAAGACGGTAGGACTTAGCTAAAGTGATTCGCGAATCATTTTTCCTTGTTAAGAAGAGGACTTCGCTAAAATGATATGTGCATCATTTTGCCCTTCCTCAAGCAAGATGAGGGACTTGGCTAAAATGAATTGTGAATCATTTTTGCCCTTCCTCGTTAAGATGAGGGACTTAGCTAAAATGATTTGTGAATCATTTTTGCTCTTCCTAAGACTAGGATCTCTTCCTCGTTAAGACGAGGGGCTTATCTTTATAATGATTTTGGGTTCATCTTTTGCTTTGTATCTTTATAATATATAATTTATGTAATACATATTAATATAATTAAATAGATCATTATTATTCAAGATGCATAAATATTTGGCTATATAACCACACGCTTTCCAACATGTGTTACATGTTGCAAGCAAATAGGCCTTAATCAAATACAAAATAAAACCTTGCCTAGCATCTCCCATTTAATTATTTGAACATTTGAAAACAGACTTTTAGGGGATAATTTGAAAGGTTACAATAGTTTAGTGGTTAATTTGAAATGTTAGAATAGTGTATGCGCAAGTTAAGAGGTTCAAAAGTATAGGAGACAATTTGAAACATAGACAATAGTTCAAGCTATATGAAAAAAGCCTTTAAATTACATTATCAGTGTATCAACTCTTATTACTTGCTATTAGAGCAAGTTGGTCATCATAGTTAAATCTCATTTATTAATCTAAGATAACATAATGATCAATGCATTATTAGTGGTAGAGTATCAGTGATTTTCATGTTACATCAAGTTAGTTATAGTTAAATTTCACTCAATGTAGGTTCATAATGAAAAGGTGGCCTGGTTATCGAAATGTTGAAGAATGCATTATTAGTGGTGGAGAATATGTGAATACTAGGACTGGACCAGCAAATGTTCGACTCCCTATATTTGTACATCCAAATTATCTCGAGAGGTTCAGGGATTTTGATTTCGTACTAAAATATTTGAACCTCTTTCCTCTTGGGGCTATGGGTATTCCTCAACTCAAAAGGTTACTTCAGAATCGAAATCCAAACGTTGGTGAAGAAATGTAAGTGTTTATTTCATTGACATTCAACAAATCAAATATATCTTTGTCAATAATACTAATAATTTCTCATCTTTAATCTTTGAAGACCATTCATATATGCCATCGCAAATCACCCGTGTTTTGTCCCTTATAGTATTCTATCCGAGATAGGCAATGACATGTCTAGGACTTGTTAAAATTACCCTCTCAAGGATTGGAGGATGTGGAATCATTAATTGAGAAATACTTTTGAGGGGAAGATTTGAAGAGAAGAATTGTGTGTCAACACTTTATAGAAATATTAATTGAAACATGTAGTTCTTATGCCAAGGGAGAACTACTGAACATCAAAGGGCATTCGATGGTCCCTTAGGTCCAATGTTGTTTGTAAGGTACGCATTCAACCATTATAAGGATGCAAAAAATCCGCAGGTTCGTATATATTCGGTGAGTAAGTTTAATAATTTATCTTTGCTTATACTACGAATTTTTATGTTACTATATTGTGATCATTCAATTATTAAAACTCTTCAAAATTAATAGGTACCTTCTGACGATCCTGTTTTCATAGGAAAATAATTGTTTGCTACGGTGGGAGATCATATATGTCAGATTATGACGTATTTGTTTCTACGTGTCCCCGAGTTTGAGGGTGTCCAAAAAGAAAGTATATGCTTCAATACTCTCGTACCTTTTTCTATTGATTTTGATCACATTGAACAACGTCTAAAAAATTCACCATTTTCCGTTAATAGGTTGCCACAGACTAAACTACTGATACATCTAAAAAATCATCTTCCGAGGATTTGCCACCATATTTATGACATTTTTATGATGGAGCTAATTGTTGAGTTGATCTCATGTACTAGAATCAAGTTGTAGTTAAGTATTAAATTGTTACATTGTTACAGATTAGTTTCGAACAGGTCCGAAACTTTATACCTTAACTCTATGTCGGAATGTTAGGGCGGTAAGGATTCAGAAGAAGGTCCCGAAGTTTCCGTCAGTTTAAACTGGACAAAAGGGTAATCCTTTTTAGATGAAGGAACTAATAATGTGGGATAATTTCTGATTAAAACGTTGTTTAGTAAATACGGAAGAATGTTAGCGTTGTTCATGTTTAGATTTACTTTTATGGTACATTGTGCATACATATGAATATCGATATAATCTTGAATAATTTTGAATGTTCTACATTGTAAGGTGTCTCAAATGACTGATCTTATATGGTTTTATTTTTTGGTGCTTCAGAAATTTGGAGGAATTGGTAAAACTATTTGTTGAATCTATTTTATGTTTCGGGATAATTATATGAAGTTGATTCCACATTTAGTAATCGTTTAGGCCTCATGGTTTTCAGTAGGAGTATTAGTTACTGCCTCGGTATTCAGATGTAGCTTTAGATAGTTCAAAAGACTAATCTAATCCATTGTTGCCATACATCCTCCACTGCCAAAAGATTGTGAAGTTTGATTTTAATGCTCCTTAAAATTGAAAAAAATCACGGACTGAATTGCCATGCAACTTTGATTTGAATCAGTCGAGAAAAGTGAAATATGAGTTCCTTTGTGATAAAAGTAAGATATAGGGAGTAGATTTAAAAATTTTGTTTTAGGTAATTAGATGTGAATGCTCTAAGAGAAAGAAAAAGGGAGATATGCGGAGGACGAAAACAAGTATCTATATGCATGCACTTGTTCTGATTAAATTTGATTTAGAAAATGATGCAACGTTAACAGGAAAAACTAGTTATAGTAGAGGGAGAAACAGAAGGAAAAATATCATCATGATCCTCATTTCGTAATTGAATTTTAGAGATGATTACTAGGTGAGCATGTTCATTATTTATGGTAAAATGTAAAATGGAAAGCTCCTCAATCTCTATCTAACTAATTGAACCTCCAACTCGGATTTATCTTGCTAAAATTACAGCTATGACTAATTGTTTGGGTTTTGCCATCTAGTAGTGTTGGGGTTTGAATTCCTGCTCACAAACTCTTTTAGCATATTTGAACTTTGTAATGTCCATTGATAAATGATTCTAATTTCTTAGCTTTAATGTGGTAGGGTGAAAAGAGGAACAATGACTTGGATTTGTAACATTCATATCTTGGATATGGTTCATTACATGCATTTGATTTTGCCGAATGTGCACCAGGTAAAAAACCAAACATCACTGTCTTTTTTGGTTTTCTATAGAGATCATGTATGAATCTTAGTTTACATTTTGGTAACCTTTTTTTCTTTCCCCATTTCGTGCGACGTGATATGGTATTAAACATAAGTGATTGAAATTGTAAGCTTCAAAGTCATCAAAATAGGAAAGCTTAAAGATATGTGTCCAGTTGGTCTTTTAGCCTTTTCAATCATTAAATCCAGGGAACGTGAAATGTCCATATTCTCCAATATATTGTTTATGTGCACAGCTATTTTAAATGGTAAATAAGGACTTCTGAATACTAGAAATTGAATTAATTGTTTGAAGATGCTTGCATTAAGATAAATATATTTATCCATTCACTTCAATCAGTGAAATCTGGTGTTTACACACTAAGATTCTGGAAAGTGCTATGGGAAGAACGAAAGAAAAACTACAAGCCATACATAATTGTTCATTATCTTGCTACTTAAGAAGACTACAAAATACTAGACAAGCTAAACACAATCCTTCATCGTCTTTCTTCAGAAAGAAAATAATTTTCTAAAAAGAGAGAATTCTTGGATTTGCTGATGGCATGTACATATTAATAGAGATGCAGAATTGAAGCTGGCATGAACATATTCATCGTCTTTCTTCAGAAATACTATACAAGCTAGACACAATCCTTCATCGTCTTCACGTTTATGATTTTGAACTTAGAATACTATTTTAGGGAAAAATCTCAGGTTTAACTAATTTCAGCTTTCTTCATGCTCCATGCACTTAAATTGGAAATCTTTACATCCTGTGCACCATTATTGAAGGCATACAAATGAGCCTCACTGTCAATAACAGATGTAGGATATACTCTTGCTGTAATGCAAGCCTTCCCATTTCCACCAAAGCTCTCTATTATAGAGTGATCTACCTGTTAAGTGAATAAAAATCAACCATCTGTCAGAAATGACCAAATAAAATATTCAAATGATCTGTTACTTCTTTATTATCCTTTATAATGTTTTTGTAATGAAATCTTGTGATTGAAGTTCTTGAGAAGGAAAACTCACCAAACTTCTCAGTGTCACGTCTTCTTTAGCTGGGTTCACGTCTAAAAATGCTCCATATGTGGGTTTGTCATAATCGAGAGACAATGACGACCTGTAAACATAACATTGTAGTTTATGATGATTAGATACTGTAAAACGAATATGCTGCAGCTTTACAAAAGAAACAGATATTTACTTGGTGAGATCGGTGCACATGAGCACCACATATCTAGTTTCATTTCTGAATACTCTGAAGAATACTGCTGTATATTCTTGGACATCTGCTGATGCTAATAGAAGTAGACCAAATGGCCCTATCCCACCTCCCACTGATGCACCCTTACGGCTGCATAGTACTTGGGGGTTAGTCCAACTTGGGTCCAGAATTTCTGCCTTGTCGAAATTTGGTATTGAGAATGCGATATCTACATCTGCCTATATCATGTAAAAGAAAAGAATATATTTAGAGTCATCATAAAAGCAAAATTGGTGTTGTGGTCTTTAATTGTAATCTGCATTTTTTTACTTTTATGCAGTTATTACCTGGCTACCAGTGACCCCGGGCACGTCGAGTACTGATTCACTTTTCAGCAATTCATGATGTAAGTTAACTTTGTTTGTACGTAGATTTTCGATTTCAACAATTGGCCACTGGATCAATTGTTTGCCAGATTTATCAAGCCAAACACTACGCGGAATTGTCTGTTTCAGAGGGTTCATAGAATTAGGATTGTATAGTTAAATATTTTATTAAAGATGGAAAACACATGATAATAAATACTCCCTATATTTCAACAGAGTGATATAGTGTACCTGAACACCAGCCCATCCTCTTGCAACATCAATAGATGTATCCGTGGACTCGTTAGACCAGCCCCACAGGATTCTCCTTCTAGTGGCGCTGTCAAAAAATGTTTTTGATGCATAAAGTTTTCCATAATCATAGCGGAGACCAGAATGTTCAGTTGTGAAATCTGTGTCTGGTATGAATATATCCTTGTCCGAGTCATATGTTCCAATTGCATAGTAATCATGAAGTACATCAAACATGCTTGATTTAAGTACGTGTTTAATGCCACAACCAGTTGTAGATGTGTCCAATCCCTTATGGCTGCTCGTAGAAACAGGGTAGAAATCAATACACTCCCACATCCCAGTGTTCTCTTTAGAGTGCAGAGGGTTTGTAACTTCAATCCAATTAATAAAATCTTCACTTTTATATAAGAGCGCCATTCCTGTGCGGTCTCTTTCAATTCCAATTGTCACTCTCCATTGACCATCTTCATTCATCCAAGCAGTGGACGGATCCCTGAACCATTCGCCATCAATCTTGTTCGTTGGAGTAGGAGTCATAAGTGGATTTTTTGGTGATTTAACCCATTCAACAAGGTATGGGTCAGAGAGATTCTTAGGCAAGGCCAAATTTTGTACTTGGTTATTGTTTGAGGCTATTCCAGTGTATAAAACGGCTGGTTTATTTCCAGGGAGCATTGTAACGGAACCTGACCAGCATCCCTTGATATCGTAGGGCTCGGATGGCCACATTGCTATGGGAAGAGGACTCCAGTTGACGAGATCTGTTGATATAGAATGTCCCCAGGAAATGTTCTGTATCCAAATTGCACCACCAGGGTTGTACTGGTAGAATAAATGGTAAATTCCTTTGTAGATCATAGGTCCTGAAAATATGGATTAATAAATGTTAAATATGATTGAGTATGCTTTAGTCTAGGTATAACAATTGTGTATGTTGTCATGTTCATTGCAATATGCTACTATTTTCTGAATAGTACATAGTATAAATATGATAAGATACTGAATAGAAAGTTAAACGTACCGTTTGGATCTGAATGAGTCCATCCAATAACAGCATTTGTTATGCAGTAGCAGGAAAGCAAGAGACCATGTTAGGAAATTTATTACAAAAAGATTAACAATAGTGTATCATAAGAACTATAATTCTATAATGAACAAAATTGTCATTTGAGAGTATAGAGTTAGTCCAATAATAATAAATCTGCATGATCTTAGATCCCTAATTAGTTGTCACAAATGGTGAGATTTCTTTCTTTTTTATAGGGTTGCTCTTTGATTGATGGATTTAAAATTTTAAATGTAGAGAGTTGGCTCTAAATCCAAGCTTTTGAAATCTACCTGAGTATTCATTTGAAATCTACAAATTAAGCTTTAAATTCTCTGAATTGATAAAGATTAAACACATTACCATTCATCCAATTTTTGGCAGGCTGAAAATGGAATGCAGTTCTTTGTTGCAGACTAGCCAATTCTGATGATTGCAAAGGCTCAAGATTCATGTGTAAGCTGTCTGATGTTACAAGCTTAATATACTCACTACTCCCAAACAATGGGAATAGTAACATACATACCAGCCAGAGATGTGAATTGCTCATTTTGCCTATATGGAATCTCGGTAAGAAATTATGCAAGCCAACAACAGTGTCCTAATGAAAAATCAAGAATTGAGAAATGTTACAAGTATTGAAAAACCAGACACAAGAACCATATTTAAAGAGGAGGGAAATGATCAAATTACATATTGATAGTGAGTTGAAGTAAAAAAAAAAAATGCCACTTGTCACAACAAGTCAAAGTTATTGACATTTACTGAGCCTTGATCTGTTCCTGTAGTTTTGGATCAGTTTTCATGAGTTGGCTCAACAGTATACCTATGTTAATTACTGGAAGAACCTGTTCTTCTTTACCCTCCTGATGTATCCTATTGTATGTTCCTCTCTATCTGCATATAATTTATTTAACCTTAGGCACCAGCAAGAAAGATCAAACATTGCTCTGGTTCTCATTGGAATATATGTAGGTAGAAAGAGAATAATTCTTTACTTTGTGCCTGCCTCTTTGTTTGAAAAGTGATACATTCTATGTACCTTTGAATTTACCGTCTGTCTACTTTGATAAGTTACTTGAGTGCACCAAATATTTTCAACAAATTACACATGTCAATAAAAAAGCCAACCAAACATGTGTCTGAGTCATTTCTGTCTGTTTTGACTGGTTCTTTCTTTTTTTATCTATAAAATTAATTAAATGATGTGTCCATGTTATTGCCATTTAACATAGTTTTGTAATGCCTAGTAGTTTTATTGCTTACTTGGTTGAATCGTTTCAAGGTTATCCACACATGCATCTTATCTGTCTGGTGGCCCCATCTGCTGAAATACTTTTAACTTGCCCTTGTTTCCTGGCTTTTAAACATTTTTATTATTAATCCATTAATTTTATTTATAGAAATGATACAATGTTGTGAGATTCAAACCATCATAAATTTGTAAATGTAATACTCCGTAACATTTGACCAAAAAATTTATATATTTGATTAAGATCATGACAAGTGTCAATATTATATTTCAAAAATCAAACTGACAATCTTCTTGTTCCTATAGCTATTATGGTAGAAATCCAAAAATATCTCCCAATTATATAAATAAGGAAACTATTGTATAAATGGGAAAAAAATGAACAGATTCCTATTAGTGATGGGTTCACATACTAAATTTTGATTTGGCTAATTGTTTGTGGGTTGTTATGCTAGCTAGTTGTTATAGCTTTTCCCAAATACGTAGTATTTATTTTTCTCGGACCAACACTTTGGATTGGATTAATTTATGGTGTGTAATGATGTGGAGTGTAGATAATGTAATATGATGGAGACAACAAATAAAGCTAGCTAGTCCATTCAATAACGAAAAGAAATCTAGGGAAATAAGTTTAAGAATTCTTTAGGAAACCGAACGCACTAATTATGAATGTGGAGTAGGTATTTAAATTCGATGCATAATCTGTTAATCATATTATTTAAATTTGAATATAGGAGTATATTGATTTTGCATCTCATAACAGGTAAAAATTGTTGTGCATCTAGTATACTACATGAATTGATGTTACATGAGAATATGAGATGGGTGCATGTGCATTATGAGGTTCATATATATTGTCAAAATAGATTTCTCAATATATAATTTAATCATTGTACTTAAATATCATATTTAAGCATCTAATACTAATTATTATGGATACTAATCATAAAATACTTCTCCATAATAACGGATCCAATGTCGAGGAGGCCTAGTCTAATTCCGATTATCATGAGAAAAATGCTTCTGAATTTAGCAATCAGTGAGTCAATGCCATAGTCTGTTTGAGAATATAAGTTGAGTTGAAATAGTGTGAAATAGTGTTATGACCCTTTGAGAGAACTGAAGCCTCTTGGCCATCCTACTGCAAAATCCTCATGTTGCTTAAAGTGAAGTTTGAAAGGAAAGGAAAGGAAAGGAAAGGCCTTGAATCTTGAGGCATCAACTATACCAAAAATAAGAAGAGAATCGCTACTAAGAAGACTCCAACTCATTCATATAGTGACATTAAGCTTTTTACAGTCTTATGTCTTTGCTCGATTATCTTTAAAATCTCGAAACTGCGATTCGCATTATATAAAATATTTAAATTAGAGATTTGGGCGCTTGTCTGTATCGTTTGGCTGTTAGCGGTCCTGGCGGAAAGTATATTTTTTGAAAAACGAAATTAAATTAGAATTTGAATCCTTGATTTATATCGCTTTGTTTGTAAGTGAATATTGACTCCTTCCTGCCCCCCTCCCACATGACACATTCACCCTTTTACTTACGTGTGATCCCCCCCGCTTCTCCCCACAACTAACCTTTCCTCACAGTCCTACCACCCCCTCCCTCCTCCCCCATCAAATCGTCCCTCCCAAAATCATTCTACAAACAACTCTCTTTTATTCATAGTAGTATTTGATTTTGCTTAACAAAAATATTTATAACTAGGTAGACAAAAAATATGCACTATAATATCCCAAAGGTATTTAAGATAGTTGACTAATTCACTCATTTTTGTACTTTTTGTTGCATTTTCTTTAAAAAAAAAAAGATTTGATTGGTTTTTTATTGATTATATAGTGATAAAGTTGGTAGCTTTGACATGAATCATTGTTGGATTTCATAGTTGGGTTTTTGAGATAGTTGACTAATTCACTCATTTTGGTATTTTTGTTACATTTAAAAAAAATTGAGATTTGATTAGTTTTTATTGATTATACAATGATAAAGTTGGTAGCTTTGATATAAAATATTATTTGGATTTCACTTAGGTGGGAAAGAGGAGGGGTGGTGAAGCTTTGTGGTAGGGGGCTGACGGTTCGGTTGGTTTTGAGCCAAAATTAGAAACCCGAGCACTATTCATCCGGTGCAATTGACACAAAACAGGTTCGGTTAGATTCGGTTCCAATCTTATGGACCAGGTTGGTTGATTAAATCCGATTTTGCGACATTTTTTGAGCGTATCGTCTTTGAGCTAATTAAATTCATTAGATTTAGCAGCTTGTAATTTCGATGAAGCTTAACTTTTAAGATTAATTATCTGATACATTCTAGCATTCAATCAAAACTATTTTTAAATATCTTTGTATTCCTTTATATTATTAGTTTAGAAAGATTTATATATATTTTGTTCGTTATCTGGAAATGTGAGCAGTTAAATACAAATTCGTAACACAAAATGTACGCGTACGAATCTCTGGTCTTGAAAAGGATAATAAATAAAAAATTGAAAAATACATAAAATTTAGAAATCGGTTCGGTTATTTGAAAGTAGGCACCAAGAAATTAGTTAGGTTACCAGGCCTTAGAGCACAAATCGGTCGGTTAGATGGGTTCAAAATTCTGTTATTTAGGTTCGACTTGATTCGGTTCCGTCGGTTTGTATTTTTGTTAAGCCTCTTGTGAGGCAAAGGTGAGGGTCTGCGGTTGTCAGGGAGAAGGTGAGGGGGGGTAGTAGGGGTTGTAGGGAGGGGGTGGGTGGCGGTGGTAGGGGATGGGGTGGGGGGTAGGGTAGATTGAAGATGAAGAAAAATAGTGTTAATTTTTTAAGAGGTAGTATAGACAAATTACATAAGGAGTGTGTCATTTATGCTAATAAATTAAGAAGGGTGTTACAATTAGCTTCCACCTGTCCTCCTCAAATTAGAAATTAATAGCAACCATATTATTCCATTATAGGGTTCCAATAGAGAGCCAACCAAACATAAGTGCAACGATTGGTCTCCATATCTTATCCGGATTCGTTCTTTCGGTTGAATAACCGACGCCTCCTTTTGTTTTGGCTCATGTTACCATTGGTCGATCTCAATACTTAGATTTTTTATTTGTTGATATTTTGGTAATGTCGTGTGACTGGTGAATTATGAGTGGTGGATAATATTCTTTATTTATTGAAATAACGTAAAGGTTTTTCTAACATGGTCCCATTTGTTATGAGAATTCATTCCCCCTTATCTTCTGGCGGTTCATTTTGATAAGACATATCCTTATTAGCTTCTTGAAATATCAATTAATAATGTTCTTATCATGTCATAGCCAAACAGACTAACCGGCAAACCTTCTAAATTAAATCCACAAACACTTGGGATAAATGCTCAAGAAAAAAGGATTTCAATAGCAAATATCAAATGGTTTCAAACATTACTCATATTTAAGGAGTAGATAATTTATTTTGTACTGATATTAAAGATATCTATCAATCCAATTTAACTATTAAATTAAGAAGACAATTTGTTCAGCTCCAAAACATTGATGGAATTTCCATCCATCTTTAAGCTGAAAATAATTAGAGCATATAATATTTATAATAGCTTTCTTTCGTCTTTATCTTCAACTTTCGTACACCTCCACTAATCATGTTTATGATGAGTAATTATCGTTAATCATGTATAGTATCTGTTAGCCGTGTTAACAGTGTCATAAAAATGTATCATGATATATATTAATTGCTACGAAGTACTAATATCACATTTATATGTTCATTTTTTACACGATACAATATCCTAATTTATCAACTATCAAGTTAATTAACTCACCTCTGACCTTCAATTGTAACTTATCGTTAGGTAAGAAGTAGAATGACACTGGCTTGATGTATCGTGAGAGGGAGGTCCGTGATCAATTTCGTATGACGGAGCAGTAATATACAAAAAAAATTAAATCGGGGTTTAGGGGGTATGGGGTGCGATGCTAGCGGTAGGATAGATCATTTATAAAAAGTTTTATCACCATCTTGGTTGTGCTGGAGCATAGGCTACGTTGGTAGGAGGCGAGAGTCTTTAAGTGCCAGGCGGCGTAGCTCTTAAATGCGGTCAATGGAGTTCGAATCATATAGTGGCGTATTAACTGTATTGAAGTGGTTTTAAGCGCGGTACAACATCGCCTGGAGTTGAAACGCATCTGCATGATTATTTCACTGCGTGAAATTCCGAGCATGGGCCTCGAGGTAGTTAGTATAACGATTCCGTACTTTTTATCGTTGGTAATAAGATCCCACTTCGATTATGTTACTTCTAAAATCAACTTGTGGAACTAATAACTGCCCCACCATAAATGGTATGGCTTAATTAAAATACAATAACTTTTGATGATATACCATTACCGTTGAAACTTTTGGTGACTCATATATATAATCCATTATTGTGTATTAGGAACTTGACACCAAGCCTTATCCAAACTGGGATATAGTTGGAACAAGTAGCCTCCTAATTCTATTCATATTATAGTATTTTTGTCTCAGGGTCACTATGTTTTTTAACCACCATTATATCAGCTATTTGAAAAGGATTTATCCGGCTCCTGGCCAACATTATTATTACAAGTATAATATATGTGTAGATTGTGGAATTTTAATTAATTTTAATTAATAAAATTCATTTTTATCAATTTATTAATTAAATTAATTTTCAACCGATCACATGATTATACGTGTTAATTAGGATTCGCGAGCTTTAGAATTGAATTCAAGCCGGAGAGAAAGCGATAATGTTCCAGAGATTGACGCACGATATTAATTTTAGGTTTAAAATTAGGTTTTTCACGTTAAATAAACGTAATTTTAAGCGCAGGAATAAATTCCAGAAATATGCGGGGCTTTAAATTAATAAGCGAGGAAATGTCGGATTGATAAATAAATTCATCGCGGCGCAAAACCCTCGAATAGGTGCACATTTCGTATTATTGGAGAGCGAGTCATGCAAAATGTCGGCCAATTCAGGATAAATGCGCCGAAATCATTATCAGATCGTGATCTCAGCAGCGAATACATGAATCGAGAATCGGGGCCGGAAAGCCTCTGAATCTGCAATATTTTGAAAGTTGATCCCAAGTTGAAGTGGGAGAAGCACAAAAGGCGAAGTGGAAAAGAAACTCTGAAGAGCGGTAGCGGGGAGGCGCACAGGCATCTAAATTTGAGAATTGAAAGGGAAGAAGCCATTTAAGAGGACTTTGAAGCACCCGAATAGCCTCTGATGTCGGGCGGACAACTTAGGAGTCTCAATGAAATAAAAAGTCTAGATCCCTGACCAGGTTGGGAGCTTAACATTTGTTGAGCACTGCAACTACGAATCTAGGAGAGTATCGAGCTCTTTTGAAGCTCACTGCCTCACTGCCATAAATGGCGTCCAGAGCCCCTGAAGGCGGATAATCCGGAATCTCCGACAGAAGTGGGTATCCCGTCGCCGCTGAGTTGCGGGGAAACAATACGTTGGGCGCAAGTGAAATCAGGGGAGAGGATAAAGTTCTTTGAAGCCCTACTCCTACATCGAATAGGTGCTGGGCATATCAGGAGAAGATGGATAATCATGGTGATGAGGAAGTGTCAACTTATTTTGATCGAATCACGTAGTAGGAACAATTTGTTGGGGCCCCATTTCACATCAGAGCGTTAGATCTGAGGCTGCCCAAAGTAGTTGCTTGGGAAGGAACACAGCCACAAAATTTATAAAGGTTCGTCAAAGTCCCATTCTTCATCCAATCGAGAAAGGATTGGTAACTGGTACTTTATCCAAGTCGAGGCGTCTAGCGAATCGGTGCCTCACCACTTATCGATCAAGCGGAGAGGTCAAGTGCCATTGCTCAGGCCGCGTCGGGGATGCGAGTCAGAAAGCAGTCCAGTCAGTCTGACCGCGGGATCGAGAGTACGCTCAGCGTGTTCGGTTATATCTCGAGTCGAAGATCGAATTCTCGTCGGTACACGTCAATTTACACGTAACGGCCTTGCAGTTAGGCACCACTCGAGGTTAAGATAAGTATTGACACATGCAGGTCGCTAGGCGATGGATAACAACGAATGACTTCACTTGATATTGATAATAATAATACTGCTGAGTCATTAGAGCAATTGGTAGCCATGACCTAAGAAAACACGTTCAACGATACGACATACATGAGCACGAGATATGCAACCCGGCAAAACAAACATAGTCTCACGTCATTCGTAATGGTGGTGTGTGGTCCTGTAGCGACTCCGTGTATACAACACAAAGTTCTAGGCGTAACAAGGAAAATATAGGAGAATGGCTGGTGAGGACCTCACTATCTTACTTGTAGATACGATCTTATTCCATGACACAATCAGCGCGGCTCCTCGGCGACCTCGACGATCGACTCACAGAAGCGCAGGCGTAAAGCCGTAGAGAATAGGGAGTAAAATTGTGAAGGCAGTGAATACAAATCTGGCGAATGGTATCCCAAATACATGTAATCATGCGATATATAAGAGCATATGTATGAAGCGTTAATCGACTATTCAATGAACCCTTATTCTCGAATTTCATAGTAACCTCTTATTTAATATTACTACTAGATCAATGAAACCTCAGCGCCATGTTCATAACCATCAATGACGCATGCTGAATATTCATTGAATAAAACAACACAAACAATAATGGTTAGTCCCGACAAAGATGTATAACATCAAAACCTCCCGTCCAAGCGCGTGGTCCATGACCACTGCGTCCACCCGATACACACGTCTCAAACACTGAGATATATATACATCGCGATCCTCAGGCCAAAGTTCCATCCCCCAATATGCATATCGCGAACACCGAATCATCTCGGGGTTATCCCCCTCAATATACATATCACGCGCTGAGCCTCCCGGTCAGTACCCCCGATGTATATATGTAAAAGCGCATATATATCATTTCACCCGAATCAGCACGCAAAAGAATACAACCCAGCATGACCACAGACGATCTGCGACGCATGCGGCAACCTGATCGCCCCTTGGCCGTGGTATAATCATGCCAGCTTCTTGATCTCATAACATTAATCTCGATATACATTCCCATATAAATACATAAGGCATACATGTCGAATATGTAACCATAATATATGAAGGTTAAAAGTCGTGAGATTTATGCTACGCCGAGCCAAAACAACTAAAATATCTACAGGTAGTCCACGTCTTGGAGTCACAGTTCAACTCACATCAGAAAGCGATTATATAAGTTTTTTACTTTCGATGAATAACCTCCTCTTTATATTTATTAAATCCCAAATAAATATCAAATATGAAATCCAACTGACACGGTATAAGGATCTTAGTCCAACAAAAGCTGTCAGATTATTGATATAACATAAAATATAATTTTGTCCACTTTCGTCCCTAATTATTATTATTGACATCTCGTAATTGAGAAATAAATATCGTTTGTAGTCGTTAGATCGCTGACTAGTAAACAAATTCTAACATTTTCAACTTTTAACAAAATTCTAGCTACCAGCTTGCCAACTTTAAGTGGAGCGATTACTACATGCGTTTAAGCATTATGAAACAACAAAATTTCCGTCATACTGACCATGAGTAAATGCATTCCGTACAATATTTAGCAACTTTCTTGATTTGTCGTCAATGATTTTAAAACTCTTATGTCAATTTTAACAACAATTCAAAACTCGACTACTACTCCATTTTCACAAACAACCTCAACATATTCTCTTCAACCAATATCAAAACATCGACTTATATCCCCGAAAATAACTATATTAAAGTCTCGCTTAACATCATACTATAATTTAAAGGTGATTTGGAAAAAGTCAATAGTCCCATTTCGATATCGTAGCGTTTTCAACCCCAAAATCCATTGTTATAACTTACAACCACATAATCTAATCTTAGATGATACATTTGTGTTGAAATCTGACGCCGATGTCGACTTAAAGTCAGCTTGAAATGATATTTATAAGCAGAAATAATTAGATGTGAATTGAAAACCATATAATAATCGAAAGATGAGGAACGAAGATTAGATAGATCCGTGAATTTGTAGAAGATGAAAAAAAAAATCAAGGTGGGGATGATAGGGGGAGTTCGGCCAAATAGGGGGAAAAGGGGGATGGGTTTTGTTTTGGATGAAGATAAGAATGAGGAGATAGTGGGGTTGGTGGAAGATATTTAGGATGGCGTAAGGTCGTTTGGTGGCGGTGTTATTTAAACTTTTTGGCGTAAAAGCACCAATGAAAAGATTTGAATGCCATTATTATCCAGGGCATAGCTTCTTCTTCGTTTAATCTTGCGGAGATGGCAGTATGTCGATTTTATTCGAAATTATTTGTCGCATGCGAATTCGCTCGAAGCGATATATATAATAATTTGTCGGCTTACCCAAAATAACGGGTTATTCGAGGGCAGCATGTCATTTCGAGTCCATATCGAATCAAGCCCATGTGTGAATCATCAGTAGGAATCTTGGTACGATAGTTGAGCTTTACGTCACATTTGATAAATATCTTTATCTGGGAAAGTTTTAAAGAAAAGGAGTTTTATTATTCGGAGGCCGAGCAATAATTAATAAAAATTTTCTTCGTGATACAATATGTTTTCAACATTATTATTACAAGTATAATTATTTAGGAAACGAACAACATAATTTTTGAAAGAATAATTATATTTTTTTAAAATACTTTTCATAATTATATTTTTCAAAAAAAATAATAAGGGGACGATTGCTTCCAATATCCCAGTTTTCCTCCACTGAATAGTTTTCAACTAGCAATTGATCGACGTGCCCGCTCGATGCAAACTCTTGAGGTAGTGGGGTATTGCCTCAAGGGCAAATATTAAATATGGAGATTATATAGTTACTATGTAGTTTTTAATATTTGAAAATTTCGTTTGTATGAAAATAAAGATCAATGTATGAAACGGTGGCCAGATTTAGAAGAAATCAAGAGAGACGATATTATCTCATGCGGGTATAATTTTCAGAGTTATTATTCGGCTCTGTTAATTTTAGGCAATATAGCAATTGACCAGCGCCGATAGTAAAAAAATTACCTTTAAATAAATTTAATATTTTTGGTCCTTCCTTAATTTTGGTTCAACTTCTGTCATCGCATATAGATAGAAGGAGTGTAAGAAATCATCACCGCCATTGGTTATAGATAGAAGGAGTATACGAAATCATCAGATGTAGTATATTTTAGGTCAAACGAATTAAAAGTAGACTTGGGATAATGTTATGGCGTCGATCAAGGATAAGTTTTGAATGGTAGATACTTGCATTGTACGTATGTATATCAGTAAATGAATGAGACTTTTGGTGACTCCACAATCAATTATTTGATTTGATTACTCAAACAATAGTGAATCGTATCCTGTTTAGGATAGAACATAATTGGATTTATTGGACCCATCTTTCGTGTACGTAAATGTTTAATTACAAGATTCTTGCTTTTGACGCAATACAGATGTTTTTTTAGATTCAATTGGTGTATCTTTTAAGTATTTAAATGAAACTCATTTTATCTTGGATAAGATTGTGATGTAGTTATTTATATAGTTTATTGTGTTGTTTTTCTATAGGATTGATTGTTTTCATGAATCAGTTTTTTCAATCCTTATTGTTCTTTGTAGTTTGATTATCCATGTTCATTTTTTTCACGAGTCTTCTTTAGGTGCTTAAGAATTATTTAAGCAACTTGCTTAAAAATGTTAAAATAGTCAATTTGGTTCATTTGCAAATTTTAGGCAAAAGTAAAATAAAACAGATAATTAAATGCACCTAAAATCACTCCCACCACCTCCATAAACACCTCCAAAATTCCTAAAATCTTGTTTTCAAATCAATCTCCATCTTTGTATAATGATGCAAACATTTTCTATGGTGTGCTCTCTCTCCTTCCCTCCTATGGACAAGTCGTGATTTATGTTTTCACTACCTCGAAGCTCAGCCTACTTCAACCAACAACAATCATCTCCGGCCACCACAACTCAAACGAGTATTTTTGAAATTTGTTGTTTTTTATTTCTTTTTAATCAATCAGTGAAATATATTTCTTTTAATTTTATTTTGTATCAATTGGTTTTAGTTATGTTTTATATGAGATTCTTTTAAATATTTTTATGTGAATCTCTGAAATTTATTGGTTTACATTCGTTTTTTATCAATTGTTGAAGTTAATTCTTTTTACTTTTGTTTTAATTAGTTGGTGAAATTTAATGGTTTTATCCTTCTTATGGTTGTCTTGTTTTGTGGTTGATGGGGTTGAAAATTTGGATGGTGGTGGTGGGAGGGTAAAGTTTGTGGATGTACAATTGGATTTTGTTTACATTGTCTTTGAAAACCAGTATACAGGTTTTTTAGTTACCGACTATTTGAATAAACAACCACTTCAATATATTTTTGGTTGTTACATTGTCATTTGAAATCCATTTTGTATGTGTTTTGGTTATCGAATATATGAATAAACAACCACTTCAATATGTTTTTGGTTGTTACATTGTCATTTGAAAGCCATTTTGTATGTATTTTGGTTATCGAATATATGAATAAACAACCGCTTAGATATGTTTTTGGTTGTTACATCGTTATTTGAAAGCCATTTTGTATGTGTTTTGGTTATCGAATATACGAATAAACAACACTTCAATATGTTTTTTGATTTTATGAACGCAACATTATTTTTTGGTTCAATTTCTCATTTTAAACCCATTTTGTATGTGTTTTGGTGAACAAATAATCAAATAAACAACAATTTATATGTTTTTGGTTAGTAAATTATTTTAGATGTTATTCGTTTTAATTTTGTGGATGAACCATTTGGTTTTGTTCACATTCTCATACGAAAATCATTTTGTAGTATTATAACTTAATCACATACTATTCTTTAATACCCGATCTCAATAGTTTAAACTACAATCACTAAATCGGTCATTTGTCAATAAGGGAGGGGCGGATGATGAATTTAAGCCCAATTTATACCACCGTTATCTTTTTACGTCAGTGTAGTATTATAACTTAATCACATACTATTTGTTTATCCTATTTTTATAATATTCTTATTTAATTTTAAACAAATAGAGTCAATATATAATAAGGGTAGTGTTATTTCATATTAATGCCAAGCGATGAGTGCAATGCAAAAAGAAAGAATTTTTATTATTTATAAAAATAGAGGTATAAATAAAATTTCTTGTAGGGGAAAATTAGCCCCGATTATGCAGGTTTTATGAAATCGAAGAGGATCATTTGTCAGTATGGATGCTAGTGTTTCTTGACGATTTGAGATGCTTAACTTCAACGACTTGAGGCACTGATAGGAGAACTTGGTAGCATGGTACCGAAACTACAGCTTGATTTGAGGCAGTTTGAGCAGTTTGATTTGGATCACGGGCTATAACGAGCGGGATATGTGTCGTGGTGCTTAATGAACTTGGATATGGTCCGAGCCGGGGAGCACTTGGCGGCGTAATCCCGTGTTAGGCGTATGGAATTGTCTTTGGAGTGGCGGAAACGATACGAATTACACGTCGGGCCCCAGGGGTAGACTTCTGTACATGTATGCAGGTGTGGAGACTTCCAGCTTACGTGGTGGGGCTTTGATAATCCCGTAATTAAATGAAATTTGGGGGTCGGATAGAGGGGTGTATTTGGGTTCGTTGAAGAAGGATCGTGGATGGAGGAATAGCAGAATAAATGGTAGAACTCCAGCGGGTGGTAAATCTGAGGCAGCGCTTAGGAGGCAATTTGTCATTTCGATAAGAAGAAGCGGGTAAGTATCACTTGTTTGGAAATCGATGAAAATTGATTCACTTTTTATTATCACCCATTGCGACGATTGTGTATCGAAATTAGATTTCTTAGGTTGGTTGAATGTGATTCTTGGGCTTGAGTGTTCGCCAAGTAATTGTATATTACTAGTATGACTTCTAATGATAATTTAAGGGTTATGAGGAGATTCTTAGATGCCTGCTTCATTAATCGTTATAATAATAATAATTGAGTCGATTATTATTATTATACAACTTACTATTATACGGCTGAAAATTAAATAAATCTGGTGATATTTATTTAAATGCGTAAGAAATTAAGCAGAGGCTTTGTAAATTGAGAGATGTATACCGACATATATATATATATATATATATATATATATATATATATATATATATATATATTTGTCAAATATATATTGATGAACATCATGGTTAAACTTGCAAGTTTAATCAATTAAGCAGTGAAATTGATGAATAACTTGATAAGTTGACCGATAGTGACTCGTTAGTATTTTAATTGACATCGAGTTAATTAAATGGAGCAGCTGTTAATTAGGCTCATTATTTGATTAAGAGCCATAGCAGTCCCAATTAAGTTAGCGAGTTAAGGCGATTTAACGCGAGTTCTTGCTTGGTGGAATTAGGCCTTTGGTATTTAAAAGAAAGAGACGGGGTTTTTAACACCGTGAAATCGAAACCATTCTCCCTCTGCTTGTAAAGCCGCCCACTCCCTAGGAATTTGGAAGAGATTTTTCTATTCAATTTATTCTCACAACTATCGAGTTCGAGGTTTCGGATTCGATTCCCTCACGGTGTTGGATTAAAACAATTGGAGGAGAACAAGGCGTTGGTGTGAGGCTTGTTGAGCTGAGGAGTTGGTTTTGTTCGTCTTCATTTTACAATGTAAAACTTCTTTGATTTAAACTATTCGCGATTTATGTGTTTATATTAATACGTTATTTTTGAGGATCGGGATATGAATTTGGTGTTTTATCACGGTAAAATCCCATCTTAGATTCTAACTTGTATCAACCCAGTTTTGATTCGGCGCCATTAAGGTGGTAATTAAGGCTATTAATGCAGATCCCTTAATGAGCCGCATAATCATTAGTCGAAAATGAATGAGCCATCAAGGCTCGACCAAAGTAACCGTTCAAACAACATAAAAGGTAAACATTGAGGTCAAATCAGTAAGTTGAGCTTTTGTCACAAAATCTTCTTTCTGCAAACTAAACTCTTCCCGTCCGTTCTTGACTTGATCGTCGGAGTGTTCCGTACGAGCCGGCCGTCTTTTTGTTTTGCGAGGAAGGCGCCTGATTGGAGCAAGGCGTATCAAGCTCGACTTGGAGATTTGATCGACCAATTTCACAACCGGACTAGATGGTAATGGCGACATGATGGGAGGCTTTGCATTGAGTCACCGCCAGCGCTTTTCAACCATTATCGTGGCCATCGTCATAAAAGAAAGCGAGCATGATGAAAACCACCCTCGAGGCAAGGGGTTCAAGCAGACAGTCTCGAGTGATCAACATGAGAATGGCGCCCAATCCAGTACCCGAACGATTGACCTACTATTGGAACATTTTGAGGTGGAAATTCGCGGCTCACCGGAGATGGTCGGGATAATTCATGTAAATGGCGGAGGACTATCATTGGCAGTGATCGAAGCTCGGGAAGCGAGATCCAGGTGGGAGAACCTGGGTATCGTCGGATTAGGGAGGGGAGAGACACAGCTCCCAGTGCGAAGGCAGGAGGCTCTTCCTTTGAGGCGGCCGAGGTAAGCCATAAAATTGCGGTAGGAGACCACGGCGTCCCAGGCTCTTCGGCCGGATGTTATAGCGACCTTGCGGCGGCAGGTTGTGGCTACCTGCTACGGGGATTCTTTGGAGCCGAGCCGACGAAGACGTCTAGGAGTTGGCGGGGCCCAGCCCTTCTTTTACACAGTAGGGGTGCCCGTCGTACGGCGGGGGTTGAAAACTCTGTGTTCGCTAAATTTCTTGGGGAAGGCGGATGCGGAGGAGCACGTCGGGAAGTTCCGGTCTGGATGTCATTCCGCGACGGCGCGGTGTACTACGGGCACCGACCGAGGCTTGGCAGGACTACGTTGAAGTGGATTTGACGGTTCCTAAGGGATGCATTCTGAAGCTTTGAGGAGTTGAAAACTGGTTCACCGGGACACATGTAGGGAGAGTCCGGCCGAGGACAGGCCGAAGCACTACATTGACCATCGTGAGGGAGACAGTCGATCGGCACCGCTCGGGAGGGATTTCGAGATAGAGTTAAGCTTGATACCCGGAGCTAACCAAAAGATTGTCATGATTGCCTTTGTGGAAGGCTTGCGGATGAGCAAGTTCAAGGAGTCACTCCTTAGAGGCAACCTTAGGATTTGGAGGAGGTCGATGAGCAGTATCTGAATACGTCGAGGATTGAGTTGGCTAAAAGGGTAGAGGTAGCGCCGGTAGATGAGCATGGGGTGAAGCCCCGAGCCCAGGCGGGCGCCTTGGGCCGAGGATCCGGGCGCGATAAGCGTACTCCCAGTGACCTTCGAGAGGAAGTGCCTTTCGCGCCTCCGGGGAGATGCGAGGGGAAGAGAAAGAAGGTCGAGGAAGGTAATCTTATTTATTGAAATATAAATATTATCTCGTAAATATGTCCGTTGAGCAATTAGATTGTACAACCCGATTATTACGTTTAAATAATAATATTAAGTTGGATATATATTGGTGTTGGACAATTAATATATTAGCTTTCAGTTGATTCAGGGGTTATGATGGCTTCTTAGAGTCCGCTCGCCAATTTATATTTAATATAATATTAGGTTAATCATAAATTAATATATTGCTAATTCGTCCTTTAAATTATGTAATGACTAAAACGAACTAGAATATGATTATAATTTTCGGGTTTAAAATATAGCGTATAAGAATATTGGGGTGAAATTCCAATTGTTGGAAATCGCCCCAGCAAGGGAACTCCTGAGCCAGTGGAGAAGTTAGGGTTAAATCTTTTTAGAAAATTACAGAATATATTCTTAAGGAGGTGGAAAAGTTTCACGCGTCTCTTAAAATGCCCAGCAAAGTAAGGATTTTGAGCCACATGTGAAGACGACTTTTGGAGATGAAAAACTTGCGGTCTTCGCTTTTTGAAGTTGAGAATTACCTGTCTCCCTCTTAACTGCTAGACTGAGTAGGTGGGAAATTCCACTGGAATTTCATAACTCTCGTTCTGATAATATTTTAAAAGAGCTCTAGTAAATTTCATTTGTATCTTTTGATTTCAAACCTTTAGTACTGCTATAAGTATCTTAGACTGACACAATTCGCTGAATTACTTATTTGCGGTGTTACACATGGAGACGGCGTCCATTGATACCAGCGTTGGGTTCGGTGAAGATCAGCAAGCGATCCGTTCCACTATAACTATAGTTTCCTCATTCTCTTAAAAATGCTTACCAAAGCTTCGAATCCGTGATACTTTATTAAATCCTCATGATTCTATTATAGGGAATTGTGTTTATGTCGTGGTCGTGATGTCTGACGCATGATCATTTGTCATCTTAATCGTAGATTAAACCGCTCTGATTACGTGAGGTCACTTACTTGTGGGGACGGACACCAACGAGTTTCGCCGTCGACAAAAGAATCATTTATCATAAATTTAATATCGCGTTTTATTAAATCGAAATTTTAAGTAATGGCATTATAGCTTAACAAACAAATGTCATCTAAGCTTTATATTTAAGTAACTAATATAGCATATGTCACATAAATATAATTGGGCTTATAAATGTACAATAATCAATTACTATTATACCCCTTTCGAGGTTGTAATAGAATTCTTTAATACTCGTATGGCAAATATTACGTGCGATTTATTGCTCCTTTAACCTTTAAGGAACTTCGAGTTCCTTTTCTTCACTCTTGACCCTTTCGATTTCAATCAAAAATATCAAGTTGAATATTCTAACTTCATTATCTTTGTATCTACCGAGTTTTGCAACTTGGATGCGATAAATATAGCTGTTTTCTTATCATTCGTTTGAGATGTGAACTTTCAATAACAATGTCAGTATCCGTCATCCTTAATCATTTTAGGAACATCCTTTGGATCGCTCACTTAAACCGCGTATTGACTTACGTGGGTAATCAATAAGGAATGAGTTTGAAGCAGACATGGCGTAATTCGACCAATGAATACGTTCGGCTTGGTGAAACGAATGTTTGATTCATTTATGATTATATGTTCATTTAATAAATTACGTTTCTTACTTCTGATGAATGCCATCTAGAAGGTAAATAGAGTGAGTTATATACTCAACTCGTGTATTCGATTATTGCACTCGGATGGCCAGAGTAAATACGTTAGAATGACTTATTCATAACGTCGTGTCTCTTTCGTTAGAGCGATAGCGATGTATCAAAATTGTCACATAATACGATACTGGCGAAGGTTCTAACATAGATGAATTGTCTCCCCAAAGACCACTTATTACATTCGAGTCATATCATTTACTTCGCTCTTTTATTCTTATATGAAGATATTTATACATACAATAAATTGTATTATATGGTAGATGAAGTAAATACCGGTTTCATACGATTGTAGCCTTGTATTAGCGTAATCTTAACATTAGACCCCATGTTAAATTATGTCTACTTCGATTGATATACTATTAACTTGTCGAATTTAAGAGGCGTTTGGTTTATTTATTGACATGCTTCTTGGGTTATCTCACCGCGGTTGAGTATGAATAAATTAAATTTAAAGGTAAGTGCAACAAGTTTCCAAAATGTGAATTTATTCAATTCATTGTATTCAACTACATTAAACACAACTCTTGCCCCACATGTCAGCTCGACTAATGAAATAAATTTAGTAGAGATAGAAATTACTTTGGTATCTGAAATTGAAAGATTTTATCCATTGCTTTAACGGACCATTAGAAGCACAATTATTTACTTACGTATCTTATCAAATGCGGCTTTGAAGATCGGAGAATGATGTCTACGTTTCTCGGATAATACATTACACAAAAATTATCGGCCGATACTTAATTAGAACATGATAGTATTTATATGGTCCTCTCTACCGTACTCTTTATCGATTTCTCGTTCAATGACTTATATCGTGATCAATTTGTTATGTGAACACTCTGAAACTAGACAATATTAACGTACCTCCTCTTGAAATTACAGTAGGAGTTGAGGCTGATTTATCTTTGCAAGATTGAACTCGAGTCTTGTTAAAGTCATTTTCACAAGTATTACTCAATTATTTGTCACTCAAAATATCATGTATTTTAAGAAGAATAGAATAAACATTATAAAGAATGTATTTAGATGAAAATATGCGGTGTCACGTGTTAAATATGACATGTAACTTACACTCGTATAGGTCCAAAAGAAAAACGGTTGAAATTTCAACCATTAAATGGAGGATTTAAATTGTGTGCTCTTATAATCCCAATTACTTCTTACATTCTGAAGTTGATTATCTTCTTTTTCTTTGGTTAAAACCACAGCTATCTTGGCTCGTAATGCATGATTTAAACCATGTGAGTCAAAAGCTTGATGTCGAAGCAGCAGTTTAGCCACCATGACATTGCGATTTTGATAACAAATCATTTGAGATATGAGGTTTTATAAAACCTTTCTTCCTATTTCTTAAGTGTTACTTAATATCCTTTTTTATGTGCTTAACGTTTGAAATAATGAAGTTAATCATTAACTTCAAATCATAGTTCTTTGTGCACTCAACTTCTGAAGTGGTTTCTTGAACTAAAGACAATATTGCTTATGCAGTTTATATAAACCACAAGCTTATGTTTAAATCGTAATTCGTGAACAAAAATTCATCTGTTGAGGAATACAGTAAATGTCTTGAAATCTGGTACATTGAAGATCATTGATAATTAAATACCGTTTTAGTTATAAAACATATTAAACAATTATTTAAAACATATTTAGCTAGGAGATAATATAACATATTAGTCTTATTACTTATCATTATTTCGATTGAAATCAAAATTGTTACCTCTCAAATCGCGTCACGGGCGTTGTTCACTTGAACTGAGTTCGTATGTGTGTCGACATGATTAAGTCGAGTCTTAAATGATTGTGGTATTACATTTACTTGTCTTTTATTATACATAATCATTTTGATGGCTTAATGAAGAAAATGTATTTATATGTATAACACTATATTACCTAGGATTTATAGATTTCTGCAGCCAACTTGTTTTATTTCACATAATAAAGTTATGTTTTAATTTTCCCAATTAACGATGAATAAAATAGGTAAATATAGAGTACCAATCATAAAAGGAAATATGCAATCATAGATAGTGCAGTTCAAAAATATTTTAACATATTACAAATAAATTGTAAATATTATACTCGTATTTCAAATCTCATAAAATGTACAAGGTATCCTAGATCCGTTGTGGTTGGAATTCAAATGGAACGGCTAAATGCATTTGAACTCGGTATGACAGGTAGATTAACTAATCGGTATGCATTCTGCCAAACTCTGGGGTATTGCTTCTTGAGTCTTACCCGGCCAGGTGTATCACCGAGCCCATAGCGTTAAGTGGGAAATCGCCAGTTAAGCAACCAATTAAACCAATTGCGTTGCTGGAATGATCGTCGGCATGGCGTTAGTGGAAATCAACGACATGATCACGTTTGTAAATTGCCTATTGCGATACTAGTACACGCCGTCGCGGTGTGCGGTAATCGTGATAAGTTGCCTGGCTTTTTAAAATTGGCTTGATCTTTATGCTTAAATTTTTAGTGGTGAGATTAATATCATTTGATATTATTTAACGTGTTACTCTGACAATATCTCTTCCAGTAATATGCAGCATCGTGAAAAATAAAATAAATAATATACATTAGGAAGATATATGATATAAACCTAAAATCAATAGATACACTATTGGCTTTACAGTGTAATACTAGCAATAAGGCCTTATTTGACATTTTTGTAAATGGAGTCTTGTATTATTGACTTAAAGAGAACTACAAGTTCGCCAAAATATCGATCTGGTGAGCGCTTGCATGCTTGTCACCTCACGGCGGTACATTTATTTACTAACTTGTTAAATGAGGACGAGGCTACGGGTAAAATAAATAAATAAATAAAATAAATAAATACATTTCGGTGGTGGTTTATCACGAATAAGCGGTTTTGCGTATAAATATTTAAATAAATCTGGCCCAGATAAGTAATGAAATATCCGCTTCGAATTCAGCATTCTGATATCGTATACGAGAAATTAAATCCACATAGCATAGATTTAATAAATATACATTAAGAAGAAATGAAATATAATCATCATTAACAATTAAATATCCATATGGAAAATAAATTATTAAATTAATTAACTTCATTATATTTATATGTGTACTATAATAGTATTACAATAATTAATATATATATATATATATATATATATATATATATTAGAATAATACTTGCAATAATTATCTCCAATTATATATATTGATTTACTAGATAATATTACCATGAATTATCATTTATTTTAAAATTATTTATGAGATAATTATTAAAGGAATAGTGAATTAAAATATATTATTACCAAAATGATAATTACAATTATCCTAATAAAAAAATGGTAATAATCCATTAAAACCAAAATTAAAAGAATTATCATAATTTAAAACCTAAAACTAGGGTTTTAAACGGATTAGGGTTTTAAGCCCGGCCGCCCAAAGAAGGCAGCGAGCGGATGGCCGGAGCATGAACCTGCCTTGTGCTGAGAGCGGGGGAGATCGACAGCGTCAACTTTTGGAACCGACCCGTTTGGCAACGGATATGCAGTCGCCCGCGTGGCGTGTCGATTTATGGTGATTAATTTCAAGTTTTTTCGTTTTAATTCAACTTTTTGTAAAATCGGTTTGAAGGCTTTAAACATATTCAAAAATTACGAAATTTCGCGAGAAAACTCTTCACAATTTTATTGAAAAGTACCCAAGCTGGAATTTTGTAAAAGCAGGTTTCCTAATAATTTGTGTTAATTTCTACTCCAAACAAAATGAAAATTGTTATGGGATACTTAAACTATCCAAAAAATTATGAAATTTTGTGGGTACTCTTGTGATATCATAAATAGTATAGAAAAAAATTCTTGAAGATTTTTAACATAGTTTAAGCCCTTCAAACACATTAAAACTTTTAGATCTACAATCAAAGCTAGTTTTTAAAACCCTTTCAATTCATCAAACATAAATCTAATGTCAAAATATCAAAACTAACGTTATGATGAACTTGAAAAATGTACAACATATATATTAAACCCATGGATTAATTTTCATAACATATATTTCGACATAAATATATATAAACATGAAAATTAACATAAATTATTAAACATGAATCGTATTAATGTAGACGAAATTATGCAAACTAAACATGCTCTTGATGCCGGTTAAAGAATTTTCTATCGCCAACTTGTTTTAAATCTTAAACAAAAGTATATCAGGATCATTTAAATTTCATAAACTCAAAACTACAAAATATATATACATATATATTAAATCAGAATACTTACGGTCTGATGGAATTGTCAGCCAACAGTGCATTGCAAGCCTCCTTTGAATTCGATATCTTTAAGCAGCTTGATTGTAGTACATACAGTTGGTCAAAAGCGCGGGAGGGGTTGAATCCAGGACTTGAGTTCTTTAGAAGCCCCGGATAGCGATTAGATGAAGAGAACAAATCAAAACTTTGATTTGTACCGTAGAATCATCGGCTCCTCCGTGGAGGAGGAGGAAGACCGAAAATTCTCACAGATGGAGGCTAGGTTTTGTAGACTTTGCGTTAAGGTTTTGTGAGGTTTTTTGTCATGATGTAATCACATTAAGCCAAATAACTATTGATTTACAACACGAGTTATTTGGGGACTTTGAAGGATGATAACCTATTTATAGGGATTTATTGTAATCACCTTTTATATGACCTAGTCGACTCTTAACTTATAGGAATGTTGACTCGTTCGAGAGTTTATTGTGACATAGGATTTGTATGTCGCGTCGCTGAGTAAAGCGCTGGTGCGAAACAGCAAGACTTAGCTATGCGGGATTGATGGTAGCTTGTTAGGACACCATTTTAATTCTCGATTTATTAAATTAAATTACTCGGACCCCAATGTTTACATGAGTGTATTATATGTTAAAACCCGTTTAATTATCCCATTTGTGAAATTCAATAAGTTCATTTATTAAATGTTAAAAGATTCATTTAATTTGATTAAGTAGAGGATGTAATAGGAGTTAATTCATTTGGGATTTAGTATTAACGTGAATTTATTACGTGTCGAATCTACGTTTAATTCTCGATTTATTAGAATTAAATTTTCTAGGAAATAATAGTACTAGATTTGTTTATATTGATCTGAATCCCTTTGGATTTAATGGAATCAATATTTATAATTTTCAACATGAATTTATTACATGTTGGATATTTTAAGATAATTAACCTTAATCCTGTGGATTTTAGAATTAATCTTCTTAATTTAATCCCATATTTTTTAAATTTTCGGACCAATTTTGGGTCCATTTTATTTAATCATCAAATATTTGGGATGTATATTTTTTCATGTGAAAAAGTTAATCGTCCACACCCAGCGTGTATGGGAATTTTTCGAGCAGGGCACATGACAGGCTGGTTAATTTATTTGTCTTTGCGGCTTGTAAGGTTCACTATCGAACATGATAAAGATAGTGGGCTTTTAGGGCAATTGACAGCATGAAATGTATATATATACATGAGGAGCAGACAAGCAATCGTGACTCTCCCCCGTCGAGGTGAGTGTGAGCTTTTTCCCCTTTTTGATTTTTCTTTCTTTTGCGTATTGCATCGTCATGGTTATATATCAACATTAATGCTCTTTTTATGATTCTCACTTTTCAAGTTGGATAGAGGTATAAAGTTTACACCTTTTTGAAGACATACTTGAGATTTTGCATAAAGATAATGCCTTTGATTCCTTATGCATTTATTTTATTCTTTTGATGAACTCAAGCATATTCTTTGGTGGTTATTTGGTAGTCCTTTGACTTAGACTATATGTTTTAGGTATAAAAATCAAAACTTTATAAGTTTCAATGATCATACATATAACATAATAGTCTCGTGAGCAACGTCATCAATTAGATGTGCTCTATCTAGATACTGTTCAAATACGCATCTATCGAGCTTGAAATAGGTAATGCTTTCACGTGTGACCTTGCGTGCTGCTTCGTTTAGGAGGTCCTGCGGTTCACCGTTCAATAAGCTTTCATCTGGGGAACTACAATCCTCTTTCCGCATTCCCATGGCACTTGCTCTTAACACATGTTAAATTAAGCTCCGGTGGCGTAGTGACCTTGGAATTTTGGAACTTTGATAGGGCTTATCACCGCTCGTTCTCTCTTAACTTACGGTGCTAAGTGTTTGGGGTTGGATTTACTCACGCGGTTTGATGACTCGATCTCGTTATTGAATTTACGAGACAATTTTAATATATGTGCAAATCACCCATGACTTAAAGACAACTTGACTATAACTTGTGCTCAAGTTTTGTGATCTTCCACAACTTTATTCAATGAACTTCGACTTTTATAGCTTACAAATCCTAACGTTACTAGCTCTTTGGAAAGAAGGAGTTGAATAAGGAAACAAAGTAACTAACTAATGCATGATCCTTATCTCAGAATCTATTTATTCAAATGACCTAACTAGCTAGAATTGAGCAATAATCTAACTAACTATTGACTAGTTCAAAAGCTGCTTTGCATAGATGCACTTGAAATGATCCGCGTTAATTTCACTTCAATATAAATATATATATATATATATATATATATATATATATATATATATATATATATATATATATATATATATATATATATATATATATATATATATATATTAAACTTAGGCATGCATTTAATCTGAGCGACCTTAAGTATTGATGGTATTTAGTGAGTCCCAGAGGGCGATCTCTTGCTACTCTATTATTGTTTCTTCGTGAAATCATTTTCAGCTTGATTTATAGCTTATGTCTAAGCTATGAGATTAAATCGAACTTGACTAATTAATGTATCAAAATGTGATTTTGACAACCCGATGAATGTTCTAAGAGTTTGGATATGTACTGCAGCGTTTTAAATTATGCAATTTGTTTGGGTGAATTTGAGGAAGGTGAATGGTTGAAAACACCAATTGAATCCCATGGCACAAATTGCTCATAGATACTTGATTCGTATAATTGAAATTGCTTCTTCCGGTCGAACATATGTATATATAGTTCCACAATCCAACAAGATCATTTCTTTTCCATAAATCCTTGGTGGTTAAGTTGGCAGATGAATAGTTGAGAATCCGCGGCCTTGATCACGCTCTCTTTAAATGAATCCTAAGGTTCGATTAGCTTCAGAGCATTCGGTTCGAAATAGTTCGGTTCGAGACTCGTTCGGAAGATTAAACTTAGAGCAAACGTTGAAATCGATATTCGGCGAATCGAGCACATCTGCATCCAAATTGTCGATCAACAAAACAAGTTGTATAGGGACAAGGAAAGCGAAGAGAGTCGCAGTAAACAATGCATCGCTGAACTGCTGAACTTACCACTTGACTATTACCACCATTTACATCTATCTTGTTACCCAATACAACCAAAGGAAAGTTCTCTGGGATAGTTGAAAAAAAAGGAGATATTTATGCACTGTTTGGATCGGAGTGAATCATTATCTTGTTACCCAGTCAAATGATTTTTGAACGTTCACATCGTACACAACACAGCAGTCTGCTCACGATAAAATACACTAAGGCTTTGAAACCTTTCTTGTCCTGCTGTATCCCATATCTACAATAAGCAAACAGTATCAGAAAAATGCAGCAAGAAATAAAAACCATACCTCAAGATGAGAGAAAACCTTCAAACACAAGTATAAATTGAAAAGCAACTTCTAGCAAACATAAATAATAACAATAAAAAACATAGTAACTAAATAAAAATATAAATTGAATAAATTATTTTGATCCAATTCAGATTAAATCATTTACTTAGAATTCAAAACCAAAGCTTGTCAAACATAATTTTCATCAAAATTAAGTAATACGGCACACAACCAACAAAGAGTATAAATAGATATAAAAATAAAAAATTGGGCCACGCAGTTTGAGGACAACGAAACGCGTTGCAAACACGCAATCGCCTCTTTATATACTTCTGCCCAGTAAGGAGTCTTGCGCCCGAATGATGAGCGAGAGGATATTATTGATAGTTGGTGAAATGTTACACATTGATAGTTGGTGTAGCTTTTGTAAAATATAATGACGTACGATTTTAAGCTTCGATGCCGGGGAAAAATATTATTTTAGAGAGTTTATTAAATAATCCCAGTATTATTAATTTATCGAGTTTTACACTTGCGGTTGAGAAGCTTTATCGCGTATGGCCAGGTGCGTAGAAATAATCAAAAGCAGCGAATTAATTTGCTTACCGTATTCTGGTGAGGAAGGGCCAAAATATTATCTAAATAGTTTATTAAATAAACAAATATTAATTTATCGAGTTTTACTTGTAGTTGATAATTAAAAAAATGATAATTGAAAAGCCCAAAAATCGACAAAGAAAAAAAAAAAGCAATCTGTATTGCTTGATCCGTGATACGTAAGTGTCAGGTCAAATGGCCAGACGAAGGCGATATTCCTATTGATAGTTAGTTGAACTACTGCAAAAACGCGTCCATGTAGTGCGTAAAATAATGAAAGGCAATTATAATTTAACTTTTTATCTACAAAATTAGGGAGGGGCCAAAGTATTATCTTAGAGAGTTTATTAAATAATCGAATATTAATTTATCGAGTTTCTATTGTAATTCATAATTGACAAAACAACAGTTAAAAAAGGAAAAAAAATATTCACGTGAAAACAGAACAAAAAAAAACACAATTGCCTATGACAGTGCACAAAAATAATTAAAAAGAAAGCAAAAGAGCGAATTATTAATTGCTTAGCAATATCAGGAGTCGGGACGGACAAAAATATTATCTTTAGGAAACTTTATTAAATAATCAGTATTAATTGTCAATTTAATATGATTAATAATTAAAAAAAAACCGGCTCCACTCGCGGCCGATCTCACATGCGTTGTGGGAAGCTGACGCGATCGGCAACTTAATACTACTCTTGGATTATATATATATATATATATATATATATATATATATATTATATTATTATTAAAAAAATAGAAATAGATATCCCACAAAAAGTCATAAGGCCATTAAATCATTAAACATCATGACTCAACCATGAGTCCATGACCCTATGCTAATTTATAAACGGACCGTATCATCTATTTATGAAACTTAGACTGGACTAATGAGGTCCCTTTAACATATATATCATATTATGGTACTGCTGTTTAAGCAAATTTCTTTGGTCTCTTAAAAAGTGGGATGTTAGATATCTTGTGATCTTGAAACTTTTATTATCTTGGGTGTTTAATTATTTAAATAGGATAAAAATTAATTAATATAAAAACACATCATACATATTGACTATCACACATCCATTGATGACATGAGCAATCGTTGGGTTTAGACAAAGTAGTATATATGATTTGATGCATCTGTCTGCCAAGAGTGCGTAATGCGTTACAAAAATTAATTCTTTTGTCGCTGCCCATTATATGCTTGATACCTTCTTAACATCATTAGTTGGGTAGAACTTAAACTTCATGTTATTGTTTGAGGTAATTCGAAAAAATTTCATTTAACATTAATTAAGAGCGAATTTAAAAGCGGCTAAACACGAAATATGTTTAAGCGCCGTGCGTGAGCCGGATGTTGAAGGGGTTTAAATTATATATATATATATATATAAATAGATAATGCATATAAAATTCAAATGAAACCATCCAATACATCGTGTTCGGCGTTATTTAAAGTGCCATACAAACTACAATCCGAGGAATTAAAAGTACTAATTGTTACGTAGCAAGTTGACAAAACAACTAACATTGGTTGGGAACCAAAAAAACTTGTAAACATGTTTAATTTCTTCATTCTTCAATCATTCCCAATCTTGACTTCTTTCAATTTTGGAGAAGTGCCTAGACCATACCTGCGACGTAAAAAGCATGAGTGACAAAATAAATGGGTAATAAATGGAGTAATTTCTACGATTTTTGAGGAAGATTGAGGCAACAAAGGAGATCATGTTGATTTTCCTTTTTCTTTTATGTTTTCTCATTCTTGTTTAAGAATTATTAGATTAAATATAGTACTTGAGCACGGTCAAAATGTGGTAGTAGTAATGGCTGAGCCTTGGGCGCATGGTGAAGGGGAAAGGTAAGAATCGTTATGCAAAGTTGATTATTTATTAATATGTGTATAATAATTAAACAAGTTATTTAGTTTCAAATAATATATAAATAAAAGCGTAAGATTGAATAGTATATTACCCTTTCTATAATAAAGCATATTTGTAATTAAAAGACTATTTTAAAAAATAATTAAAATGATTCTATTTAAATCATGAAAATTATTTAGTATTGCAATAATATATTATCCTTCAAATAATAAAACATATTTCTAATTAAAAACTATTTCAAGATATTATTAGATTTGGTATTATTTAATATATTATCATTCAAATTAATAAGTTTGAGTATTATTTGATATATTTTACAAATGAAAACGAGCATAGCCATAGTAGCGCGGCGGACCTCATTCAAATAATATGTCATAATACTAATAACTTAGATGGTATTATTTAATATATTATCCTTATTTGATATATTATTCTTGAGAAATAATTAATGATTCATTTAAATCATGCAAGTTATTTAGTATTGTATAGTAAATTGATATGACATAAGATTCATTAATATATAAAGGTTGTTTGTGTCAAGAATATATTACTAAAAGAGGAAATATTCATGATAATATTACAAAGTAATAAGATTATTTTAGTTCTTTAATTATATGATAAGTTGTTATTTAATATTGATATTAACTGATATATATGGATAGAACATAGAGATATTTATATAGTATTGAATAATAAATGAATAAACGTTAGATAAATCATATATTATTTGAATAATTAGAACTTTATTATTTAAAGAATAATATATTAATGTAATTTACTTTTATTACTTTGTTATATAGCGACAAATATTATTAAATACATCGATATATTATTTAGCTGCAGCTTTATCGACTCGATACGTTACAGTATAATATGAAAAATAAATTATATTTGAGCGTATGATTGGATTTAACAAGTATAACGTATAAAAAGCCGATTGTATTGGTTAGTTACGATGGTTGAATGTATTGTTAGCTTTGGAGATTGCGAGGTTGACGCCAGCGATTTAGCGTTGTGATTTGGCATCGTTAAAACTTTTTAAAGGGGTGGGTGGTAGAATAGGTATGAGTAATTCGCTAGCGGTGGCGCCGGGTTTGTTAAGGAACACGGACTCCTCGAACTCGTGACATGGTTCGGCCCGGTTTGACTTTTAAGGTGTCGGGCCGTCCGGCCCGGTTCAATAGAGCAGTATCTATTTAGTCCCACATACTTGAACACAATTTGGTACTGAAATGTTGAACAGGTCATCTGTCTAAATGTTGTATTCATGCATAAATTACAATTCATGATATGATAAATGACATTTTTATTATCGGCTTTTGAAAAAATATAGAAGTTTTACTTGACAAACTATTTAATATAAAAATCGGATAGTTCGGTTGAAGTACGTAAACAAGCTTATATATATATATTATTGAGATATTGGGTTCAATTTTTTTATAATAAAATGTTAATATTCATTTATAAATTATAAAATAATTATAACTATAATTGAATGAGGGCAACATACACATCAATTAACTTGAAATTGTTATCAAATGATAACTCTCCAAATTAAAAAATCGATAGATTGAATAAAAAACTCACATCAAAAGAAAATGCATTATAGATAATTGTAATCTAACCTTATTTATCTAAATTAGTTCAATTAAAAGCGTGGTTGGACATCTTTATCGTGTATTAACTTTTCAACCACCTCTGATGGCTTACGTTGCGTTAAAGGAATAATTACATTAGTAAATTATCTTTTTAATTTGAAATAAATCAAAAAATGAATGTCAGTCTCAACGGAAAGGGAAACAATAATACACAAGAATGTCTTAAGAAAATTACACAAGAAAATGTGTAAAAAAACTACATACAACTAAAAAAACATGAAATTGTAAAAATAACCAAAAAAATATGGTTATTCTATCCTAGAGATGATGAAGAAGAAAAGTTTTTTTTTTTTAGAGAAAAATATAACTCTAGGGTTTAGAGGGAGAGTGTCAATTAAAGGTATTAGGTTCAACTCTTATGACTGTAATTTGATTTTGATAATTCATTATTAAGCCTCATGAGCCTTAGACACTCCAAATTTGTTTTGATAATTCATAAGTTTATTATGTGAAATCAGCAATTCTGCAACCATAATAGAAATTTGTTGTATATAGTATAAAACGCTCAAAAAGCTTAATGTCCAACTGATTGAAATTTAGATACGTCCGTATTTAGGCTTAATTATTGATTTTAGAAGACTAGAAAAATGTTGAATTAGGCTTGAGTACCAAGTATAGCGGGAATTTCATTATTTCTTCACGTTTGATCTGATCTTTTTATGTTTTTACACATTTGTGGCGTATGTTTTTTTTTTTAAATTTCTAAAGTTGAAAATAAAAAATTGCAACATATGATTAGGTATCATCGAATTGAAGAATGACTGTTCCACATTAATAATAATTTCGTGTATTTTGACACACATTAACAAGGAGATTTTGATTCTTGAAAGTTGATATTGCTCACTAATCCGGATGAGGGTTGTTAGTGAATCGGTAACTTCTTTATCTACTTTCAATACTTGACACAGAAATCGGTTCGATTAACAAATCGATTGAGTATCCACTTTCCGGTTCGGGTAGGAAGTATTACTCGATACTCAAACAATTGGAGTTAAACAATTGGATTACGACTCGATAAAGCCTCTGGCTTGATAAGCGTTAAAACCCCACTCTTTTATAGCATTTTACTCATTTAATATATAATTGACCTTGCAATCCGATACCAACTCCATAGTGGCCAAAACATCGACTTACATCCAGATTGGACTTTAGTAAAAAGTTGATCGATATTGAAAACTTGACCAAGTAATTCACGATAAAATATCTACCGTCAAATTAGAAATACTCGCTCTAACCCGAATCGATAAAAGAAATACTCCATATTAAAAAAAAATGTCAAAAAGATTGCTTTAGGTGGCTTTTTACAGGAACCAAATGATTCTTGTACTTGTACCTTTGCTGTATAATTTCTGACCCCATTTTCCTCTGCATCTCTGTGACCCATCATCAAATTTTAGGATTTTTTATTGCCCAAGTAGAAAGGCATTATGATCCAATCAATTGGAATGGTTAGACCAGTGCCCTTTTCTCTGATCAACATCACCCATTCAGCTTCCAAATTTTCATTGTTTCATAATAATATTGCAATCTCTGTTTCAAGAATTGGATTATTCAGACATTTTCACCAAAATGGTACTTTCAAAGCAGCTTCTATCCACTATGGTAATCACTTTTCACACCCATTTTATTGCTACATTTTGTTTATATTTTCAGTTGATTAGTTAAAGTTTCAATGTTGATTATATTTTTTATGATTAAAGTTTCAATCTTGATTATTTTGTAATTGAAGTTTTAATCTTTTTTTTATTGGTGTTGTTTAAGTTTTGTTTTGACTGCAATATGGTACTTTTTAGAGCTTCTAGCCACTATGGTAATCACTTTTGGTACCTATTTTATTGGTATATTTTGTTTACATTTTCAGTTGTTTAGTTTAAGTTTCAATCTTGATTATTTTTTATGATTAAAGTTTTAATCTTGATTATTTTGTAGTTGAATTTTCAATTTTGGTTTTTGTTATAATTAAAGTTTCAATCTTGATTCTACATTATATTATCTGTCTTTGGTGGACTTAGGTATGTTGGTAGTGATTTTTTTTATAGCTTTTATTTAATACGGACTATTTGTTTTCACTGCAATTGATTGTCTAATTACATTCATTTATCTAAGATCAAACCCACTTTGTGTGTCAGTGTATGTGTTAGTTGCTAGATATAGGAAATGAAAATGCGTGTTGGTTGGTGTTCTTGAATGAGCTGAGGGAAACCAATTCACATGTCCAAATATTTCTAGGACTATATTCTGTGATTCTGTCAAAGTTCTTTTCCTTGATTTCTTTCTGACATTTGGTTTGCAATGTTCGATTGGTTTTGACAAAAGGAAGTGCTTTAAAATAAGTTTCATTTGGGGTATTTGGTGGAACAGAAAATACCCTCTTGAGCATTTTTGCATTTTAAATAAGGTTCAAGGAATTTAAAATACTTAGTATGAACTGTCGCAGATTCCACGAAATCTCAAACTGGATCACAATCAGCACTTGAGCAATCTGAACTCATATTTGTGGGAACGGGAACTAGTGAGGGAATTCCACGTGTGAGCTGCCTGACTCATCCTACTAAAATATGTTCGGTGAGGTTCCAACTTCCAAGACATCTAAGGGCTTACTTTAAATTGTTTCTTGAAAGAATTAGCTGTGTTGAAGTGAGGTTGCTTGCCCTCATAGGATTATGATTTGATAATTCTTCTTTATATTTGATAGGTATCTTTATATTTGATAGGTATGCTCCCAGGCTACAGAACCAGGTAACAAGAATAGGAGGCTTAACACAAGCATTCTTGTCCGTTATACCAAGTCATCAGGAAAAACCAACTTTCTTATTGATGCTGGAAAGTATGTTATTCTAGAACATTTTCATTATAGTGAAGTGATATTTTATATTTTGCTGTTCTTCTTATGATCAATTTCTATAAATACTTTACAATGTATAACGTGTTCTTGGGGAGTTGAAAGAAACTAAGAGATAGTTTGATAAATAAGCATCCTTTGAATATAAGTAACCTGTTTCTTAGATAATTATTTTTTAAACTCAAACTGTCATTGCTTTCTAGATATTTCTGCAGCTTGAAACTTGTTAAGGTAGCCCGTCTTTCATCTAAAATTTCATTAGGTTTTCACCCATGGTCATATTTTATTCTTCATTTTGCTGTGGTCAGTTAGCCAGTATTAGAACAACACCAGAACTCCTTATATATGTAATGTACAATCATTTACCATCTTAAGGAGGAAAGTGTTTGTTTACTGAGGGATAAACTGTATTATAATTATTGCAACATCTAAATAATGCTGGATCTAGTTACAATGTTTTCTTCTCTTGTCCTAAAATTGGTAGGCACTAATTGTTACAAAACAGAATATCTTCTATTTAATGGCTACATTAAAATTCATCTAGTTTTAATGCAGTTACATTATTGAATCTCATTGAACTGATTGCTGATATACTCACCAAAAGTCTAAATGTCATTATATATAATGCAGGTTTTTCTACCATAGTGCTCTAAAATGGTTTCCTTCTTATGGGTGAGACTGACATCTTCTAGTTCT
The DNA here is from genome assembly GCA_019722365.1 of Lithospermum erythrorhizon. Taxonomy (NCBI): domain Eukaryota; kingdom Viridiplantae; phylum Streptophyta; class Magnoliopsida; order Boraginales; family Boraginaceae; genus Lithospermum; species Lithospermum erythrorhizon. The sequence goes on from JADFUC010002228.1 coordinate 251,356, forward strand.
ATCTTCATTATAAAGCAATAATGTGTTTCGAAATTTCTCTGAATCAAACAAGTGTATCAGATAGTAGTAAATGTGTAGTCCCTCAAAATGGTATCACCAGTTGCAATAAACATTAGTTTTAGTTCAAGACACCTCACTCTATAAATGGTAATCCTGACAATAGAGAAGTAACAGATCTTTAGAATAACTCGTCTATTCTCATCTGTCATGTCATGCTTGGTTGCCTATTTTTCAGGGTAAGAACAATCGATGCAGTTATCATAACCCATTCTCATGCTGATGCCATTGGAGGTCAAGACATGAACACCATTTTGATACTACCATTGTATGATAAAAAAAAATTGATAAATTTTGTAATCAATTTGTCAAGCTCTTTGATTTCGGCTCTGAACTTACCTATTTGCAGGTCTAGATGATCTCCGTGATTGGACAAATAATGTCCAGCCCCATATACCAATATATGTCGCCCCTCGTGATTTTGAGGTACCCTGCTCACCATTCTAAGATTTCTGCATGATATCAAACGTTACACAGTTACTTTGTTATAAATAAATTATCCATCATTTATCTACTTGTGAGATAAAGGTGTCTGCGGTTTTGTGCTGTGTAGGTGATGAAGAAAACTCACCACTATTTAGTAGATACAAGTACCGTGATACCTGGTGCTGCAGTCTCTGAACTTCAATTTATTATCATAAATGAAAATCCTTTCGTTGTTCATGGCCTTCAGGTCAGTATTTCTTATCCTTTTGCATAATTAGTACTATTTCTTACTCTCCACCCTATTATTCTCTTTCTGACGAATCAAATACATGCTGTGAGGGCCTGTCTGTATTTATGAGCTCTGGAGCCAAGTCTAGTATCAGTATGCTGTACCTCTAAAGAATATAAAATGCAGCTAAAGGCTGCTGTACCTCTAAAGAATATAAAATGCAGCTAAAGGCTGCCTTATTGAGGACTGTAAGATTAACACTTAATGACTATGCCTCCAAAATCCCTTAGGGTCTGTTTCGTATTAAACTTTATCAGGTGTTTTAATTCAATCAGAAACCTCGAGGTATAGCCTACTGAATAAGTCTCCTTTTCATACACTATAAATTTGGGAGTCAGGCTGTGATGGCTTTAATATTGATATGTTTATATCTTGCAATGTTTGCTGGCGTGCAAAATGTACTTAATTGCATAAAGTATTGTATTCACAGCTGAGCTTGCTTGTTATCAGATTTTTATTTAATACTTGAGTCAGTTGCCCATGTTGTTTTCTTCAACTCAAACCTTCATATCTGTAAGTTCTGAGAGAATCTCTGTACTTCTAGAAGTTCTGCTAGTGTTAGTGTGTGAAGTTAGTTTTTGTGATTGTATCGGTGACTGATGTGAATCCGTACCAGAGGTCACTAGGTTCTTTGTGTAATCTAGTCACATGGTTCACATCCGCTATAGATATACTAATATTGATTGCTATATGCACTTCATTTCCTCATACCAGTTTTGCTCTTGCAGTTTACTCCCATACCAGTATGGCATGGCCCTGGTTATCGTTCACTTGGTTTTCGATTTGGCAATATATGTTACATTAGGTAAATTTATCCAAGACCATAACATTTGTTCATTATTAACACGATCCATCTCTAACTCTTCCCTTGCCTCTGTAGTGATGTAAGTGAAATACCTGAAGAAACATATCCCCTCCTGGAGAACTGTGAACTTCTTATCATGGTCTTCTTTCGGACTCCTTAATTGCTCAAATTTTTCATATTTCAAATAACTTAAGCATTCTTATCCAAACTGTGATACTGTATTTTGTTGTGCTATTAGGATGCCTTGAGGCCAGACAGGTCTTCTGCAACTCATTTTGGACTTCCAAGGGTAATATTTTTATCTTTAATTTTCCTTCGTATTAAAAACAATTACTCTGTATACATATAAGATATGATAGTAAAGATTGCTTGTCAATAAGATTATATGAACAATGTTCTCAGGCACTGGAGGAAGTTCGCAAAATCAAACCTAAAAGAACACTTTTCACTGGTATATTCTCTTGTGAATATCTATACTCTATAGATACTTTCTTAGAATGCTATGAGTTCTTAAAGCTACTTTCCACCTAAGTTACTAGTACATTAGTTCGATTTTAATAACGGATCAAGGATTGGAGTGAGCTTTTCCTTTGTTTCAAGCTCAGGAGCTCATTAGTTAAAAACTCAAAACGAATTACTTTCAAGTGTGGCATCTTATTTTCTAAACAAGGAACTATGAGAAAAATCGATAAATGAAATGTACCATTTCCCTTGAAGGTATGATGCATCTTATGGATCATGAAAAAGTAAATGGAGGACTGATGAAACTAATGCAATCAGAAGGTCTTGATGTTCAACTCAGCTATGATGGTCTACGAGTGCCGATAGACTTGTAGCTTCAATGGTTTTTTATTGTTCTTTGAAGCCGAGCATCGTTTCCAGTGATGGCAATACATTATTCATCGTAATTGCACAGAGACTTCCAACTTTTGCTAGCATAAGTGAGAATAATCAAATACTCCAAGAAAATGTATTCATCTGAGATAGGTATGCAGTATGCTGGTTTATTAGTCCAGTTGAAAGAATGTTTCTCTTTGTTTGTCCAAATTCCCTACATTAACCCATTTATGGAACTCATACACTGTTCTGTACTGCATGTTATGTTTGCTGACTCATAAATCTTAATCTTGAAGGGACCTACCCAGTGAAAAAAGAATAGAGTTGGCACATCAAAGGGCCCCAAGGAATTTCACAAGCTGTCTATAAAAAAATGAAGTAAATTTGTCTATGTCAAGTGACTTATATTACTCATAATTAAATTCACTAATTGTTTGATTAAGTATGAGCTTCAACATGAATCATGCCAGACCACATTACAAACAATTTATCTAAGCTCAAGCTTCACAACCATCCTTTGAAACTCGATAATGAGTTGACTGCAATTGCAGTTAAATCAAAACAATGATCGACACTTATTAATGACTGTTTTAGCTTGGAATTTGGATACACTTTTTTTCCAAAAAAGCTAACCAAAAGTTTGTGTTTTATGTCGAAAACTCAAGTATTTTCTTGAACTGTACTCCTACCATGATATCAAGATTTGCACATATACTCTCATAAATACCACTCCTTAGTTCAAATGCATGAAGGATCATTGCCTAATCCAAATTGTAAAGGTTCCTTCATTCAACCGAGGTTTAACTATTCTTCGTGGTACATCCCGCGGCATGAAAAAGGCGCGCTAATGCTTGTTAAGTTCTGCCTAAAGTAATTTTAGAGTGTGGAAGGAGGATAAGGGTGAGGGGGTGTGGTGGAGGAAAAATGGGGGCTAATTTTTCACTTCACATAGTTTAACATGTGAGCATGAGACCACAGAGCAATAATTGACATTGGCATGCTAAAGAAAAAACAATAAAAACTATGGTGTCTTCCTACAGAAACCTTTTAGCACATAAGGTCATAAAGGAGAAAAATGCAATGGTTGACTAACAAAAAGCAGGCCCCTATGGACTAAATCAGAAATAACAAGCCTGTGGCAGCTTTGCAATTTTTTTAAATATGTCTCAATTTATAAAGTGATAAAGGGTTCATTATTGTTGTACATAGTTTTCTGCTACCTTTGGATTTGTTTTTTGCTAGTGTCTGAGGTATTTGCAATTTTGCACTTGAAATTATTTGGCATCTTCACAGAAGCAGGTTAACTTTTTTGATAATTGGGTAGGACCAGTTGGTATCTCAATCATTTTTAGCTGTGGAACCACTTTTGTTTTTTAATTTGCCCCCCTCATGAACCCTCATTAGTCTCGTCTACGCCTGGTCCCGACTGTCTAGCAATTTCGAACTTGGCTTTCTAAGTGCTAAAACTATAATGGTTCATATTTATTTTAAGTTTCATTTTTAGTACCGTTTTGAAAATCCGAAAAATGAAGAAAACTCTATTAGTCTATTTCTCGCATCTTAAATGCACCCGGAATGATCAAGCCGCGATATTATTACAAAGAACGCCAATAATTGACAAGTGTCAGTTCTGCCTAAATTTGGCGCTCTATTTTAGCCACGAAATAATTTAAAAAACAAAGGTGTCTTTGTTTTGCGACGAAAAACTACGATGAAATTGGAAAATTAAAAAAATTAAAATTTGGGAGTGGAAAAACTTGAATTAAAAAAATCATAAACTAAAAATAACATCAACTACAACAAAAATAGGAAGAGAATCATTGATAAGAAGACTCTAGCACACATTTGATTTTTGCACCATTGTGTTTACCAATTACGAAGACTCGTAAGGCGGTTCAAACCACTGTAGCTAAATTCAGCTTGGGCCATATGATATTACTCATATGCATTTATGTTTCGTGATCGAACCAGAAATGGCATTGTTACTCCGATTTAATGTCTCTTTCTTAATTCCTCAAAATTTATTTAAAACTTGCACTACTCTTCTGGCCGGGCCTGATAATTGAAAGGTGGCAAAATTGAATGTGATCAAAGAGAAAAATTAATAAATGTGAGTGATTTTTGGTGTCATCTGTTCTAATAATTTTGTAATATGATGTTATTGGGTTATAAAATATGTTCCATTCATCTTGTTTTTAAGAGAGTTTTTGTTTTTCTTTATGGGTAACATAGTGTCAAAATGAATACTCATTTTGACTTAAATGTGATACATTAAACTTAAAGATTCCAATACCAAAAAATATACTCATTTTGACTTAAATGTGATACATTAAACTTAAAGACCTAATACGAAAAAAAAAAATACTTTTTATAAAAGAAATTGGCATAGTTAAACAACCATACAAAATGAGATGAGACAACAAAAAATAAAAATGTAACATGTTCAAGAATAAAAAATATTTTTCTTCTTCAAATTTCAAAGCAAATCAGGGACAGACGATAGCTCATGTTAACATCCGCCCTATATTTTAACAGAAATTATATATTTCACCAATTAAATTTGATAAAATTTTCAATGAGCCATCTATACTTGTAATAGACTTATTTTATAAATCAATAACTATTCTATCATTTCTACTTGACCCATCCCAAAATTTAAATTTCTTCTAGCTCCCAGACCGTCACAAACCAAAGATATACTTGGACATGATAACAGCAATTCGGTATAAGCACATATCGTTTTCAAGCCTATTACTCCGTCACCACAAGTCCACAACCACATCCCCACCATATTTAAGCTCTTTCATAACTGAAACCGAAATCGAAACCTAAAGTATTTAAAAACCGAATGACCGAATAATCAAATCAATTATAACTCTAATCTCGAATACTAAAAATATTTGGGTTGTTCGATAACAGCTCAAAGAAAAATACTTAAATTGAAATAGACGACAATCCCTTTACCCCTACTCTATTTTATTTATTTATATGTATCATATATTAAATAAATAATACTGCAATAAATAAATAAATTATAAATATTATTAATATGATTAGAATAAATATTTTTTATTTTTATTTTTATTATTATAATAGTTTTTTTTATTATTCTTATTATTATTATAATTATTTTTTATTATTATTTTATTATTTTATTATTTTTATTTATTATTATTATTCTTATTATTACTTTTTATTATTATTGATTTTATTATTAATATGTTTATTTATTATTATATATTATTACATATAATTTTTATTATTAATCTTATTATTTTACATATATTTTTTTTATTTTTATTATAATTTTAATTATTTTTATTGCTTTTTATTTTATTATTATTGTTTTTATTATTACTTTTATTAATAATTGCTATTATTATTAATATTTTTTATTATTCTTATTATTATTATATTTATTATTTACTATTATTATTATTATTCACTACTATTATATTTTATTATTAATTCACTACGTTATTATTATTGTATTTATTATTACAATCTTATTACATATTATTATTTTTCTTCTATTATTTTTATTATTCTTATTATTTTTATTTTTATTTTTATTAATATTTTATTACATATTATATTTATTATCATTTATTATTATTATATTTATTATTATTAATTTATTACATATTATTTTTATTTTTGTTATTCTTTAATTAATATTCTTATTATTTTATTTTATTAATATTATTATTATTATCATTTTTATTATAATGTTTATTTTTATTTTTACTTATATTTTATTATTATTATTTTTGTTATTATTATTTTTATTATTTTTATCATTTTTATTATTATTTACATTATTATTTTTATTTTTAATATTATTATTATTATTATTATTATTATAGTAATAATAATAATAATGAGGTTAAGGAATGAAGAAAATATGATGGTAAGATGTAGAAATTTTACTCGATCACTGATTTTTAAAAGGAGAAAAAATAAGTAGAGAATTTCCAACTTAAAAATTTTGTTAAGAATTTTGATAAAGCATTTCTAATTTATTAAGTACTTAAAATAATCCATTAACAAATAAACTTAATAAATTAAGTGCTAAATTAGTTAAGTTTAAGTGATTAATAGATTTAACAAACACCCCCTTAGTCAATGTATATTGGATAGACGAATACGATCTTCAATTTAATTTAATTGATATTTTTATTTTTTCAAATCAAATTTTGATCATGAATATCTTTTTAATAATGGTATGAAAAATTATAATTTCAAATTTATATTTATCAAAATAAAAATAATTTATTATCAAAAATTGATACATAAAAACAAAAACATTAATTAAATGAATGAGAAGATTATTACTCCCTAGTCCTTAGTAGTAGCCATCATTCGTTCATTCCCTACCGTGAAATTCGGAGCCATGGAGTACTGGAATCTCCGATTTCATTTCAACCATTGTCTGCTAATATATCTCATTGATTGACTGATGGTTGCTAAAGTTCTACTTTCCATTTATTTATCATGTAGACTTGAAACTTTTTTGTGGAAAATCATGCCCTATGTTTCAATTATTTAGCTAGCAAGGCCAAATTGGCTGACATTATAATTATCATGAACTAATAATTCTTTTGATTTGACATAATTTAGTTTATAATGACCCATATTTTAATTGTATTTAGTGTAAATACTAAAGTAAGACTTATGTATTACAACAAATAAAATACTCATTCCGGCCCTAAGCATTATCACATTTTCAATTTTAATGAATCGGGAAGTTTTTTTTAATTTTGAACTCAAATAACTTTTAACGTGCTACATATATATTTATTTGAAAAAATATACTACTTCAATCCAAAATGATTGCCTTTAAAATCGGCGCGGTTTTCGACTTATCAATTATTCTTAAACTATATTTTCAAAAAATTTGCAAGAAAATAATATTAAGCGAAACTACTTTAAAGCGCTTAATCTAACTATATAAATTTTATATTTATTAGAGTAATAAATAATTAATAATTGATGGTCAAAACTCTACCTCGATTTCCAAAAACAACAGTAATTTTTTTTTCTAACGATAGAAGTTACAAAATTACAAACGATATCAGACAATAATTAAATTCTAAGATAAGCAAATGAGAACCTAAGATCCAAAGCAGAAACAAGCCAGATTCTCTTTCAAGTCTCGATGTACGAACCAATCGTCAGCTCGGGATATTGCACCGACGCACCGCCTTCACCATATTGCAATCGGTGCACGTGAATCGTTGAAATCCCACAAAGCGGGCGCCGGTGTACCGCTTAAAGTGCATCTAAACCGGTTAGTACGTATAATATACTCTCTACTGCACCTGAACCCCTAGACCCTTGATGTATGCTCTAATCGGATACCACTAGGCCATGATCGGCGAGTATCAATATGTAGTAGTTTCAACATAATTACTCCCTCCTGCCTCTAAACGATTGACAAGCAAATTTAATGCACACAAATTAAGGTGAGATGTCTTTACCTTATTTACCTTTATGACAATTTTTTTCTTTATAGGCAATTAATGATATCAATTAAAGCAAATAAGTGAAAGTCATTGGACCCACATAAAAATAGAAAGAATAGGGACATAAAAGGAACAAATATGGAAAAGTTACCTTGAAAATGTAAAAAATTAAAAAATTTGATACAAGAACATAAGGCTAAACATCAATTATTTGTAGACGAGGGAGACACTCGATCATTTTGATTTAAACTAAAGCTAACGCGAATCAAATCAGAAAATTTATTAATATTTGATCATGAAAAGACAAATATGACAATCTTTTAAGGATGGAAGGAGTACATACATAACAAGAATCAACTAAATATAAGTCAATCTTTTACTTTTATTATTGGCAAAACAATTTGGTATTTCTATTCCGGAGCTAATTGATTATATGGTCTTTTGATATTCTTAACTTCGGTACTCTTTACGTTATTCATGCTTCAAGCCTACACATACGACAGTATGCAAAAAGGGACAGCTGCTAAAACGACCACCGCATTCAATAGCTTAGATAAACCAACTCAGCCGATCCTAAGAGAGTCAAATCCATATCACGTAGCAGAAGATAAAAATGTCACAACAACCTATCAACTTTTACCACCGAGCCCATGTCATTACTTGACTGATTATATGGTCATACAAAGTATAGTATCAATGTAGTCGATCCCCAGTAATGTGTGTAACAATATTGACTCCGATATGACCTCTATCACGCATTCCAGGACTATGCATAATTGACCGGTAATACATTAATGTAACATGAAAATAAAGACGCCAATTGAATGTGGTAACGTTTTGTTCACTTTTATTTTCAAACATATATTCCTTGGCCGATTAAGTCTGATCTAGATCTTAATCTAGTACTCTATTTGCAACTATAATTAAAATAATGAGACAGATGAGCTGTGAGATCAGGTAGATTGGCATTTGGGGTAGAGCAAGATCCCATATAACCAGATGGATTATTGAAATATGAACAAGATAATGACAAAAGGAGACTCATGTTTCTCACATTTTTATACTATTTCTGTCTGCAAAATAGACATGAATCGACCTACACATGCAAGAATACGATTGTGTTAGGAGTATATCTTAATGTATCATACTACTGAAAACACTACAGTTAGATCCAAAACTCACCCATACTACTATATTAATTTTGTGAGATCCATAATGGAGGGTCATTATTATATTAAGATAAAATAATTGCGGACCAAACAAATAATTAGAGAGTGATTGTTTTGTAAGATCTATCTTTTCAATTATCTTTGTTAACAATTCATGAGTGTCTGATTATCAAGTCTTATGAACTAATTAATAAGTTGCGGGCGGAGGAATGATTAGGTCTTATGATGTATTTTTATCAAGAATAAATTAAAATTGATCTTCTGAACGATGTGCAAGTTTTAATCATATATATGATGATTATTTCATGATTTATCAATTTATTCCGATAATTAAGGCTTCTAGCCTAATAGTTATCACCCAAACTTTCATATAAGAGGTCTAGATGTCTTGAATTCGATCCACAGAGGAACCTCTTATAAAACATTCTCCCTCTGAAAAAAAAAAATCAATTTGTTCCGATTTCCACTAGTCTACTTTAATTTGGGAAGTAAATTTGTAAAATCCTTCTTACGCTTTCAAAAGAGCCTCGAGGCATACCTTGTCCTTGAATTTAAGACACCATCCTTTATTCTAATATTTTTTTGATAAAAAAAATCAATTTGTTTCATCTTAAGTATCACTAATGATAAGAAAAGAAAACTAATTACCAAACACCGTAGACGACCAAAGTAAAAAATCTCAACTACATTAAACTATTGTGAAAGGAAACATCAAGCCGGCATCATATTCATATATCTCTCAAATATATATCTTCCTCCGTTTTCTTTTGAATGATAGGAAGAATAGTGAACTTAATTACTTCTGCTATGTCAAAAGAGAGGCAAATAATTAGGAGTTTAATTTATCAATGATTCAATCATGTAGGTTGTGAATGTAAAAACACATAGGGAAACGAGAAGGGGTCTACTAGACTTGTAGGTAGGGGGTGAACAATAAACAGATCAACATCATACAGTCTTCATATACAGATCAAACTCCTTTATTTTAACATTGTTACCTTTTATGAGAGGGGAAAGGTGGTGGTATTAAGAATAAGTATGGAGGAAAAATCTGACCTTTGCTAAAAGGCTGAAGTGAAAAATATTTAGAAAAATCACCGGTAAATTGCACCGCATCCCATTAAAAGTTACACCATACCTTTTCTTATATAATTTACCAGACCTTACTCCCATGCCAGAGACTATTTTAACAAAAGAAGACATCATCTCCAAATATCTCTCTCATCTTCAAAAAAGGATAATTTAGACTTTTTTATCCTCATTAATATTCATTCATATTATTTCAATGTTTTATATCAATTTTATTTTTACAACGCCTCCACTTCAATCTAAATGACAAGTGCCATAAGCCGCAAGAAAATAATATTATACTTATAAATGATATTTTTATTTTTTATTAAAATATCTAATAGTATAATCTATACATCTTTTCATTTTTAATAATATAGTATTACCATCTTAATTCGTATGAACATGTTTGCGAAAAAATTGTAAACAAAAAGCCAACAATCTGATCATGATTGAAAGCATATATAAAACTATTTTCTTTATAAAAATAAAAATATCATTGAAATTGAATTCGTAAGGAAGTAAAAATGGCTATTAAAAAGTTGAAATAATATGAGTAAATATCAATAGGGGTAAAATGGTCTAAATCATCACTTTTGGTGGAGATTTAGGTTTTTGGGGATGGTGTGCAATATTTAAAATAATACAAGAAGATAAGGTACTAATTAAATTATACAGGGGACTACGATACAACTTTTAAATAATATAGGAGATTATGGTGCAAATTACCCGAAAAATCACTCTAAGAAAGATATAAGCATAAATTTGTAAAATTTAAGGCCACAAGTTTGTATGTAGTGGTAATATATTTTTAATTGCAAAAAATTACTATTATTACTAATACAACTAATCCGTGATTTATGAGCGGACATTTAATTATAAAATAAAATAAATTTATGGAGAATATAATCATTAGTAGTGTAGTGCCTGATGACTACTTATTCTAAAGTAATCAAATAATGCTGGCATATATATAAGAAAAACGGTGTGCTATAAGCCTATAATAATCTAATCATTATTTCAAAACAACCTCAAAATTTTGTTTGGATTTATATTACTCAAAATATCAAGAGTTTAAACCACATTAATTTATAACGTGACACTAGTATTTACTCCCTTCACTCCAATGATTTGTCAAAATTAACAAATTTGACATCATTAAGATTAAGTGCTCGAGTAGGGGCAAGATATGCAAATGTTTGCACATATATTTCACACAACGAAAGTTTTTTTCACCTTTCATGCTAAGAGATTTTCATTTTATAAATTCAAATTTCATCAAAATAAAAAATAAAAGAATATTTTTTTGAAGGAGATTGTAATACTTGTATCATTAATAAAAGATCACATTAGTACATTAATATAAATCTAATAAAATACTTACAAGAGATTTATAAAGACATAGCTGTTAAAATCACAATACCTATTTAATAAATTAAGAAAGAAACAAAAATCCCCAACCTCAAATATTCACGATCCCACCCCATTCAACACCATCCCACTTTGTCCCCATCCTTAATTTGGATTCATCACAAATTTTTTCCATAATCCTCTAATTAAAGCCCCACTTATTTTGCCCCCCCAATTCATCACCAAAATCGTGTAATTAACACCAAAATCTTTATTCCTTCCCAAACCCACAAAACAAACCACCAAAACTCACTAAATTTGTAAGAAATAGCAAAAGCGAAATTTGGGATTATTAGAGGAGATTCAAGAAAGATTGAAGAAAAACGGAAAAGACAAGAAAATCACATGTTTAATAAGAAATTTAGTTTGCATAAGCTTGGGATTATGGCTTTTTGATTTTTCATGGTATTTGCTTGGCTATTTTTGAAGGTCTTTCAATACCCAAAAAATCAAAAATTTAATTTGATTTCAATACTTTTACCGTTATGATAGCGCGTAAGTAGTCGAATGCTTTTATTCAATAGTTTTGCATACTTGTATCGTTATTCTTGTTTGGTTAGAAATTGGATCCAAATTGAAAATCACTATTTAACAAAGCATGTTGTTTATCAATTAAAAAGCCTCAAGTTCATCTATATATTATGTTTTAATTCCATAGTGTTAGAATTATTGGGTTGGTGGTATTTGAACCTTGTTTTTTATGTGTTGATTGTTAAAATTTTAGGTGAATAATGGTGTTTGATACTTTGTTCTATGAATGTGTTTGATGGGTTTTAACTTATTTTAAGTGCTGATTGCTAAAATTTGTTGCCGATTGCTAAAATTGGCTGATTTTTGTAATACACTCGCTATAACGCTGCGGGTATCCATTTCTATTCTATGAAATACAATGTAAACCTTGCTGGTATCCGTTTATCGAAATTTAATTCCGATTATGATGCAACACGACATTGTGAAGTATGAATTCGTTTCTTCGGCAAATTGCTAATATTGCATTTTATTACGTTGCATGCCTATATATGTATTCCTTGTGTTAGCTATGAATGAAAGTTATTATGTCGCATGCCCTATATATGTTTTATCATAATCGTAAAACCACAATGCCGCTTTCATGCCATGGTATTCATACTGTCAAAAAGAAATATTTGTGTCGATTGTTAAAATTATGGCCCTATATTACACCGGTTATACGTCGCGTATCCATTTCATTCTATGAAATACACATGTAAACCTTGTACGTATCCATTTTATTGAAAATGAATCTGGACAGACGCAAACACGACACGCTAAGTGTGAATCTATTCTTATTGGTCAATCTATTACTATTGTACTTCTATTATGTCAGTATCACACACACACACATATATATATATATATATATATATATATATATATATATATATATATATATATATATATATATATATATATATATATATATATATATATATATATATATCTTTGTGTTAGCTATGAATGAGTTATTATGTCAGCACTCTATATATTATTTCTTTATCATAACTGCATCCACACGTCATGCCATGATATCGATAATGTCAGCAAATACCACCAAAAGCGCCCTTCCAGATACAAACACCACACCTAAATTTCTATATTTTAATTGACAAGTTCCAAAGCATGTTACCCATTGCAAATGCCAAATGTAGGATACTCGTGAATGCATGACAATACTTCTAACAAAAAGGATGATTTAGTTCGAGAATGTGATAGTGTTAGAATGGCAATGCTACTTAAAGAACGAATGTTAAGAAGAACGCAACAATAAAACAAATATGATCATGAAAAAATAGACAACAAGATAAGAAATAAGGGCAAATATGATGATGAATAATTAGGAAAAAATTATATTGAATGTTTTAAAAATTAATTATGAATCATCTAAACATAAAACTATAATTTGAAAGGAAGGAAAATAAAATCATGAAAAAGGGTATAAAAAAAAGTCGAAATAGAGAAAAAAAATTCTAAATAGAGAAAAAAGCAAGAAGTACGAAGGAAAACTTATCTTTGAATGTTGAATGTAAAAAACAAATAGAGAGAAAATTATCTTGAATGTTTAAAAATTATATTGAATATCTTGAATGTCGAATATTCAATGTTGAATGTTGAATTATCTTGAATATTAAAAAATAATTATGAATCATCTAACAAAAAAACTATAATCTAAAAGGAATGAAACTAAAATCATGAAAAAAATGGAATAATCGAAATGAAGAAAAACGCAAAGAAATCCCGAAAAATACGACTGCGCTACAATTACGTTAACATTTAATGCGCACAGGGCTCTGGGGAACTTTTTTCCTAAAATTCGAAAATACACAAATCTTCAAAATACCCTACTCAATCTTGATCATTGATCAAAAAGGGGTAATCCAACGACCAAGATTAGAGTAAGCACATTATAAGTACCAAGTTATAAGCATCTAAAAAAACTCAATTTCTTCCACTCTTTTAACTCTCATTACATTACACCAAACATGGGCTAAAAACACAAGCGACGAGTTGTCCTACTCTTAGACCATCCACAAATGTATACAATTTCCGACACTTCTCTCCCGCCACACGCCTAGCACCATTAAATACCTACCTCTTTTCACCAAATTTCCAACAGTGTTATTCGCAAGGTTAAATTACTTTTCTCCCTTCCACATCACTCCATCATATACCCCACCATATTTTTTCTATTTATTTATTTCATATATAATTATTAAATTTATAATTACTACAACAATCGACATACGAAATTAATTAAATTTAACAAAAATATTTTTTGAATTTCAAAAAACCCATAATATTTTAATACAATAAATAATATTATAATTTTTTAAAATAACACACAATATTATTCATCACTCGAACTTGAGTACATACATAATAAGCAAACATACATAAATTATTGAAAACGTACAATAAAACACACAATAAAACATAGTAAACTTGAGATTTTTTTAAATCTACTCGGGGGTTCCAAATTTATTCCAGATATGGTCGACGAGATCCTTCTTCAACTGAATATGCTGACCCCTATCACGCACTTCGCCGAATATGAATATCCAATTTGACCGCCTCGACAGCGTACCCTGAAATCGGTGCCACTTGTGTTCGACATTGAAAGATAAGTTCAATCCGTGATCGCTCGACGTGGCCCAAGCCCAAATTTTCCCACCGTGAATATGTATCCCGTTCATCCTCCACTATCATGTTATGTAAAATAATGCATGTCCTCATTGTCTTACCTAAGACATTAATATTCCATATCCTAGCTGGTTGGCAAATAATGGCAAAGCGTGCTTGGAGAACCCTGAATGCTCGTTCCACATCCTTCCCCGCACCATTTTGCCGATTGGCAAACAATTGCGCTAAGGCTCGGGGGCATTTGAATCGACCGACAAAGACGCACCATTTAGGATAGATACCGGCAAAGCATAGTATGCAAGATTGTACTCGGCCATTCACAAAGGAAGTTCGGCCTGCAGCTTCACCAGACTCAATGTCGTCAAAAACCGGTGACCTATCTAGAACATTAATGTCGTTCAATGTTCCAGGCAAGCCAGAAAAAACATGTCATATCCACAAATCATATGAAGCCACTGCCTCGAGGATAATCGGCTGCCGTGCCTCCCCGTGTCCACCAGAACCGCCTTTGCCAAGCCTGCACAATTCTTCCACTCCCAACGACGCAATCGATGCCTCCAATCATTCCCTAAAACCCACGCCTCCCGACCAACTTGTAGTAGTCTCTCGCAAGTCCTCCACATTCAATGCCTTATATTCATCTCAAACGTAGCAATTACACCTTGGCAAAAATTCGCAAGTGCACTCTGCTGGGCAAGAGATTCTCCACTTTCACATACTTATCACAAGTATCCGTGGAGACCCATACGCGAAATGCACACGGGCAGCCGCACACTGGATGTGTCAAACAAAGCTTTCCCGCATGATTCCGCCTTTGAGTGAAGTAGTTGTCTTAATTTGATAAAGCTTCTACAATTCCATGTAAACAATGCATTCTCATTCAAATCTTCCATCTCGTGACCGCATTTCAAGCAGTAATTGCATGGATCGTCGAAATAGTCAGTCATGAGCCTCTGATGGGAAGTTTTATGATCCCTACTTATAGATTTTCTCTTGATTGCTCGTCTTTGGAGCTCTTCAAGAATTTCTTGTTGCCTACAGCATAGATTCTTCTACCCCACCTGTTGCAACTCTTCCGCACTAAAAGACGTGGCCTGCACATCCATCAAGCGATACGAAGAAAAAGATCGAGCTAAGCTTTCGAGTGGTATTCAAATTATGTGGACTACTTTATTTATAATGAATGATCGCCGGACTTCAAAAAGTTCAATTAATTAGCTCACGCCACGCCGAGCTGGGCTGGCCGGATTATTCAACTCCAGACATTACAATAGCTGCACGCTGGGGTGATCCGCTGACCTTGATTAATTAAAATATCTTTTTTATTTACTTTATCCTTTCTTTAATCCGCAAACGTGAGCTGCTATCTTGACTTTCCATCTTGCTTTTCCTTGCCTCGTGAGCAAGACCGATGCTGACCTTAGCCTTACTCGGGCCAAGGACGCCCACCGCGAAAGCAACTTAGTCCTCCAAGATCCGTTTCCTTTCTCCCTCTGCACCTAGGCATTCCTTCTTCTTCGCCCGGCATTCCTCCCATTTCCTCGACGGCATGTGCAATGCACTGCCCCGACCGCATAGCAATATACCGGCTGGGCTCGACCTTTCCTCACGCTTTCCACCTATCTTCGATACAAGAAATAAGCTTAGCCGCCAATAAATAGCTATCGAGGATCTCACGTATTTCAATCAAGAAAAAAATTGCGTAGTAGAAAATAGAGGTTGGGCCCCAATATGTAACTATAATGGCGAACCTCGCTCCTACCGCTGTCGACACAACTTCATCCTTAAACGATTGAAGGTTGATCCGATCTCGCCGACCTACTTAAATTGATTTTCAAAGAATTTACAATGGTTCCAAATTTTAGTTTAAATTGCTCCTTTATATTTATAACCCATCACCTACTTCTTTCTTGGATTGACTATGTCTTGCCCGGAAGAAGCGGGTCAGTTGACAGCTCACCTATCTTTCCCGATTCCACTGATCTTCGCCGGTGCATTTAACAAGAAAGATGAACCGACCCCGATGACTTACCGTACGGGAGGCTGGACGGGGTTAATAAAAAATCCGCCACCTATCTTTCCTAAGCCCACCCATAACAATGTAATACCGCCCTCTCTAAAGGTAAAAAACCTCCTCAACTACGCCGAGCCTTCCCGATTTCAAGCACGACTAGAAATTGAAACAAAAAGAACCCTATTACTTACATCAATCTTTTGGAGCCCCTCATGCAACCCTTTGAGAATTTGAACCTAAACTCTAATCCAGCCTCGCACGTGAACACCGGCGCAGAGTGTGACGAATAAAAAGTGTTGACTCGGGGCGGTCTCGGTCCACCGCACGGAAACGAAAGACGAGATTGCAGCCACGAGCCAATAATTATCTCGGTTGCTAGCACGCCGGGTAATATGTAATCTCGACGAAACCTTATGAAGACAATGAATCCCTCTCTCCAATCAAGGGTACGGGCAGGTCATAAAGAAATTGAAAGCACGCATTCTCGCTAATATCATCGCAGGCGAGAATGGTGTCAAGTGGTTAAAGAGAAAAGATGCTACTAAAACTCAAGCGATTTCTCTCGCCAAACCTTAACCGGTCTAAAACCTACGCCACCGGTGATTATTCTCCTCCGGCATGTATGGATTTCATAGGAGCATTTACTCTGCCTCTCCTCACTGCCTCCTTCGACGCAACAAAAAACCCCGACTATCAACCTCTTCCTCGACCCCAACCCTAAACCTACGAAAAACACTTATGCCGCTGGCTTAAACCTAACGATGTTAATCAATATACATCTTATCCGCCGTCCCCAATCCAACGCAAGCGAGACAACTATGATTCGTCTTCAACTAGAGATTCATCGCCACCGCTTGAATTTAGTAAGTCAACCCTATTGAAGACTTATGTTTCGTACGCATCGATCCAAACCGATGAAACCGATAATTTGGCGCTCTTAAAGCCGAGCTGGCGGAGGCCGATGGCGCATGTGATTCATTTTTTGACATCGATGCAATTTTATGATACGACTAACATGCCAGTTTGGTATTCATTTTCGATTAATTTATTTGGAATTTTACGTATATGACCAACAAATCTGGCTTCGAAAGCTAGTGGATTCATTTTGGATTATCAGATTTGGAATTTTGTGTGCTCTGACTATTCAAGTCATGTCATTATGAAAATATCACTTTTATTCAAACGGATACATTGAAATGAACATACATTTCACATCCCACAAATTATACAGAAGAACACACAACTTGAAATAAAACACACAACTCGAAAATAAAACACACAACTCGCAACTAGTTTTGGAGAACAACTCTTCGAAAACATATTATAAGTCGCCATTTATAGCGCATGCTCTTCTTTTGTTCTTCAATGTCATTAACATCTCCAACATCTTAACACGTGCATACTCCAACATACCGCGCAGTAGCCTCGATTGCTCCTAGGTTTTCACTAGCAAAGGTTAAATTAGTTAACTCTTCATTAAGTGGCTTCTTTGCTTTTCTAAAGTACGATGATTTCGCTTCTAGCTTCCTTCTTTGTCAAGATCCCTACCTTCCGGACGCACAGTGCTAAGGAATCGAGAATTCATCATCATCACCACTTTTTCTTCAAATCCACTACTTCATATGC
Organism: Lithospermum erythrorhizon; assembly: GCA_019722365.1. Lineage (NCBI taxonomy): Eukaryota > Viridiplantae > Streptophyta > Magnoliopsida > Boraginales > Boraginaceae > Lithospermum > Lithospermum erythrorhizon. The sequence continues at coordinate 269,678 of JADFUC010002228.1, forward strand.
ATTTGTTCCTGCCGAATACTCAGTCGTTAATGCATCAACTGATACCAGCAACAACCCACAAAAATGGATAGTTTTATTAATTGACAAAGCGACTTTGGGTATCAGATCGAGGTCCCGTTTTGCCATCTCATAGTTCTCCTTTAGATACTCAAACTTACCCCAAAATGTGTCACCCTTTGATGTGTCCCCACCGCTATCACACAACATGTAAATAACCATTTAGCAAAATTTTGTTCTCCCTCAGCCTGTGGATCGTAGTTAATTTCTTTCTTGACGATTGGGTTGGAGATAAAAACTATGAAAGAAAGATCTCCATCAACATTTCCAAGAGATATTTGTGATGAAAATTCGGATATCAAGCATCCACTACTAAACGTAGCGCTGCTTTGCCTCAAGAATTTGGCTCAAGAATTTTATCAGCTCATTCGGTATGAACATGCTATTTCCTGAACAGTCGATAACCATACAAACATATATGATGATTATACTGAGCAATAAGACAAAATTTGCTGAATCATATATCATACCTAAAATCAATGCGGCCCCCTGTTTTCTGGCGATTTTCCTGCGCCGCATATTTGGATTTCCTGGCGTCGTGACGGTGATTCAATGCTACAGCCGTACTCGGAAAAGAAACTATAGCCAGGAAGCCGATCCATGAAGTTGAAATCGGACAGTTAATAAAAAGCGGCAAAAATTATTCAAACGACACAAATCTAGCCTCTATTATGTTTCGAAAATAAAAATACGTAGATAATTTTTTTCGGCTTCAATTATCAAGAAAAAAATATTTTAAAATCAGTTAAAAATAGCTTTACCTCAACCAACTGTTGCCACGCTGGTGGCTACTCACTATGTGCCTACAGCCAAATTGGGTCGATTTTTTTTCTTTTATTCCGCCTATCCACTTTGGGTGTCAAAAAAATTGGTCCGGATCAAAATTTGATCCCTGCCCGCGACAAATTCGACACTCAATTAACGCCACGCGCCAAACGATCCCCGACACCCCACTGATCCATTGTTGTGATGGTATAGGAGTTGTGGTGTTGGCATTTGGTTCTTCTAGAGTATTACAAAGCCATCCCCTCATCCACATCTCTCTCTCTCAATTTGCAGTGGAAAACTCTTTCTTTAGAGGCTATTATTGGATTTTCTTGATTTTAGAAAGAAAGGCCATTGAAACATTATGAAAGTTTGGGAGTTTGGTTCATGAGTACTCTGATTTAGCTAGCTCTTTTTCTCTCTTATTTGAGCTTATTCTTTTGTTTTCATCAAAACAAGGTATTTTTATGTCTGATATATAGGGTGAAGATAGACAAAGAAACAAGTAGATAAAAGTTGTTCCAAGTTCAAACACGACTCAAATTTATACCTCTACCTAATACTCTTCCAAAAATTTGTCCATTTTCACCAACTCATATATTCCTTAATCTTTCTTTAGATTTGTCTTTGTAGCTCATATATATCACCCTTATCTTTTACTCCAAAAACTGATATTGTACTAAATATATGTGCCTTATTATTAGCTTATGATAATTTACATATCTTTTGCTTACTTTTTCTTTCTTATGGAATTAGCAAGAAAATAATGAAAGATCTGATAATACAACAAGAAGAACAGCAAGTTCATTTGGAAGATAACATGTCCAATTTGACTTCAGCTTCTGCTGAAGCAAGTGGTTCATCTGGAACTAGAAATGAAGATATCAATGGAGGACTTCTTTATACCCAGCAATATTACCTTTCTACCCCTCCTCCAATTCAAACTCATTCTCAACCTGCCAAGAAGAAAAGAAATTTACCAGGCAATCCAGGTCCATTTATATTCACATATCAAGATCAGGATTTATTCAAATTTTGTTGGCAATTCACATGTGGAACTAATTTTTTAAAAAATGAACGTCTAGTATTGAAGAAATAAAATTTTCTGGTATGAAAAATTATTTGGCTCGTAATCCTAAATTTTTTTGATTTTTTATATTTTTATTATATGAATTCATTCATCATCCATATATTAAAATACTGATTCCGTCATTATTTGACATCTATTTTTAATTAGTGATTCTTTTTTATCATCTCAGACCCTGATTCAGAAGTGATTGCTTTATCACCAAAGACTCTAGTGGCAACAAACAGATTTGTTTGTGAAGTTTGTAAAAAAGGGTTCCAGAGAGATCAAAATCTACAACTTCATAGAAGGGGGCACAATCTGCCATGGAAACTGAAGCAAAGAAACAACAAAGAAATCATTAAGAGAAAGGTTTATGTATGCCCAGAAACAAGCTGTGTACATCATGACCCTTCAAGAGCTTTAGGGGATTTAACAGGAATCAAGAAACATTTTTTCAGGAAACATGGTGAGAAGAAATGGAAATGTGAGAAATGTTCAAAACGATATGCTGTTCAATCAGACTGGAAAGCTCATTCTAAAACATGTGGCACAAGAGAATACAGATGTGACTGTGGAACTCTTTTCTCAAGGTAAACTAATCTTACATCAATATTAACATTTTCCAATATCTTCGAATCCACCTAAACGAGGTAAGAGGTTCGGATAATAAGAAACCTTTTGCCCGTGATAATAGATATGGATGGTTTTTTCGAATTCACCCTATTGAGTGAAGTGTAAATACTTATAATCTACTACGTCACAATTGATAAAAAATATAGATAAAGTAATCAATAATGATTTATTTTGATATATTCCATTATATTCAAGTACTAGAGAATATAAATTTTTGACTTCATAAAATATGAGAAAAGGTAAATTAATCTTAATTGTATCAAAATTCTTAATTTTTCTAAGAAATGTGTTACCATATGTGCAGTGGACATCAATTATTCTATCAACGCTAGCTGTCTTCTTTTTGTTCATCAGATTCAAGAAAATATTGTAGGAAACTAAGATTGTCTAGCTTTACCAATTAACATGTTATGCAATTTTTCTGTACCTAAATCTACAAACTTGTTATCTTTTGATCCTTTTCATAATGTTTTTTGTTGCTAATAGCTTTTAGCCTAAAAGGACTACGATGAGGTAAGATAATTATTTAGATTATTGGTTACAAATTTAACAATAAAAATTTGGAAATGTTGGTTTATTTTACAATAAAAGATTCCAAAAAGATGCAATTTTTTTCTTCTTAATTGACTAAAGGTGATGGATTGAGCTGTTTTGATAGTAATATTTATGTATGTTAACAGGAGGGATAGTTTCATCACTCACAGAGCCTTCTGTGATGCACTAGCAAAAGAGAGTACGATAGCAACTATAACTCAAAATCGAAATCCTATTTTCTCATCAACTCAACCAACACCCCCATATCATCATATCAATAATTTCCAAGTTCAAAACCAGTTTATGCAGCCATTTGGAACACTGAAAAAAGAACCCCAAACATTTAGTTTGATGAATCAACAAGAGTTTCCTCCTCAATGGTTATCTAATTTCCCTCAACAAGGTCTAGGATTAAATCAAGAATTTGATGAGAACCATGAAAGACAAAACCCTAACCCTAGTAATCTTGCAACAAATCTTCCTCCTCCTTATCCTTACCAACCAACATTATCATCAGTTACTTCTTTATATACATCAGCAACTGCATTGCTGCAAAAAGCAGCTCAGATAGGAGCAACCATGAGCAACAAAAATACTTGTTCATCAGCTCCAACAATGGTAGAAAGAGGAGGGACCCACCAAGGTAATCACATGCATGCTGATGATTCAAATGCTGGTCTACATTTGACTTCACATGAAGAGTTTTCAAGTGAGGGATTTGTCAACAATCTAGCATCATACAGGAATAAAGCTGCAGAAAGTACTGCATGCATAGCTGTAGGTACTACCAGTAGTGGACCTTCACCTCCTACTACACACCCTCAAGAAGACATGATGATCATGATGAACTCTCTTTCTTCCTCAAACTTCGATGGGTCAACATTTGATGATTCTTTTGATGGTGGGTTTTTCCTAAACCCCAACAAGAAATACTTACAAACCAACTTGCATGATTTCAATGGCGGCGGCCGAGGCGGTGGTGGTGGAAATGATGGAATGACAAGAGATTTTTTGGGTCTTAGACCAATGTCACATAGCGACATTTTCAGTATAGCTGGACTTGGAAACTGCATCAATAGTAATTCATCAACTAATGATCAAGAAAGTGAAAATCAGAAGCCATGGCAAGGTTAGCTGATCAAAGAGTCATGATGTTTTTGTTCCTATACGTTTTTTTTAATCTATTTCATGATTCGGAAAAGACATATATACAATGATCCTATCTAATATATATTTCAGCAATTTTATTTAGAAGATCATAGTTTATTTTTTCTTATGAATTGGTTTTAATTATCAAATGTGTAGCTCATCAAGATATATATATTAGTCCTACACTCCTACATAAATAATCATGTTGTGATGTCGTATGTTAACTGAGTCATTTTTTTTTTTTCAAACTTTATTCTGTATTGAAAATGAGAGAAAATACAAATACAAGCTATCATTTGTCAAAGATAGACAAATCAAATCCCAAATCTATACAAATTTTCCAATTGCCTCTATTCCTAACTTTACCCCTCCAATTATTTACACGACATTTAATTGTATAAACACACTTGGCTGTCGTCACCTCCGCTTCTTGCACTTCTTGTTAAAAAATTCTCTTGTTTCTAGCAACCCACGCCTGGTAAATGAATGAGGCTATACACAATCTCCTGAGTCGACTTTTAATCTATACACTCGCACATGGTTTGTTTTTAAATAGTTATAATTTATACAAATAAACAATGACATAGATGGATTGACTAACAAATAAATATGGGCATCTATCAGATAGTGCGGAGAAGTTTTTCGAATAGGGCTCTAAATTTAGAGGGACTCCTAATATTTTATATATCATATAAATTGCTAGTAAAGTTCTAGTTAATTGATAAAGACAATGATGGAAAAATTAAATATGTGTGGGTTCAAGTCTTCTTAGCACCAATTGTCTTCTTACTTTTGTTGTAGTTGATGCTTCTTTTTAGTTTGAATTTTTTTTTAATTTAAGTTCGCCCATCATGTATATAATTTTTAAAAAAATTTCATCCCTTCCAATTTCATCATGGTTCAGTTCTCGAAGAAAGGCCCCCTCTTGTTGATTTTTTTTAATTCAAGTTTGCCCCCACCTATATAATTTTTTAAATTTTACCACCTCTTTCAATTTCATCGTGGTTCCGTTCCTGAAGACATGACCCCCTCTTGTTTAAACAAAATTATTTTTCTGACTTCGAACAGGGTCCCCATTTGAAATGAGAGGATCCTGCTAACAAATTGTAACATGTGATTCAATGCCATGTTATTTATTAGAAAGATTTACGTTAATATTTACTTAGGTACAATAGCGAAACCAAGATTTTATATAACGGGGCCGGTTTATTACTTGATACTATTCTTATAAGGAAAAATATAAAAATTTAGGGAGATGTACAACATAAATTTTAAAAGAATAATTATAGTTTTTGAAAAAATGCTTTAAAAAATTGAAAAATTTGAAGTATCTAGAATGTAATAAAAATACAGTTAAATTAATCAACTAATTTATAAAATGAACATGTACGTATATATGTATGTATCTCACCGTAGCCGTTCTCCTCATAATGTAATAATACGGAGTAGAAGTGCATCGGAGATCCATATGTACTGGTTATGTACTCAGAACACTCTAATAATATAATCCTTTTTTATGTTCTTTGTCGAGTGTTATTTGATAAATTGAGATGTTTGTAATTGCTAGAAAGATTTTATTATTTATAATGTATGCACATTAATATAATAAAATATTTTTGGGAAAATTTATTTAGGTACAAAAATAATTTATCAAATCGATTGGGGTTCGACTATCAATCTATTGTTCTCTAAACGGATTGCTGACTGCTTGAGATGCTAAACTTGGATTTGATGTAGTCTTGGACTTGATTTGGATTTGATAATCTTGTACTTGATTTGGATTTGAGTCTGATTTAGGCGCCTTCTATGGGCTGACTTGATTTGTGTCCGGGATCCGTTGTATGATCCTAAGTTAGACTTGGACTTGTGCTTAGACTGCTAGGCGATCCTTAAGTCACTTGAATTTGTGCCACAATTTGATGTGGAGTGGATAGGAGTCCGATCAATGTGATTCTAGACTAGATAGAAGACTTGAGTCTTGGACTTGGTCTTGACTTGATATAACCCAGCCAAGAGACTTAGTAGTGTATACCCTATGCCGCTCGGGACTTGATCTTGGTCTATAGACTCGAGTCATGGACTTAGGACTTGATTTGGCTATGTGTAGGGCCTTAGCAGCTTGATCTCAGATGCCTAGACTGAATCTGTGTGCTTATCGCCTTATCCCCGGAGCTTCAAAGTATTACTGCCAAGAGATATGCTTCAGAGTGTCAAGATGATGCCTTAGCAAATTACTCGTATTTTATTATTACGCTAAGTATAAAATTTTTATCTGCTTATGATTTACTACATGGAGCATTTACAGCTTAATCATCTAGTTTATTTGATTTATGAGACTAATGACGTATTCTCACGCTTTTGGCCTCATCCTAAAATTATCGCATTTGTGCAGCAATTCAACCTTGTACCTAATTTTGGGCGCCTATTTTGTGCGAGGTTGAAGATTTTGTGTTCTTCACTAACTCTTTCAATTTAGGCACCAAGTTAGGTTTATAGGTTGAAGATTTGATATTTTCTCTCGAATAAGCAAACAATCTTCAAAGGTTTCTATGAAGAAATGCCTTCGAGCTATTCTTTTTTATACTAAATTCTCTCAGAGCTTTTTTGTTGTATTTCAGATGAAATTCTCAATGGAAAGGGGGTATTTATAGGCTTCGGGCTTTCTCCGATTGGTTGATCCAAATTACATGGATTATGATCTTTAACTCATGATTATTAAGATAAGATTGAATCATTAATATTTGTAATATTAAAATAATATTAATATTCCGCCGAGTTTGGAGAACATGGCACATATTTGCCGCCTTTGACTTTCTTATGCAAAGGGTAATGATTTAATCTAGCTCGTTTATTTTGTTGATCCACAGATCATCATACTCTATGTTTCGAAGATAACAAATTGCCTCCTTGATACTAATATATTTTGATGTGTTTAGTAGTGCGATCGAAGTATATCGCGGGGCTTAATTTTGTGTCAAAGGATCGAGGCCATGCTTGAAAGAGTTGAAGTACTTTCGCCTTGTGATTAGACCTTATGTAAGAAATCTCTATACTAAATTGTTTTATGTTAGCGATTAAGAATGCAAGTTTTAATAGAAATTGAATATTAAAACGCTTTGAAACAATGTGGATTGAACTTTGATTAACTTGAATTAAGCCGAATTAGACCTAATATGATCTGTATAAGCTGGAATTAGACCCAATATGACTGTGTGGCATAAAAGGTTGGGCAAATTCACACTTAATTAAAGGTCAAAATTAGGTTTAAAACACATTTTTTCGTCACGAAAGAATCCCATGGTCGGGACTAAGGTCGGGACCAAGGGTAGTCCCGAACTTGTCCCGAAGTCCCACTTCTCCCGACCTAGGTCCCTAACCCAGGGTTTTTAGACGAGTTTTTCAAACTCTATAAAAGCCGCCCTATAGCCACCTTTTTCAATAGAACTTTTACACGATTTTGAGGCAAAAATTTCATACTTTTCAAAAGCAAAAAATGCATTCTTAATCTCTTATAAACTTTATTAGCTGTAGATTTCCCCATAGTTTGTTTTGTTCACATTCATTTACTAGTATATTAGTCGTTGAAATCTTGGGTAGTGACTGGTTCTGGCCTGGGAGTTTAAGAGACTGAAATCCTAAAAGAGAGGCTTTGGGTTTCTAGCAGGGGTTGCTATAAGGAGATTCACCATATTTTGTGGAGTTAAGCCATGGTAACAACTCGAGTTTCTCCATATTTATAGTGCCGATTGTTAACAAACTCCTGAGGTTGAAAGTCGACGGTCGAGCACTAGGTAAACCGGCTTCTGCTTAAAATCGCTGAGTCATTTCTTTCCCTTGCTATTTTATTTTCTAGTGTGTCCCTTACTTTATTGTTTTTTTTTGTCTTGTCAAAGATTTACATTATACTAGATTGCCGTTGTATTATTTTACATTGGTGTGGGTAATTTAATTAATTCAAAATTATATTGCTAAAATTTCTAATTCAATCTTTAAAAAATCGAAAATAAAATGATAGTCTAACTTTATTCACCCCCCTCTATGATAGTATTCCGCTTAACATATTTTTTTATCTGGACGCTTCATTTTAAGCTCAGTTTTATCAAGAAAAATCCTATTTTTAATCCGATTTTCTCATTCAATTTATTATTTTAATCCCGTGAATTTAGGAACAATATTCACATCGATGCTAATTAGGGTTTTAAATTAATGATAAAACCTAATTCCATCACTTTAATTAATTTCGTGGCTAAAATATCGAACCCTTAATTTACACGGTACAATTGTAATTGGAGTGTTCGGGACGGCCCTAATCAACACATGTAATTGTGCATTGGTCTTGGATTTACTTATTTTATTAACCAAATAAATTTAATTTAATTAAAAATAATAAATAAAATTTGACCTGCCTACAATGCCCTTGAGCCCGGCATCGCCGAGCTCGATGATGCCCGGCCTAATTATGTAGCAATCCATCCTTGGAATAGTTCGACCTTGAGTGATACTGCAGTATTCTATTCTAACTCGCAGGCTGACTTTGTATCGCATTATAGAGACACATAGAGAGTTTTTAGTTGGGGGATCACCTGGGCTTCCAAGCCGCCACGCACTCCATTATTAGGATCAAGTCAAATGTAGTTCGCACAGACGCTTTTAGACCTCGTCTCAGAGTGTAATAGGTGTTTTATGCTCACCAAGGAGTCGTGGACGCTTTAGCTCGTGTCAAGGAGATGGTAGATGCTTTAGACTCTTATTACAGTTAATGGAGATGCTTTATTCTCAGATCAACGAATCGAGATAGTTTATTCTCGTATCAAGGAGAATGGAGATAATTTACTCTTGTATCAAGGAGAATGTAGACAGTTTGTTCTCATGTCAAGGAGATTGTAGACAGTTTAGGCTCATATCAAGGAGCAGTAGATAGTTTATCCTCCTATCCATGAGCATTATGTATTTTTTTGATGACTTTAGTAGGGCAAGTATCTGTCCTGAATGACAGGATTGTATACTTGGTGTTTGCCCCCATTTTGTTGGCGACTCCATACTTTAGGGCGTGCAATTTCACTGTGATTACATTCAGATATGTGGTGTCTGTGCACCTGCCTGATTGCAATACGCAATGAAGCTTGTTGTGGATTTGTTGTGTCTGGCCTCTTGGGTACGACTGCTTGGCTTTTTCCCCCAATATTTTGAAGACCATCTTTTTGTCTTTGTTGTTTGCCCCCAAGTTCTGGAGGACCAATTTGTTATTTGTTGTTTCTGGCCTCTTGGGTACGGCTGCTTGGCTTGTTGCACCCAATCTTTTGAAGACCATCTTTTTCTTTTGTGTGTTTGTCTCCAACCTGTGGAAGACCGATTTATGGTTTGTTGTTCCACCGCCAAGGCGGTTGATCTTCACCGCCCATTTCTTATGGTGCAACATCTTTCTTATTTGGTTGAGCAATTTAGAGCTCAGCGGCGTTTCGGCTGCCTTGCCGATCATAAACAATCTCTCCACACATATAGCATGAAACTTCTGAGCTTTCAACATGGGAGTTATCTGAGTAACTTCTCCATGGTTTTCTTTTTGTCCCAATATCCTTATGTGTTTTTATCAAAGAATCACATGATTTACAAAGAACCTTGTTCCTCCTCATGAATATGGTCCCTTTAATCCGCTCAAACCCATCACCTTTTCTTTGAAGGTGAACCACTTTTTCTCAGAGGGATGACCAAGCGCTTGATACCTCGGCGCAATAGCTCGCTCGCTTCGTTGGCATCTTCAGCCGCTTTAACCGTGACAACTCTATGAGTTACGTAGCCGCCTCGGCGATTTCAATGGACGCCTCAATCAAAGAATTGATATTCTTAGCTTGCATCTCTTTCAGCGTTGGACGAATCCTACTTCCATATTTAGTATCTAATTGTGTTCTTTTGGCTTTGAATGAGGCCTTTGTTGACTTGGAAATTGTGACATGTACATCTTCTTTATATGCCTCTTCGAGACCTACATCTTCAAATTTGGCATTGTAAAGCATGGATGTTGATGTACTCATACCCCTTCCTTTGTTGGAAGCTATGGTCAACTCCATGTCATGAGCTCTGGTTGATAGCCTACCAAAAGTTCTGTAAGCATACCACAAGAGGAGAACAGGTGTCACGGTGCATGCCTTGAATGCACATGCTGATAGCTGATGTTTCTGACAGCCATTCTTTGTGATTTCGTGCCCGACTTCAGTCCATCCGCTTATGAAGTCTGTTACAAAGCCTCGCTCTATGCTGGCTTGGCATTAGCTAGTTCTATCATGCTAATTGTACGTCAGTCAAGAAGAAATTTGAGAATTCATATTCCAAATTGCAAGCTCAACAATTGATGGTAGCCGGTTTCAGCTTTAGTGTACCACTCAAATGTGTTTCCTTTGAGTGATCGAACGAACTGTTTAACCATATGATCCCCATCTGTCCCGACATTATTCCATGTCTCCCCACCTAAGTGGGCAATGTTACTTGGGATTTTATTCCATCAAATCATGGAATTTGGGAGGTTGACAGTCATGAGGCATCTTCTCAACTTATCTTACTAGGAGGTAGGTTTGGACATAAAAGTACGAGGAAGCGACTCATCCTAATTGTCTTGATTGTTCCCTAATATGAACTCCCCAGTTGTGTCATGGTATTTTCCTATCACTAAGACACATGGGATCTTCACCATCTTTTTTGGTTGTCCATGAAACATGCTTGAGGCTTGACATAGTGGAGTAAGATGAGTTTCTGGTGCATCTTTTGTTGTGTTAGGCGCCTCTTGAGGAAGTAGAGTCCTCAGGGTCGCCTCTACTACCTGTTGATGCTGCTCATGTTCTTGCATCTTCCCAACCATGTTGGATAATGTCTCACTTTGGAGTTGCATTTGCTTGGCCATGTCTTCGATCACCTTTACTAGGGAAGCTACTTGCTCCTCCAAGGTGGTAATACCCGTCATCATGACATGTAGATAAGAGTCGAAGAGTCAAGCAGGAGATTTATCTTCATCTTGTCGCCTTCATGGATGAACTAGATGTAGCACCACAATTCTGATGTTGCATCCCTCCGTATGTTCAAGCTCTAGGCCACTGCACTTGTTGATTTCATTTGGCGTGATTGGTAGTACACATCAAGTTGGTCGTTGTATCTCGATTGCACTCACCTTGTTGTGACTCCAGCACCTTGTAGTATTCCCTTGAACACGGAGAATAGTCTAGATAAACCACTGAAAGTATCTTTTGAAAGTCAACAATGATTTAAGAGTAGAGATAGTCCCACCGGGACGTGCCAAGATTTGTAACTGCTAGAAATATTTTATTATTTATAATATATGCACACCAATATAATAAAATCCCTTTGGGGAAATCTATCTAGGTACTAAAAATAATTTATCAAATCGATTGGGGTTCGACTATCAATCTATTATTCTCTAAATAAATTGAGATGTTGGACTTGGATTTGATGTAGTCTTGGACTTGATTTGGATTTGAGTCTTGGTTTAGGCGCCTACTATGGGGCTGGACTTGATTTGTGCCTGGACCGTTGTATGATTCTAAGTTGACTTGAATTTGTGCTTAGACCGTTGTATGATCCTAAGTTAGATTTGGATTTGTGCCTCAATTTGGATGTGAGACTGGATCAATGTGATCTCTAGACTGGATAGAAGACTTGAGTCTTTGGACTTGGTCTTGACTTGGATATGGTCCTGAAGGTGGAGCCTTTAGCAACAGATAAATTCGTATATGGCCGTTCTGACTTTGATCTTGTCTATAGAGTCAGTCGCGGGGACTTAGACTTGATTTGGCTATGCGTCTAGGAAGAGGGCCTTAGCAGCTTGATCTCGCAAAATAGACCGAAGTTCAGTATTTCAGCTTATCCCGGAGCTTCGGTGCTGCTAGGCCAAGCAGGGACATGCCATGAAGGTGTGGAAGCATTTATGCTTTAGCAATTACTGTTTCCCGACAAATACGGGATATGCAGTTTTATATCCTCGCCTATGAATTACTACAGGGCATTTATAGCTTAATCTTGTAGTTTATTTGATTAATGAGATCCGATGATCAGATTCTACCGCTTTTGTCTTGATCCCGAAATTACTGCTATGAAAAGAATTCAACCTTGTACCTAATTTTGGGCGGTTATTTTGGTACGTAAGCTGAAGCTTTTTGTGTTCTTCATTTCTTCAATTTAGGCACCCGTTTAGGCTTATAGGTTGAAGATTTGATGTTTTTCTCATGAATTAGCAACAATCTGAGAGGTTTTCTATGAACAACATCTTTTGAGTCGTTTCTTTATGCTAAATTCTCTCAGAGCTTTTTTGTTGTATTTCAAGATGAAATTTTTGAATGAATAAGGGGTGTATTTATAGGTTTTCGGGATTTCTTCTGATTGGTTGATCCATATTCACATGGATTAGGATCTTAACCGTTGATTATTAAGGCAAAGACCAACTGGCCGGATATTTAATATTAGAATAATATTAGTATTCTCGCTGAGTTTGGGGAACACGGCACATATTTTCGCCTTTGAATTTTTGTGCGTGATTAAAGATTTAACATAACCTGCTTATTTTTATCGGATCGCCATTTTAAGTTCGTTTATCAAGAAAATCTTATTTTTAATCCATTTTCTCCTCCAATTTATTATTTTAATCCCGTAAATTTAGGGAACAATATTTTAGTGCCACATCATCACACGAGATGTATAATTAGGTTTTAATTAATGATAAAACCTAATTCCATCACTTTAATTAATTTCAGGTGGCTAAAATATCGGGAACCCTTAATTTACACGTGTACCATTTTAATTGGAGGTTCGATCGAAATCCTAATCAACACATGTAATTATGTGATTGGTCTTGATTTAATTATTTTAATTAATCCAAATAAATTGAATTTAATAAAAAATAATTAATAAAATTTGACTGTCTACAATGTTGATTTTGACATTTTAAAATTATTAAATAAACTTATATTTAACCTTTTGAGCTTCTTAAAATACATAATTTTCATGATATGAACGTAGTAGCGATACTCTCTTAAAAAAAATAATACCAACATGATATGAATGTAACCTATTATATGAACGTTAAACATAGTACATAACATTTTCAAAAAATAAAAATTCTGAAAATATCCAATTTGTTAGAATATTCTAGCTTGAAGCGAACTGATAACCTATGAAAAATGTAGCTCCCTTACTACTACCTTTGAAATAGTAATGATACTCAATTGGAGGATGAGTAATACGTATTTGAATTGATATTAACACGTTTGCATCTCAATTATAATGAGTGCGAGATTTGTATCTAATAAATTATCTAGACAATTTAAAAAAATAACAAATTTACAATTAAATACTTCCCTATAAAAAGTTTTATATTCTAAATTATGACATGTACTTGAATAAGTGGGATTGTGAAATTTAAAGTTATATGGATGAATAGGTTAACAATTTTATTGAACATATAAATATAAAAAATAATGGAAAGTAATAAAAAATATCCAAAGAAAAATTAGAGAATTAGGAGTGAATTTGTACAATGAAGTAACGTAGGATTTTGGAGTTAACAGGACACCTACATTTCTGCCATTCAACTTTCAACTTTGAAGCTCAAACAGTACAAACTTTTACTTCCTGTAAAGTCTACTTAATTATTATTAGGAGGCAATAACTCTAAGGAGATTTTCAAATCTTTAACTTCATGAAGACGAATACTAACTATGTTGTTTGAACTATCTATAGCCAAACTCTACTAGATAGAAGTATTACCTAAGATATATATATAACAAGAGTGTTTATGACAAGTGATCTTTTATTTCATAACTAAAAGATACTGCATTTGAGCCTCTTTTAACTAAAAAACTTGAAATCGACTGAATTGACTTAACCTTTATGCCTAAGGTCCCTATTTATAGTAGAGACTTAGGTAAGCTTAGTCATCACGACACGTGTCTTACATGCAAGACAACATGTGTCAGAATCATTTGACATACTTAATCCTCCCATTACAAGATGACTAATCTATTTACATGCTTACTCATCCTACTACGTGTCTCGATACTACGATGACACGTGTCCCTATTACATGACTCATCATGCTACGTGTCTCGATAATGATGACACGTGTTACTATCACATGACTCATCTTATTACAAACTTAATCATTAAGCAAACCTATTAACATGACACTTGTCATTCTCCCCCTGTCTCCAAAAAATGGAGCGATTTGCTCAGTAGATGGTTAGGAAGATTGGAGCAATCGTATGTTGTGATCTAGAAAGAAAATATGGGAGAAAGTTTTCTTTTCCTTTGATATGATGAACATCGAACTTCCATTGAGAGAACCAACTTGACCATTGTAGCAACTGTGATTGTGGAAGGATCTTTTCTTGAACTACAACATCTTTGGGAATGATGACATATCCATTTCGATGAGGAAATGTTGACCAATCAAATGAAATTCAAAAATTTCAATTCCCCGCTTGACTGCTAGGATCTCTTTATAAGTGGAGTGATAATATTTTTTACTGTCTTTGAATGCACCACTTTTGTATCCACATGCCCTTGCCATATCCATCTTCTAAGAGCGATGCCTCCCAAAATAATCACTGCATCCGTCTCAGAGGATCCTTTTACCTGGAGATGGTATTTGTAATGCTAGCAAGGTTTTTGTTAGCTGCTTGAGTTCTTTAACCGCTTTTCAAAGACATTTCATCCCATTTAGTGGCATTTTTTCTTTAATTGTGCCGCCATGATGGATCAGCATTTTGGTCAGATTGTGGATGAAATCAGCCATGTAGTTGACTATCCCTTAATTCTGTCGAATTTGTTTGAATATCGATTTTCATCTGGAAATGTCTTCAATTCATTTGCAATATGTGGCTAAAGTTGAAATTTACCTTCTGAGATATGCAAGCCTAAAAAGTCAATCCGTTCTTCACCAATGATGATCTTTTTCTCTGAAAGCATGATTCCATAACTCTGAACAATATCATGAAATTTTAAGAGTAACTCAAAGTGTGAACTTGGGTCTGAAGAGAAAAGGAGAATGTCATCAATATATATGAGAGCATTTGGTAGAAGAGGCTCAAAGATTTTGGTCATGGCTTGAACTAAGCGAAGGGTCGTTTAGACCAAACCATGATTTTTCACGTAGATGATGGTCTGGTATGCAGAATCCCGATCTTTGGTCTGTCTTCAGGTTTGATTCCCAATTGCCAAAATCCTGCTTTGAGATCGAATTTAGAGAATATCTTGGCTTGGGTGATTTTTTGGAACAATACGTCTCTTTTGAAGTATAATTTATCATCCGCATGGCGCATTGAGTGGCTGGTAATTAATAATCTCAATTTTTTCCACTAGTTCAACTCCGCTGTTGACATAAAATGCCTCACATGCCCAAGGAGAAGTTGTTTTTTCTATTAGTCCTTTTTGTTGCAATTGTTCAACTTTTTGTAAAGCTAGCTTATACTAATCAGGATTCATACCCATGTGACTAGCTTTTGTTGGGTTGATGCCTTCATTCTTTTTAAATGGAAGGGAAATGAACAATTCTGGATTTAGCCATAAAGGTTGGAGACGGATAGGAATTCGAAAGTAAGAATCTAAACAAGAGTTTCTATCGATTTTTTCTTTTATTGGGTTAAAAGCTTCTAATGCATAAAAATGAGAGACTGATGTCCAAGGTAGAAGATGGCTTTTATGCTTGAGGCCTTTTGGATGCCATGATACCCTTTTGAGAGAATGAAGAATATCAAAACTATAATAGGTCTTTTCTTGGGAGATTAGACCCGTAGACTCTAGCTTTGATTGTATAACCTGGGAAAAGTTGAAGGTATGTGGGCTTGCTGATGAGTGAATCTGTAAAACATTGCCCATTTGCTTCTCTAAATTCCATAGAACAATTTTTCCAATAAGCTGCTGGAAGGATTTTTGCCTTCAGAATTGTGCAGCCTGCTCCTGTGTCAAAATAAGCTATGACAGGAATTGGTTTGTCATACTTATCCGAAGGATGTAGACTTTGGCATTTGGAGACTGCTGGAGGCATGTGATTGAGTTCCCCAGGCTCTTTGTGTGATAAAGCTCCAGCGGACAAAGGTCTATGGCATAGAACTTCTTCATCTTCGCATGAGTCCCCGACGAATCATATTTGGATTTGATGGCCAAGATAGTATCTTTAGATGGGCTCGACTTCTTCAGAAAGTAATGATTCGATATCTGTTTCTTCAACATCGTTAATTGTGGAAACAAATTTAACAAATATCTTTCTTTGCTTCTTGTTAGAACATTGGCGAGCAAGGTGGCTATCTTGTTTACAGATAAAGCATTTAGCTTTATTCTTTAACCCTCTACGCTTTTTTTTTCTTAAAGAAGCTCCATCCTTGATTTTTATCAAAAGAGAAGGTTTGTTGTGAATTTCCTACAATGTATGATATAGCTTCTGGAGGAAATTCATCATGGACTATAATTTGCTCAAAATGAGTCGTCAGCTTCACTTTCAATTTTTTCTTCTGGTTGAGATTCACCAGCCAATATTGGCGACAGATTATCATCATCAGGAAAAGAATCTCGTATCATTAAACAAGGCGAAGATGTCTCTTTTTTTTTTCTGGAGCGGCTACCTTTTCGAGGAAGGTAGAGATTGGATTTTGAGAGGATTCCATCATCATCTGTAGGTTGCCTATGTTTGAGGATTCTGGCTTGGTGGTCTTTGTATGTGATGATTTGTCTTTTGATGGAGTGTGTTATCTCATTTTGTAAGTATTTTTTGGCTTTTTTTATGAAAGGAAAAAGGATGAATCAAAAAAGGGGTTCTAGTTTTGAGGTAGTTGAGGAAGTGGTTGGGAGTAATTTACTGTTGAGGGTAGACGAGATATGGAGAGAATGGATCATAAGGCATAATTTATTAAAATAAAATTCAAAGATACAAATCATTCGAATGGGGATTCTCAGGCCCCCAAACGTATTACATAGGATAAACTCTGGTATTGAAATACATAAAATCAAAGATAGATAGAAATCAAGCCCACAAGGACCAAGTCCAAGTGGGCCAAACCAAGCTCCAAGTCCATTCAACTCGGTCAAGTCCATGAGCATCAAGTCGTGAGGTATCATGCAAATCCAAGCCGAGTCAAGTCATGAGCCAAGGTGTGCCAAGCCGTGAGTCATGAGCCAACCAAGCCAAGTCAACCGGTCAAAGGGACCATGAAGGGTCTTGAAGCCAAAGGGGTGCCAACCCAAAAGCCAAGAGCCACAACCGTTCACCTTCCACCCTTTCGTTTTCCAACTGCTTACTCCCAACCGTTGGTCTTCCCATCGGTTCCCCAACCACCGAGTAGCCGCTACCATCCATCTTCCAAATAAACAACAAGGGCGAGATGAAGATGAAAGGGGAGAAAGTCTCAAAAGACACAATCGAAAAGCAAAAGTGGGGTCTACGGCAACCATCAACCATCAAATCATTGGGGGGCGTGGAAGATGAAGAAGCACGAGAAGCAAGCCTTGAGCAACCCATGGCCGTGGAAGATCCCAAACACCAACACCAACAAACCTCATCGGTTTGGTTCCAAAAATGCTCCTTCATTGATTCAAAAGAGAAAGCAACGAAAGGAGAGAAATCAAGACAAGGATTCAATCATACAAGATGTTAGAGAATCCAAGTCAAGGTTGCTAAAGGAAGAGAGGGATTAAAGGCGCCAAGGAGAAGATGAGAGCTTTTCCTTGGGAGAGAATTTCATCTCTAACCTCCAATATTTTCATCATAAGGCATACTTGTAGGCGTTGGTGGAGGATTCTATAATGAGAATAGTTGTGCCTTAAGAAACTTCAATTTTTCTTCCTTTTGGGAGATGAGTGGAGAGGCCATAGGTCCTGAAGTTGCCAGGTGAAGGCATTCTTGGTGTAAGACTGCCATCTTTTGTTGTATTTCTTGAATTGTCTGCCTCTATGATGGATACTTTTTGATGCTTGTTGATAGAATTTCTCCTAATTGCTAGCAATCTGTTTGAGGAGTATATTCTGAGTTATTGCATTCTCGCACGCTTATTCAAAGTTAAGCTTCACCGAATGAGCTTTATTGGTAGTACCATCTGAGTTTCTCACCAAAGGATTCTTGACCTTCCAAGAATATTTAACGTCGTCTCTCTCGAAATCACTAGATGGAAAATCTTGAGATATGCGTTGAAACATGTTGATCTCAAGCATGGCATGATCTGGGAGCTTTGGCCTTGAATATAATATATAATATTCAAAACCTCTGCCTTATGGTTCGCCAAGAAGATCAACTTCTGGATCTACAGCTTCATATCTTTCTTTGAGCTTTTGTTGCATTGATTTTTTTTCCATTTTTCTTGTTGTTCTTTCTCTTGTAAGGATTGGCAACTTTATCCTCATCATCAAAATATTGCATTATACAGTATTGGCATTCGCATACATCAAAATACTGATGACCAACTTCATCTTCGAACACATAAATTACATTACCTTCATTATCGAATGAAGCGATTGGAATGTCTGAAGGTTCCAAAGGAGTGATCACGTTGATCTCTGTGTTGAAGATGGAGGATTTTGTAACCACCTTTGTTTCCTTAAAGGAAATAGATACTGAACCATCTTTCATCTTAGTGAACATAGTATTATCATACTGGATGGGAGTATCATTCTAATGCACCTTTTCATATTTTGTAATCCACGTCAGAAGCAATCCTAAGGTCACCGAGGATTTTTCTAAGGACATGGGTGTAGAAGGTATTATTTGGTGACTCCATTTGTATGAGTAAGGCTTCTTCATTATTGGATGGTAAAGTCAAATCCATGGCATGATTTTGAACACGGTAGGCCATTTGGTAGTGCAAAGCAGCTGGCGTAGTGTTGGATATTTGTGTAATCCCGCTAATTTGTAGTTGGATTTGCAGGTTTTGGATAATTTTTGGGTCTTCAAGGGCCATATTAAAATTTGGGAATAAGGTGACAAAACTGCATCAAAGATTTAGGTGATTTGTATAGTGGCTATAGCTGCACGCCGAGCAAGATTCTAGAATCAAGGAGTGCGATTCTAGCAACCACCGGGAGACCTTTTCGCCCATGTAAAGTAAGAGCAAGTCTTACTACATCAAAGTGGAGGTGCGAATACCCGCTGTTTTTCCATTGCCTAATCATCGTGCCATTTAACTTCGGAGGAAATGACTGTTCAGCCTTCAATCGGGGACGAGGTGATGATCTGGCTGAGAAAGCTAAGATTAGCTCTCTTGCTTGACTTGTTTTACCGAAAGCTTGTTTGATTATTTTTGGGAATGAAGTGTTTGAGCCAAAGGCCTCATGGGTTTTAAATTAAAGGAAGATCTCAGAATAGGAACTTTACTTCTTCATCTATATACTTATTTCATAGACATAATCTAACTTATTACCGCAGACTTTCTAACACTAGTGTGGGAATAACGCTTATTAGAAATACTTTCCATATGATGATAATTAGATATTCCTCGAATTCCATGAACATGGGTTGATTCTCATATTCTTATCTAAAAAGATGTATTTATACGACTTAATTTTCTCTAAATCAAACCAATTGATTTTGTGAGTCGGGCGTAGCCGAGATTATCTCGAGGCTCTGTCTCATACTCTAAAGAACTAGCCGGTTTTTTATGTTCTCGAATCTCGGACTCAAACGCCTCTCTCGGGCAACACGTCCATGATTCCTTTCGAACAACTAAACCGGTTTTCGTTCTCTAAGAACTTCATAGAACTAGATAGAGGGGAAACATATTCCACACAACTATGCATAGCTATGAGTTAAGAGAAAATTAAGTAGTAAAACTATATCTTTAAAGATAAAATTAGAGAAAGCCTTACATAAACATGGTTCGGATACCAAATTTACAACCACGAAGGAGGTTTTCAGGATCTTTAACTTCATGGAGACGGAATACTAACTATGTTGTTTGAACTATATATACCTAAACTCTACTAAATAGAAGTAATTACTCAAGATATATATAACAAGAGTGTTTAAGCATTGGGTGATCTTTTATTTCATAACCGAAGATACTATACAAGACTTTTTAAGTAGAACTTGAAATCGACTATGAATTTTACTCGAATGAACTTAGAATGATTTAACCTTATGCCTAAGATCCCTATTTATAGTAGAGACGTAGGTAAGCTTAGTCATCACTTCCGACATGTGTCTTACATGCAAGACAACATGTGTCGTAACTACGTACATACTTATCCTATTACAAGATGATTAATCTATTTATATGCTTAGTTATCCTACTGCGTGTCTCGATACTACGATGACACATGCCCCTATTACATGACTCATCTTTCTACGTATCTCGATAACGATGACTCGTGTTACTATTACATGACTCATCTTATTACAAACTTAGTCATTAAGCAAACCTATTAACTTGACACTTGTCATTTTTACATTAAAGACTAGTGCATCCTAGTTATCATTAAAAGACTAGGGCATCTTAATTATAATATTTTATATTCTCCAACTCTTGAATATAATGAAATAAATTACAAAAATGATTTGTTATACTATCTTCGCTCTTGTATAAAAGAGATAATTGTTAAATGGTCCAAGATAATGCGCATGTTGTATTGTATGTGCAAATGGTCTCAGACTGATGTAATGAAGGCCGCATCTTTACCTTTTTCGATTTTGCATGCTAAATTTGACTAAATGTAACTAAAGTTTTGACATTTTCGACCAATATCTGTGACTGAAAAGCTCGCACCTTTCTAGAACATTAACGTTGAAAATTCTATTTTTGACCTAAAAGTTGTGGCGCCCGAGCACTTCTTCCGCTTTAAATTTAATGTCCATGTTAAAATAAGAACTAAAGCCGCACTTTGCGACTCAATTACAAGTGATCATTTCTATACATACTAAACATTTATCGAACTAAACTACAACTTGCGCATATTATCTAGGACCATTTTAACAATTTTCTTACATTTTCACATAGTACATAGTTGGATATGATCTTTAAAACATAAATCGGACACATATTAACTAGATTTCTCAAATCCTCAATAATAAGATTAAAAATGAATTAAAAGCCAATGTGATCCAGGAATCCAAAAGCTAGAGCCTTCTTTCAACCAAAATTGAATTTTCTAACGATATCCTATCCTCAAACTCCATATCACATATCACATTACAATATAGAACCATCATGTTTTAGTTTTTTAGTAAACCAAAAAGTATATGCATTGTATATTTGCATTACTTATAGTAGCTTCATAGAACAAAAAAGATATGACAAACACACATAGAACGATAGGTAATTATCAATAGTGAGGCAAAAAAAAAAACTATAATCGGGCAACTCTTCGCGTAAGCGCAGCTTCAAGCACCTAATAAAATCAGTGCCTTCAACTATGCTATTCAGTCTCTTCGCTCTCGCGCTTTTCACACGCCGGAGCCTGGATCTTGGAGTCCACATGGGGATCGGAGTGTGTGAAAGCCAATGATATCAGTAGAATACAAGTGATGTATTAACAGGAAGGTTACATTGCTTTGTCAGGTATTGAGGGGCTGGAGTACTCGGCCCCATTTTCTGAAGTGACTGCAGAGGAACCACTTGATGATGCGGCATCACCGCCACTTTGGAAGCTCTTCGATGCAGGAAGCTGGTTTTGTTGGGTTCCGGGATGTGCGTAATTCTGGCCTTCTTCAGCTAGTTTTCTTAGGAGATTCATAACCGTCGGAAGGAACTTGGTCGATAATGAGAGAATTCCAGGAAGCTGTTGGCATACAAGCAAGCATTAGGCACCAAGTAAAAGAACTATATAGGAAGAATTTGGGATCAGACACAGAAATGTATCATTCACTTAACTATAGGAGAATTAACCAACAAAATAGGTAAACATAACAAAAAAATCACTATGAAACAAAAATTGATATGTGAATGCACTGTAACAGAATTCTATGAATAAATAATATTAAATCTATAGAACTTAGGTACATAAGCAATCCAAAAGTATATATTAGTTCAGGAGATCACAGATTTATAGAGTTAAGATTTAGACGCTTGAAACCAATGAAGGATAAGCACTCTAACCATATTATGAAGGCTTATAAATGATATCCATTTTCATTCATTAGAACCTAGTAACTTTAGATGAAACACATTCCAAAGAGATCCAATCAGTTGAAGGTTGCAATATACTGTTACTCATCTATTTGTCAAAAATTATATAACAGAAGTAGCATGGCATCTCGGTTGGATGCACAATGTAGTAATTGAATGCTCCACCAAAAGTAGATTTTGTAACACACACCAAACAGGACAAACTTATGTTTCCATCCGTCCCACTTCAATTGAGCCCTTTTCACTTTAGTAATCTTCTGCAATGAGTTGAACAAAACCTGAGATATTTTACCCTTACTTTTTTTAAGGCATACCTCGCCTTTTCACTGTCTTGTTTTGATACTCCCCCTTTTCAGAATTTTAATTCCCCTATCTGCCTAATTTAGAATTTTTCATAACAGTGTCTTATTTAAGGTAATAAACAATCTCTAGATTATTATGTCCCATAGCCTTAAAATTTTGAGAAAGACGAAATATGACAATGTAAATAGTTGCATTGTATGGGAACCCACGTCCCACAGTGCCTTTGAGAGAAAGACAATCAAATGAGGGGTTACTGTCAGAGTTCAAGACTCTGCATACTTTCAGCTTAAATCCTATGGCTTAAACAAAAGTGACTACCCATTTTCTGAATAACTGTAGCCTACAGCCTTCACTACCAACTACAACATTGATAGTCCAGAAGTTTTAAGAAATGTCGAGAAAAGAACAAAACTAAGAACTTCTAAGGTAGCCAGTGTCTGAATTTGATAAGGAAGCAAAAAGGTTCAGTGCACTATATTTTAAAGATTTATCAATTGTGGCCTACAACCACAGCCTGTCTGAAGACTAGATGGTCTTCTAAAAGGACAATTAGCAATAAGATAATCACTTAATTTTCTCCAATATTTTGATGTGTGAACGGAGAGTAGAGAAGATAGGAAACTACCACACAATTCATGAATTTATCTAATCAAATAAAAATGTTACCAGAAAACCAATCAAAAGCAAAATTAGTTCAGAGGACTAAGCTTGAAAGTAGCAAGTGTGAAATTGAAATACTTACTGCACCATTGCGAAATTCATTAGAGATGTCCATCTGCACCCACAGTGCCTTCGCGAGAAGATAGCCGACAAAGATAACGCCTAAATACAACGGATTTCTGCCACAAAACAAAATATAATAATTAACACTGTTAGACGAGAAAGACTGGGTCACAGTGTGACTAACTATGAAAGGAACGCTTGTGAAAGTCTTTTTGTCCTGAGATAGAGAGCAGAAGACATATAAACCACCAGGGAGAAGATTTTGTGTTTGTCCTCCTAGGGGCTGTTTGGGTGAGGAGAGATGGCAGAGGAGATTACCTTAATAGAGTCATGAATTCATTAAACCCAAGAACCACTAAGGCAGCAATTGCCCATGGTGGCGGTAACCAGTTGTTATTTCGCTTGCTAGCCTCCTACAAATTAAATCAGTAAAACACAGTTAAAATGGTGGTAACTCGACAATTAAAACATGGCTAGGAGCCTAGGACAATATTTGATAAAACTCAAATTTTGTACATGGCATGGAAATTATTATACATGGCCCCGTAAATATTTGAGAGTTTTGGATGATGTAGCTCGGCAGATTTATAGCTAGGAGAGCTGTATTTAAAAAAGGTGATTCGAAGAAGCAAAATGTGCAAACATGCATCAAGCATACTATATAAAAATGTGGAACTTTGAAAACCATGCCTGGGCAGAAATGGCTTGAGATACAGTGTACTCAGTCTCTGCTTTGAATTGCCTCCACAATGACTTGCATTGGACAGGAGTTATCAAAGTTTTCTCTGCTGGAACCTGGAACAGAATAGTCAATGAAACAAGTGTTATGCTAAGCTTATGGTCATTTATTGTTTAATGGTGGCATATTAAAGTTATATCCTAAGTTTAACAATGCATATAAAATGATCAATGGTACATCCTTCAGAAAATCTGAGATACTCGACAATATGTATCAGATATCGAAGCTAAGCTAAAAGAGGAACATAAAGCAGTTTTGCTGCAACTAATTCTTAATTCAATTAGAGCACTATCTTAAATGCTAGAAAATGAGATCCGAGTAACAGATAAAGCTCATTAATTACCTCATCCCAAGTGCTTGAGGCAAGAGGATCAGCTGACACGGTGCTTTTATTACCAGCAGGTCTACTTTCTACTAGAGCTAGGGATAGAGTGTCTCCAATACTATCAGTGTCTTCGTCCAAACGAATAGCAGCCACAACAGACAGTAACTTTAAAGACTGTGGAAACAAAATCATAAAATATGTTAGCAGAGTTGCAAAATAGTAGAGCAGCTAATATCCCAACTAATATTTGAGCATTCCATACAGAAGAGCGGGCAGTCTTGGTAATAGCACGGATGTCTTCCTTCCCAGTCCAAACTCGAGGCATGGAGTCGGAGTCATGGCTAAACAGTGTGGAAAACCTGCAATCAAATATTAGAGTGAGTATTACTCTAGAAGTGCCAATTTTAAAAACTATGTGAACTCAAATTAGTTAGCACCTGTCTTTCATCCTTATTAAAACCCTTCCAGCTTCTTCTCTTGCCTTTCCTTCAACCACTCCTCTTGCATGATCCCTCAACCTCAAAATCATCTTTTCTCTAGAAACTTCATCCAGCTCGTAACCAGAAAGGCCAGAAGAAAACCCAGATACAGCAGCTTCAGTCTCACGCAGAAAAAGCTTTCTTATAGCTGGCCATGTATCATCACTAGCTTCATCTAATAGAGCTTCAACCGGTCCAGATAATGCTTCATTTAGTTTTTTCTGCACAGAAAATGAAAAGCAGATAAACTTTTGTTTTCTGGAAATTACTGAATGTCATAAATTTGGTGCTGCCTTGTGATACATACAGCTTCAACTTGGAAAGTAGAAGAGTAGGATAAGAAAATGTAATATGTACTTTATACGTAGGGAGACAGAAATTTCCTCGCCAACTAACAAAATATTCTCTTGAAGTTCCAATAAAAAGATTTCAACTAGCAATATTATAGATCCAAAGTTGACATACTATTCTATGCAGGTACAAAATTACAAGATTGGCAAACATGTCGAGTCAACAAATACTTTATGCGACTCAGGCATTCTTGAGGTATTAAATGGCACAGTAGAGAAGGGTCGGATGCGAAGTTTCATAAATCTATTTACCTCATAGAGGCTCCTAAGTTCAGAAAGTTTGGTGGAACACACTGCCTCAATATGTGCATCTATATCTCGCTTCAGCTTGTCCCTCACCTTTGACGTATCCCAATTTGCTTGGGTTATGGATGCATCTGCAGAATAATAGAGACAGACCATAAGGGACCTTTTATTTTTGTACAGAATGAATCTTATTGGTTACCTCAGGAATAATAGAGTACAAGCCAAATATAGTGTGTTCAGCATCACTATCAGCACCTCAATGCGACATCCATTTATAGTGTGAGACTAATAATAGCTAATGATTTCAATTCCATGACTATACAAGTAGATATGCACATAAAAAATCTTCTACTTAACCAAGAATCCACATAAATAGCATAAAGATCATAGTTACAATCAAAGAAAGAGCAAGAAGTCATTATCATACCTAGACATCCTTCATCAAACTGAGACATAACGAATTCCGAGCATTCACGTGCAGCCAGAGCAAAGCCCTTTCCTTTATTTAGTTCATCATCAAACACTTCTTTAAATTTTCCCAGTGTTCCAGCCCGCAAATGACCCAACATTGATAGGTAAGCCGGTTGAACAAGCTAATAAATCATAAGAAAGAGCATGAATAAGATATGACATGCTTACTGCTTCTTCATTATTGAATTTAGAAACCACTTGACCACATAAACAATCCCTGAGAAAGCTAATAAATCACACAAGGATAGGATAGTGGAGAATCACTAGTGTAATGCAATATCTAAGAAATTACTCGATCTTTTTGGAACTCAATGGGATCACAAATTAAGAAGGGTATGTATGCATATAATTTTTTTAAGGCAGAAGAACGTAAGCATGTAATATGATGAAATTCACGAAGATAAGACTCCATCATTTGTGGTGCTAGCATAGACGCATACAACAATTACAACCCATTAAGTAGGATATGCATCTAAAGTACCAGTTATGTAAACCTCAAACATGTCGCACTAGAAAAATCATCGGTAGAGGCTGTGATTATAATGTCAGTATGGAGCATAAGGACTGTATGCTAACAGAGCAGACAAAACACTAAGAAAAGTTCCAATGATACAATAACCTCGGAAAGTCTTAATTGAGTATTAGTAGGAAGGTGATACAAGCACCAGGGGAACAGGTGACCAATAATCCACCGAGTGTATTCATGTAGTCAACCTACACTTAAGATTGATATGCTCCAGTAACAAACAAGGATGCTATGGCGAGCCATTGCAATATACAGAACAGTGTGACAATCACACATGGTTTAGCTATAAGTAACAACAAACAAACAAGCTCTAAAGTTGAATAAGGGAGAAATTAAAAAAGGTGTACAAGAAAGTATATTAAAAATTAGTAAGGAGGCATTACTTGAAGCAATTTCTCTTCGAACTGCTTCCGCTTTGAAGACCTTACATTTTCATCGAAATAGCTGACCTCAAAATCATATCTGAAAATTTTCCAAGGGAGTTTCAATGTACAGATACATACAATATTACAACATGAGAAATATATTATTTTTTGGGACTATCTCAACAAAGTGGACACAGGTCATATATAGTTTTTTCAATCCAACTATAGCAACTATGGATTCTCATGCCATTAAAGAGACTTCTCAAACATTCCAATAAAGAACTTACTTCTCAGGCATAAGGTTTTAAAAAATATTATTATTATAAAGGTTAGGTGCAATCGACTCAAAACTCGTATAAAACATGTACATACTCAGACAAATAAGCATCCAGTATTGAAGTGAGCTTCTGTCCAAAACCTGGCACTAGATGAGAGTTTACTTCCACTTCTAGTTCACACCATTTCTGCAATATATACCAAATGATGTTAAGCAGATACTAAGAGCACTATGTACAAGGATCTTAAAGCATAAGATTCTCGACTTTTGAAACAATCGAGAACAGTAAAGCAGTTACCTTGTCATTCGCGAAGGAACTGAATTTTTCGTTAGCAATTTCTTCACATCGTACAGTAGCCACCATGACCTACAAATAAATTTTAGCAGATACATCAACCATAATGCACAAGGTATATGTCAAACATAACCTATAAAATAGCTCTGAATGCCTAACCTTGTGGGCTGGCAAGTCCAGGTCTTTGTTGTCTTTGATAATTTTCCATATCTGTTGTGCACTGAATGCAAAGCCTGAAGCAGGAACAACAGAACGTCTATCCCCAGCAAGCTCACCGGGAGCAATAGAATTATGAAAACGCTGTCTTAAATTAGCCACCTTCACAGCAAGACCAAAGAGAAAACTATAACAAGCTGCCTTCACCGACCGCAAAAAATAAAACTATAATCTCCATGCATACCAAATCAAAGCAGCCAATTAAACAAGAAGATGAAGACTGTAAGGCTGTAACAAATAATAAGTCAACTATAACATCCTTGGGATTCATCATTTTATGTGCTATTTTCTGTTCATTCTGTGTTAAATGAGGTCGAGGATGTACATCTTAAATGCAGATAATTTGTGCAAAACATAGAGAAAGAAAAAAAGGAACGCAATGAGTTGATTTCAACGATAAGGCTATAATAAAATTAATGGTCCACGAATAAGCTTGAAGCAGCAATCATCGTCCAGAACCACAAGCCCAAGGGGATAATGAATGTCCAATCACTTCATCCTAGGGTATTATCATATGCAGCGCACGGGGTGAAAGATAAGTTAATAGCATTTGTCGCAGAACCCTCAAAAAGACCACCACTCAATTTACGTAAGTGAACAACATTCCAAAGTTACAAAGAGCATTTGCAGCCGTTCTTCAATTTAAAGAAGGGGCATAACCAACACTCTTACAAAGTTCAAAAAACAAAAAACCATAAACCCCGTCCTAAAACAAGTCCCCGTTGCATATGCAGCATACTAGTGGATTGGAGGTGGAAGATCAAGAAAAGAAGGAAGATAAGATGCAAATCTGGGCATCAGAGCTTCAATCCTAGCCTGTATTATTGACTGCCTACAACAGAGGCCATAAATTCTCAAACTCAAAGGAACAACGAAGAAACTTCCTTCGCTTACAGAATAGGATAAGCTGGTTCTATTATTTAAATGATGATGTAGTATTATTGTTCACAAGCTTGAGTTTTTTTTTATAACTTTTGTTTTAGTACTGGAAACCATTTCATTGTAATTGTTTTATTTCAGTTTGTAAATTCCTACAAATAATCTCATCCTATGTAGCTCTTACAGGGAAAGGGAAGTATACTACGCTAGAATTTACCTATTCAATTTAATTTATTGGTATATCATTTCAAATTAGCTGATTAGAATTTTATCACCAAATTATTGACTTAGTAACACCTCAGCAAACACATGAATTCAGAGATACATCGAACCTCAGTGATATCAAATATTAGTACTAATTGACTCCTCGATCATGGAATTACCTAGATTCTACTGATAACGCCATACTCCCCCATCCCAATTTAAGAGGGAGATTTGCCTTTTCTCAAAATTTAAGGAATGCCTTGGGAGTTGTAGTGTTGTGTGTAAGAAATAGCTTAAATGAGGAGGCCTTGATTTGGGAGTATGGAGGAAAGGTAGAGGACAAAATGGAAGTGGTATTACAAGCTTCCCAAGTAATATACAGTATACCACTTTATTTTATTTTTTGCTCTATATGTCTTGGCGTATCATTTCATTCACTAGTTAGTAGGGTAAGCCACTGATCCAGTCTGTAAAATTCGTATTCAACAATCACTTTTATATTAATTTTTGTACAAATTGATATAATATTAATTATTAAAATACTCCGTAATATAATATATATGGGGAAAGAAAAATGAAAAGAGAATAATTGGATAGATAAATAAGTGAGGTGGTGTAATGATATCTTCATTCAGATCATCTACCCAGCATCACGTAAAATTTGAATTTTTTTATTGGAGGAAAAAAAGACAATTGGTTATGATAATTTTATTTATTTATTTATATATGTTAATTTATTCTCCAAAAATTTAGGAAAATTGAGATCATGGGGCTTCAACTTTAGTAACTTCTAATTGCTCTCTTCCCATATTATATATGGGGTAGATTTACATCAGCAACTGAAGCAAAATACATTTACGCATTGTAGCATGACAGCATACCTGCTCTTTAAATTGCTCTTCCTTCTCTTCAAAACTAGAAAGGGCAACAACTTCAACCTGTGTTAGTTTGTGAAATAAGAAACTTAGAATATGTAACAAGTAACTAAACGTAGAAATGCCATCGGATCTTCAGGCTCATCAGCAGCAAAATTACATCTTACATTAAAAAAATCGCTTAAAGGAGTGTCCTTGAGTTCTTGTGGCTTAGTAACAGCATCCCATATCTACTACCAATGAAAGAAAATCAGAATTATGCTGAACAAGATCAGAAAACTAAGTAAATCATAGTATTTCTTGTCATGAAACACCACAAACTTCACCTTTTGAATATCTTCTCTCAGAATAGGTTCCAAATTCTCCAAGGGAGTCTACAGACATGAGAAATATGAACAAGTAAACTTAGTTCACATAACGAAAGCCTCTTTTTAAATGAAATTAACAACAGTAAGACATCCCAGTATGCTGATCTTTATAATCTAGAATGAAAGGAGGTAAAAAATACCCTTGTTTTATCACGAATGACAAACATCAAAGTCGTTTTACGAGGACTGAACAATCGCATCATGGCCTGCCACAATGAAGCTTAATGAAAATTCGGTTTAAAGTTAAACATACAATAGAGCTTAATGGGGGTTAGAGTTTAAAGTTAACATGATTAGTTATACGAGAAGCTGCTCATAATTTACCTGGAAAACAGTTTTCAGTAGAGGTTTGTTAGCAGCCTGCTCACGACCAATATCATGACACCACCTATATGATAGTAATAAAATCAAAATCATACCAAAGAAAGACATGATTAGTAATCATCGATTAAAATCCAAAACCATGTGCTATCTATCATGTTGATATAGAACAATCTTACATGTTTATAAGCACAATATCTGAAACAGCAAGGGCAAACAATGCACTCTGCTTTTCGAAAGCAGTATCATCCTGAAAATTTTGGCCATTAGCTGGAAGTCAATAGATAAATAATGAATTACACTTCATTAATCTCTTCTTGCAGTCTGATATACCCTCCCCCTCTTCTATTACCCAGAAACTCTAGATATTAACTTCTTATCCAATGCTCCCTCCATCACATAATGTAAGGCACATTTTCTATATTGGAAATTCCATTTCATGTTCATTAACAATAATGATAAAGTAATTTTAAATTTCATTAACAATTGTGAAAAAGTAAATGCCCCTTAGATGAAGGGGTAGAGGGAGAAATAAACATGCCATTGATTTATTGTACAAGTTTCGAATAGCACCTCTCCTCGTTCTCTTCCATCACTGCCCTCTAGATCCATTACAATGGTACAGGGTTCAATTCCTACACAACGGGCCATCCATATACCTTTTGTGGTTTGAGACCTAGCAAATCAAAGATCAAGTTATATACATTAAGTTTAAAACAGCACAAAAGCAATTTATAAAGATAAAAAAAATGGTTAAATGACACTTGCCTCCCCCTATAAGCATCCATCTCTCTGAAGTTTGTGCGAAATAGATGATTTAAGAGGGTACTCTTACCTATCAGCATCGTACAGCAGTGAGATTAGTGGTGCATTGGACATACCCTAAAGTATGCAGATAACTAAAACCTCTATCTAATTTATTAAAGATACCACCAAACTCAGAATCTCATTCTATAATCTATCGTGTGCGAGAAAATGAAATAAAAACATAGGAGTGCTTTATATAAGGGAAATTTAAAGAGGACTAAAGAAAGATAAGCTGAATGGCAGATAGTGTATTAAAAACAGTTATGAAACCCAATTAGCCAGGCATGCCCAAAAGCAGAGTTATGAAGATTATACAAGGAATCATACCACTACTTTGGGGACCCATGATAGAAACTATAGCATAAGAAAGACCACATTCTGCCAGTTTCACCTCCTTCACGAAATTGTCGACCCCAACGATATTGAAAGTACCATCTCCATCAATGAGGTGAGTTGAACAACAAGCATCAGGATTTTCTGAAGAAAAAAAAAAAAATTTTAGAATTAACCATAAATGGGTTCCTGATACTGCAACTCATGAGTGAAACTAAACATAGAAGATTAAACCCTATATCTTTATCATACTTCAATTAATTTGCTTTCTACTCCCCGTATCAAATCAAAGAAATAAAACCCATAGATTTGTTTAACGTGAATTACTTTCCACAACACTGCTACTCAACCATGAAATAACACTCAGAAATAGCTGAGGAGAGATAGTACTTCGCGAACAGACTCTCAGCAATCACGCACCATATATCAATAAACAAAGAAATTACAAAAACCCCCAAATTCATAATTTGAGTACCAAATGAAACAGTAACGCAGATTAACCATAAAGCTCCAATCTTTATAGCAGAGAAAACAATCTAAAATTAACGTAAAGCAAGAAAACTACTTAATTCTAACTACAATTACATCAAACAACAAATATAACTGAATAAACCCCAACTAACTGTCAAAATCACATGCCCAACTTATAACATCAAATCATTAAGCTAAGGGTTTTCTGAATCCAGTCACTTATTACAAAAAACGAATTATGCAAGTTCGTTTGCAAATTAAAGTGGATCAGACCATCAGAGCAAACAGTAAAGTAGATTAATCATAAAGCTTCAATTTTATTGCACTAACAACCATAAAAATTAACTTCAAGCAAAAAAACTAGTTAATTCCAAGTACAAACACATTAAACAAGAAACAAAACTGAATAAAACCCAACCAAAAGTCAAAATCATATGCCTAACTTATGAAATCAAAACATGAAGTTAGGGTTTCCTTGAATCATTTAAATTACTACACGATTCGAATTAACCGAATTTTTTGCAAATTCAAGTGGATCAGAGCAAACAACAAAGTAGATTAACCATAAGCTCCAATATTTATTGCATAAACAACTACTCAATTCTAAGTATAAACACATTAAACAACAAACAAAATTGAATAAAACCATATCATACCCAACTCACAAGATCAAATCTTTAACTTAAATGGTTGTCTTGAATCAATTAAATCATTACCAAAAACCAATTACACAAGCTCTTTATGCAGATTAAAGTGGATCAGAGCAAAAAAAACTTATCTATTTAATAAAGTATATTAATCATAAAACTTCAATCTTTATTGCATAAACAACAACCCAAATCAACTTCAAGCAAAAAAAACTACTTAATTTTAAGTACAAACACATTAAACATATAACTGAATAAAACCCAACTCACAAATAAAATCTTGAACTTAAATGGTTTCTTTAAATCGATTAACTTGCTACAAAAATCGAATTACACAACTTATTTTTGCACATTAAAGTGGATCAGAGCAAAAAAATACCCATTTGATAACTTGGATTGGTGAAAATGAAGAAAGCAGATGATGATGAGTAAATTGTAGGGGAGGCAGAAGAATCTGATAATAAATGTCAATTTGATCTCAAATCATGAAATGGGTTTGCTGTTGAGCATTAACCATAGTAAGAAGTTGAATTTTGAGTACTAAAGTTAAAACCATCACCATGTACTCAGGATAGTAATTGTGCTTCGGTGAGATTTAGTGCGGTTTGATAGGACCGTATTTTGGTTTGTTGCGTTAGAATGATAAAGTTTATTGGTGCCGGTCGGTGCTATTAGAGTTTTCAGTGAAAAGAAATGGCTAATACGAGTGGACATTCAATTTGTCAAATACATATTCAATCTAATTGTTCAACAAATAATTTGTTAATTTGTCAAAATAAATATTCATCAGTGTGAATAGTTGTGACTAGTGATGAATAATTATGATCTTGAGGGATCGTGGCCAATATTGTTGAGGCAGCTACTTGTGAGTCAAATACTCACAAATATAATCCTCAGAGTTCAGATTGATGGTCATGTGAGTAGAATATCGAATTTTTTAATGGACTTGATGCTTGAGTGTTAAAATAAAATTATAAATCGATTTAATTATACTTAAAATATATATAATGTATTAAAGAATTATATTTTATTCGCGATTTTTGGTAAAACACAAAAAGTTCGGTTTTTGAAATTGTTTGAACCGTATCGGTGCGGTTGAAAATAAAAATCAACTAAATCGGTTGAAATCGGGCTTGATTGGTTCGGGAAGTTTTTACATTTGTTCCCGTCTAAATAAACGACCACTTTCGAGTGTTGCTCTGAATATCGGGGAGAATTAATTACTAGGATGTAATGCTGATAGGGGTCTGGTTTCGCTTTTAACCGCTCCAGCACAAAGTTTTTGCTCACTTGGGCATCGAGAGGCTGTCTTGCGTGAAGATGCGAGGTTTGTTTGGTATGTTCTGGCTGTAGTTGTTACCAATTGAATTACCTTGTTGAGATGAATTTTTGAGTACTAATATATACATATACTTGTGGTTTAATAGTTTATTGGTATTTTATCATATCTTTTTATATAACTTTGACTACTTGATTCGAGAAATACTTTTTTATTTTCGTAGTAAGCGTTGACGTGTGATCATGCCCCATTCTTAAGTTTTAAGGATTAAGAGGAACTTGAATCGTATTCAAGAGAAAATATTTGATATAGCAGTTATAGAAAAAAATAAATATCTATTGTGATTCATATTTTACTATTTTAGATTAAAATAATTATTTTCGTTGAAAAAAATAATAATAGTAGTATATATAGGAGGGTGAGTGAGGTGCGCATATTGGAAATGGGTTTGACTGATTTGTCAAAAGGGCAAAAAGTCAAAAAGAATGAATCTGCTTGTGTGTGAAATTCTAGTCCAAATTTTATTTGGAAAAAATACTCCGTAAAAACTAATCACCAATCAGATCGGCCGAAAGTAGGATTCAATAATCAAAGTGTTATATACGGAGTCGGTTGTAAAGAAATGGTCTGACTAGTGACTTGGAATAATACTAAACGAATCGAACGTTACCGAATTTTATTGGACTAGCGTATAATATCAAATCTCTTTAGGGTCAAATGATTCGGAAAATATAGAGTTTGATTCGATAAGAACTATTTGGAATTCAAAAGAATGATTCGAATTTTCATAACACTATACTCCATTCATCCCAAAATGTTTGGGATGTTTTACAACGTACACATTTTAATGAAAATTTGAATTTCTTTATTACCAATAATTTTTCCTTCATTAACATATCTCATAATTTAGTCAAAATAGTAACATAAGTATGTGATTTCTAAATTTGAAAAATATCCCTTAGACTAATATGGATAGAGGTGGTAATTTATATAGTTGGAAATGAATCGAACCTTGAACAATCAACCCAAAATTAAGTTTGGTCGAATTAGATCTTTCGAACCAAATTTATTTTGATATTGTATAAAGGGTACTTTTTAGTCCCTAGACTATTGATATCTTGATTAAATAAAGGAATTATAGGGCAAACTATGATGGAAACAGAAGAGATAATAGCAATTTAAGGTTCAGAAAATTATTGTTGAACAACAAGAAAGCAATATTTTTGCCAGCAAAATGTGAGATTATAGGGCTGACTAGTATGTACACCAAAGTCAAAACCAACTATAATATCTGCAAAGTTTACCAATTAGGTATGTGTAAAATGTGATAACATGCTGTTAACTAGAATCTACTGATAAGAGCCTGATTGATCATAGGGGGAATGATCAATATACCACAAAAGTTATCTGCTCATTCTCCTCTCCTTAAATCCACTTCACCTGCTCTAAACCTTAATTGAGGTAGATATTGCAGAATCAGTTGAACTTCACCGCATTGACAAAAGTGTACGAACCCTCTTTTCCCTTTCTGCTTTTCTAGCAGTGGGGGTTCGCTTCAGCTTATTTAGTTCTTCCATCACCAATTTCTCAACTGTGTCAATTGAGTTCAATAGCTTCTTCTGAGGCGTCAAGAACTCTGACTCTTCCTTGTTCTCGTTGGTGATATCGAGCAACATCTTTGGTACTTTAAGAACTGCGCATGGAAAAGGCTTCCTACTAGATGTAGGTTTAGGAGTGATCATAGAGATATTATGCTCCAAATGAGCAGTTGAATCTGGTACAGGACTCTGACTATTTTGGCCTTCGTCCTCTCCTACACGAGCTCTTCTTCTCTCAATGGCCTGCAACCATGATCTAACCAATTAGGAACGACATCAAATGCATCAAAAAACTGGTGCAGCCAAGACATTAATACAGGATCATAAAACATCACCAAACAGAAATGACCATCAAAATAATACAGAATCCACAGCATCGGCACATAAATTTTTCATGTGACATACTTTCTGGGTATAATGGGTTACTAGGAAAGTAATGAGGCCAAATGATCACAACAAGGACCTTGCATTAGTAGAGGCATCAGAAATATATGACAATATTTAGTAATCAACTGCTAAAAGAAGGATGAAATTAGTTATCGGCATCACATATCATAAGCTACTTCATATCACTAACAATTAACATTATGTGATGAAATTACTCAGGGCAATTAATAAGGAACATATCAAATTCTCAAACATTAAAACCAACAGTGGCCAACTTTAAGAAGTAATACTAATGTCAGTTTTTTTAATATGTTAATATGTTTCAAAAATTATCCATTGAAGGATTACTATTGAACCTTAATGTATAAATTATCTTCAAAATGACAAAGCAATTGTCAACATATATTCCAACAAGAGGATACATCAAACCAAAATCAAGCAGTCCATCATTTCTTGACTCCTTCAGAATCAAAATCGAACATCAACGTGAACAAAGATAGCAATAAATTATATCATGATCACATGAATCCCAATGTAGGCTTATATTCAAAATCAAATTATCACAAGAATCAAACAGCACAACTAATTCATTTAGCAAAAGACTTAAACGAATCATCGAATGAGAAAAAATATCGGGTTATAAGAAATTACCCTAACTACAGAAGTGATGTCCGCAACTTGGGCGCCTAGGATGATACCAAGAAGGCAGAATGCTGCTTTACGTGCTTTCGGCTTCTACCCCTGGAAACACGTTTTCGCTACCACTTCCAATAGCAGGTGATCCAATAAAGCTTCGGCCTTGCAAATTTCTTGGCGTTCCAAAGGCACCCCGGCCAGTAACCCTTCGGATTACCCGAGTAGTACCCTGACCAACCACCCCATTAGTCCCCGTTCCTCTACGTATTCCAGTTCTTGGAGTCGTTGCTTCATCTGGTTGGTCTCTGTATACATCAAGAACAACGCCTTGGCTGCTTTCGGTGTTTCTGTTCGTCGATTGTGACCTCATTCTCCGGATGTACACCTCAGCAACGTCATCTTCACGAACTCTTCTGTCTCTTGATTCAGCCATTTTATGCCACAAATACTGCAACATAATTACAAAAACTATACTCAATAATCAAGAAAATGCACCATAATTACATAAATCATATAAAGAAAAACTGAAATAAAATCAAAACCAGGAAAATATTAAATAATCAACTTACAAACACAATAATCAAAAAATGTACAATAATTACATTAATCATATAAAGAAAGTATTACATTATCTACAGGGTTACGAAATAACACTTCAATTAAGCCACATATTACATAAAGAAATGTTCATAAACTGAAATAATCAACATAATTCATAAAATATAAAAAATCAAGCTATATGTCAACACAAAACCACTCCAATCATTTTGAAACAAAAAATTCGATTCTTTGGGGTCATCTTGAAATCAAACTAATTTTTTTTGGAATGACTTTGAAACCAAGATTGGACTTTTTGGGATCATTTCCTAACCAAATTAAATTTTGGGTCATTTTTAAACTAAACTTAGATTTTTTTTTAATGTCATTTTGAAACCAATTATGATCCAACAAAAAAATTTAAGAAAAAATACCCAAAAAAAACTCTAAATGAAAAATTACCTTGAGAAAATATTGGGGAAAATTGGAGAGAAAAAAGAGAGCTCAAGAAGAGAAGAGAGTGGGCGAATTTTCGAAATGTGATTTGGGCGCTATATGTAGATAAAATATTTCAAAAATTTGAAATACTTTTGAAATCAAGAATTAAAGATGCACGTGCATAGAGCCGTTATTGCCTATGTTATTACATTTTAGATCACTCAGTTTCCTAGTTTTCAATGATTTCGGACTTTAATATGGACTGACTCATCCAAGGAGCTCGACTATGACTAAATTCAGCTCAGACAAGCAACTCTCGGATTCAATCGCTATCCGAGGTCCTACTCGTTAAACTTTCGGACGGGTTATAAGGTCAAACATTTTTATCGATTCTTGAATATTGTTGTCGGTTGAGTGGATTCTTTAACAACGTTAGTGACTGACTTATCAGATTAGTGGAAATATATATTATATTTTTTCAAAAAATGTTATCGGGTATTAACTCGAGCGGGTTTGGATATAGTCGACTGGGTATTGACCACAAAATGATATTTTGAATCAGGGCGCTTTCAAAATTTAAACCTTTGGACCGAGATTACCAGAGTCAAGCCTGAAATGGTTATCTCGATCTGAATTCATTCCTGTATTATCGGTGATTGTGTTTCAATTACTTCCCGAGCTAAGCCAAAACTTTCTAACCGGAATCATGTACAACAAATTCTTCATATATGGTTTTTGGCAAAAATCGGGCCAGCTTGTCCTTCTGATGGTCGATCCGAATATTATCATTATAGTAATATTAAGTGGCCAGGTGAATCGAGACTCAAGCTTGCCTTTAATCTCAATAATGTGTTAACCTTGGTGTATTGTTATTTTGCATATAAATTTAATTGATATTCATTTCCATTACTATTGGCTATTGCATCTATACTCTATAGCAATGGCTTTTCTATTGAAATGAAATCATAAGATCATGTAATGTTTAATCTTACTAGTAATTTGTATTTACCAAATCTAATTTTATTCATACCCAAATGAGTTAATTTTTAAGTAGCAATCTTGATTGAACATTCTATCTAAAGTTCGACTGCGTGAGACATTACGAACCGAATCAAATCTTTGATTCATCAAATAACTTAAGAGTTAAATTTTTTCCAGCCAGTTTCGTACTCAACTCTAAGCCTGTAAGCGAGCATAAATATACCAAACCTAGACATGTTCGAGTTCGGCTCGAACATAATGATTCGAGGTTCGGTTCGGCTCGAGGTTCAATCGAATCAGAAAAAATGCGGTCCAGATCCTCTATCCCAACAGGTGTGCCAATTGATGCTTGCTTAAATAAGAAATAGAGCAACGTACTCTGATTTTTAAAAATATAATTAATTTCTAATTTTAAATAACCAATTAAATGCTAACACATAGAGAGTGGGCAGTTATGTGACATGAATTGAGCCAGGGAGTGTGTCAGGTGATCTCATGCGTAAAATGGAGGTTCGATGTTCGATTCGAAAGGTCCGATGATCGATTTGAAGTTTGACCAAAACAATCGAATTTTAATGATAAAATATGAAAAAAAATAAAAAATATAAACTTGGAGGTTTGAGTTTTTTAAAAAATTCGAATTAACATGGAGGTTTGACTAATTTTATCTGAAATACCGAAAATACTTTTGAAAGAAATCTAAAAACATATTCTACATCGAAGGATGAACATCTTTTGTGAAAATATATATTTTTGCCAGTTTCACCCGAAAATATATTTTCGACGTTTAAACGAGACCATATTTTTGACCCGTTTGACATTTATATTTGCCCCACGTTTCGACCCGAGACGTATTTTCGGCTCGTTCGGCCGAGACTATATTTTGATGCATTTCAACCGCGAGCCATATTTTGGCTGTTTTGACCGAGACCATATTTCGGGCGTTTCGACCGCGGCTGTATTTTCGGGCGTTCGACCCGGACCATATTTTCGGGCCGTTCGACCAGACCATATTTTCGGGCGTTACGACCACTGGAGGACATTTCGGCGGTTCCTTCCCGGAATCATATTTTTCGGCCCTATTGACACGAATATATTTCACGGCCCGTTCCCCCGATCCAGGAACCCGTATTTAAACCCGTTTGGGCACAGCCACCATATTTGTCGTTCGACCGAGACCATATTTTCGGTAGGTTTCGACCCCGAAGCCATATTTCGGCTGTTTCGACCGGGGTACCATATTTCGGACCGTTTCGACCCACGCGACCATATTTTTTCGGCCCGTTTGACCGAGACCATATTTCGGCGGTTTACCGACCGAGGAGGACATTTGGCCGCACCGCCCCGAACCATATTTTCGGCGGTCAATCCGACCCGTATTTTCATCGTTTCGACCGGGTTACCATATTTTAGCCCGTTTGACTGGGACGTATTTTTCGGCCACTTTTCGCACGGAACCCGTATTTTTCGGCCGTTTCGACCCGAGCCATATTTTACGCCCGTTTCGACTCGGGACCATACTTTCGGTCGGCATAGTCCCGTCGAAAATAGGCCATATAATTAGAAGTGAAACGGGCAGTCCCCCAATCGCAGGCGAAAATATGGTCGGGCTCAGCAGTATGGTCCCCCGGCTTGGTAATTCGAGGCCTCCGGGCAGCTCTGGTCGAGAGCAGGCAGAAATATGGTCGAGGTGGAAATGTTGGAAATCAATGAAAAATTGATTCCACTATTATTATGCAGATTCTGCTGACAATATCCCGGGGTGTTTTACCGGAATTGGTAAATGTGATTCTTTAGAACTTAGTGTTCACGCTTAGTAATTGTATATTAGTTCGGGTTCTCGCTGATAATTTAAGGGGTGATAAGCGATTGCTAGATATTACTCGTTAATCGTTTACTTAAGCAATAATTGGTCAAATTATTGTATTATACAACTACTATTATTTGAGGCCTAGAAAGGTCACACGCATACGAGTGATATTTGAATTATATTTCATGTATGAAATTAAACAAGACTTGTAAATGGGGGCGTGTTTCTCGATATATATATTTGTCAAATATTTATTGATGAACATCGATTGGTTAAAGTTGAGTTTAATTAATTAAGCCGGTGAAATTGATGAATAACTTGATAGGATTATTTGATAGTGACTCGTTAGTATTTTAATAAATTGAGTTCTTAAGTTAATTAAATAGAACAACTACAAAGTATTTCGTTATTTGATTAGAAGCATATAACGATCTAATTAAGTTAACGAGTTGCTTATCGGGAGAAATTGACAATTGGTATATATAGAAAGAGACAAGGGTTTTTCATACACATGAAATCAAACCCTTGCCTCAAATCCTGAAATAGCCGCCATTATCATTTTGGGAAGAGATTTTTTTTTTCTTTCCGTTTATTCTTGAAACTCTAGCGAGTTCAAGTTCTTGAATTCAACTCCTAAAGCAGCGTAATGCGATCTAGAGAACACCTATTTTTGTGTTGGTCAAGCGATTGGAAAGCGTTTTTGAAAGGAGACGTAGCGTGTGGGCATTGGTTGAGAGGGGGTGATTTCGTTTTGTCTTCATTGCTTGCATGTAAGTACTCTGCGTATTCATACTATAGTTATTATGTGTTTTAGATTAATTTATATCATTTTGAGGATCCGGGATGTATGAATTGGTGTTTAATCACAAATAAAATTCATACTAGATTCTAACAGTGGCCTCGGAGCCTACTGAAAGTTGATATATTTTTATCTAATTCTAATTGTGTTGTTATTGTTAATTAATTCAATTAATTAAATGATTTGTATATTGATTGATGAATATAGTATGAAAAAATCAGCCACTTATTTTTTTATATGTCAAATTTGTGTCATCAAATTCTTGAATTTAGTTTTGATTATTTTTATATTTGTTTAATTGTTTCATGAATTGAAATGGATTAAAAACTTGATTAATTTGGTTTTTGATTTAAAAGTTGGAATCATTTTCTATTTTTCTGAGGAGAGGTTTAGAAATTTGAGGAAAATTTAAATTAAATACGTATGTACATGAACCATAAGAGAGTTCAACTTCGGTACTGAGTTTTTGAAAATTTTAAGTACTCAGAAAATTCATTGAATTTACGGATTGTTTTTATTGTCGAAAACTAGAAGTGTTTTTGATGAAATTCCAGTGGACATGTTCAATAATGATATTTTATGATGTTCAAGTCGGTGCTAAATTTTTTGAATTTTTTTTGAGCCTCGGTCGATTTTACAAAAATTGCAATTAATCGGCGAAATTTTATTTACAGATATTCGTCGTCGGACTTCGCCGGTACGTGTGGGCGCGTCACGAATGGGAGTCCGACCACGAAACCTCACCGGACGTACTCAGCGCACAGGCAGCGTGTCGATCATTGTTGAATGTTTGGAGGCGATTGTTGCTAGATTGAGGATTCGTGTTTACCGGCTTTAGAAAACCACTAAAAAAAAAAAATTTGAATTTTTTTGGTTTTGAAATTGATGGTAATTATTAATTTACATGTTAAATGTTAAATAAATAAATTTTGTCATTAAGATAATTGTATATATATCTTGAATGACATTAAATTTGATTTATCATTTACACTGTAATTATTTTCATTAATTGATAAATTGTAAGAAAATATCATTTCAATAATGACTTTTCAAATTTGAATTTTTGGAGTTAATTACTTGAGAAATAATTCTTCCATAGTTTAGTGATTGGTAAATATTATAATAATTATCATTAATCATGTGTGAATATATTTAAATTAAAGATTTATATTAATTGATAATTAATTGTAAAATGATGGGTAATTAATTTAGTCAATTAGGCATATTTAATTTAATTTAAAATTTAATTTAATATATATGACATTAAAGTGAATTTATTTGTTTTTTAATGTTTTTGCCTATGTATATATTGCTATGGAATGGAATGGAGGTGTATAGATATGACCCTCTAGATTTTATTTTGGGTAAATGCGAAGTAATGTTATGTAAATGACCGGTGAGTCGTGCTTATTTCATTTTCTTGTTTCTCCAGCAGCTTGCATGTTTGTCTAAGTTGGGATTAGTGTAGTTGAATTGTAATTCAAGACAAAGCTT
Organism: Lithospermum erythrorhizon; assembly: GCA_019722365.1. Classification (NCBI taxonomy): domain Eukaryota; kingdom Viridiplantae; phylum Streptophyta; class Magnoliopsida; order Boraginales; family Boraginaceae; genus Lithospermum; species Lithospermum erythrorhizon. The sequence continues at coordinate 312,168 of JADFUC010002228.1, forward strand.
AGTGGAATTTCGAGGAAGCCAAAAAACAACAAATTGTAGGGCTTAATGTGAACAGAAGTTTTTGAAAATGTAATAGGGCTTTAGGGTCATGTCGTATACCTCTTGAATATTAAAATGCTTGTTCATGTGGTGTGTATTTCAGCAACTTGATTATGTGCTGTCATACATGGTAAATAAAATGAAGTAATATTAATCTCGCGTTTAAAAATTTAAGCAGAAATATCCGACCAATTTTTAGAGTTGAGAAATGGAGTTCTGCTCAGGCCTTGTGATGGCAGTGTTCTGATTTCTGAGTTTGATATGACAATGGATCATGTTAGTAATGATTTTACCACTAACGTTTTGGGCTTTTTGAGATGATCGTCATTTCAAGTAACTATTTGGTTTAATTGGTATCTTGGCCGGTATTTTCTCGGAGATCTGAGAAGTCGGGTAGCGTCATACATGATGTGCTAATTGACGAGTTAAGCCTTAGTTCGTAATTGGTTGGTATCCCTCTTGTTATCATGGATTCAAAATGTATGCAGTGTTGGCGTTTGAATAAGACATGGCATAGACTGATTAACTTTGCGTATTACATTTACAGTGGTTGATAAGCTTTCTTATTATCTCTTTGGATTCAAAATATACGTGCTTGGATTCGAATGAGTATATTAAGATGCTTGATACCTTGTACATTTTGTGAAGATTTGGAAATCGAGTATTATATTTACAATTTATTTTGTAAGTATGTATGGATTGTTTTGAACTACCTTTGTTTTATTTTAAGTTGCATATTTCTATTATGTTTGGCATATTAAGGTTGCCTATTTTATTCACCATTTGTTAGGCGAGGAGCCTGATGCGCGGCTTTGTAATGTGAAATAGAAATAGGATTAAGAAATCTGAATGACTTGTTGAAGCAAGTGTTATTCTGATCACGATCTCCTTGACTATTGTAATCGGTTCAGCCGCTAATAGAGGGACAGCTTCATACAGGAAACATTTGGGCCGATTTGGTATGTTAAGCCGTTGCATGAACTTTGGTTCAAGTGAACAAAGAGAATCCGCATGCCTTGATTGAAGGATAGTAATTTTTTATTTCAATCAAAGGTGATGATACTTTCATGAAGACCAATATGTCATATTGTCTCTTGCTTCATGACATAAATAATAAATAGTTTAATCTCTTTTTATAACTCAATTGAGAAAAACTATTGAATGATCTTGAATGTTGTGTATACGTCTTAAGACATGTGAGTGGTATTTAGTTTCTTTAACATGATGAACATGGATGAAATAAAAAGCTTATGGTATGTATAACCAAATAAGGAAAGTTATCTATTAGGAGTTTCGCATTAAGCATGCAATTTGAGTGAAATAGAGGTTGGAATTAATGATTCACTTCATTTATTTCGAACTTTATAGAAAAAGGATTTTAAAGTAACACATTTAGGAATTCAAAGAGATTTGATTAAACCTCGTATCTCAAATAATTTTGTTGTCAATTTTGTAATGTGGCTGAGCTGCAGTGTAGAACACTGAGTGTTCAACTCATAGTTTAATCATGAATATGAGCCGGTATAGCAATAGCTAGAAGATAAGATACAAAAGAGATTTATCGAGCTCTTGTGCTTATTGATAGAGCGACTACATTATAAAACCTTAGCGGTTTAAATCCTACATGAAGGTGGTTGGGATTCTAAGCTATTTTCTTTAAGCAGCAAGAGTAGAAATGAATGTCATGTTTGACATACGTTTCCATATCGGTGATTAGATTAAGGGAACATTACTATTCTTCTTTAAAAGGACACGCTTGAACAACAAATGATTGGGGTAATACTTATGGATTATGAGCTTGAGCAGGGACTTGGTATAATCTTGAAAGAGATGGACTAAAGTCGACTGCTTTACTAGACCTAGTGGGAGGTTCTTGGTCTAAATTAAGTTTGTATGTTTACATGCGAGTTAATTAAGATTTGAGTCATTGAATGATACGTGAGTGATAAGAGTATGGAAGGCCATATATGAATACTATCAAGTTACGAGTCGGAAGTATCATCGATATAAGTAATATATATATCATCGAAGAATGAGACATCATTAATCTTAAAAAACAGACTTGTTAAGATACGTAAATAAGGAATTGTGTTTAATGAAGTTAAAACACAAATGGATGAGATCTTTGATTTCATATACGAAATTTTGTTTAAACATGATGTGTCATTGAATTTGTTGTATGGCTTAAGGATTGATAACTTTAACATGGATTTGAAACACAAGAATGAAGTAATTTCACATATTAAGGTTCTTACGCTTTACCTTTAAACTAATTTATTCATATTCAAGCTGAGAACAACTTCAGAGTTGTGTTTGATAAAAACTTTGAAGCGTACAGAGTATAGGATAGGTTAGTATTAATAATATTTATGTGGAGCATAATTTAACAGATCCAAAGTTGATATTAAGTCATTTTGTACATATATGTAACCCGAGGAAAGGAAGCCGGTATTTATTTCCATCCACTATAGTGTTGCGATTTATTATGCGTATATAGTCTTCATTATGAAGTACAAAGCGATTGGAAATAAATATGTGACTTGAATGCGTCAAGTGGCTCAAGTAGGAGACACCAATCTAGTGTTAGAACCACTTTTGGTTATATAAAGGAGTGCTCGCTCTTGATGCATTTAGCTAAATACGGTGATACAAATGACAACATGGGCCAAATCATACTCGACTAAAATAACTTGAGATCTTTTTAAATGAAATAGAATGTGAATACATGGATTGAGTATATTAGATTCATTTCTCACTTTGATACTTGATGTCAGTAAAGAATCGAAGTGATGAAACGAGTTCCTTAAAGGAGGTTTATTGGGAGCGTAAATGCATAAATGAAGTTTAATACTTTAAATGTTGAGAATCTTCCTCTGATCTTAAAGGTATAGTAGTGATTAGATTAGCATACATTTATGAACCAGTTATATATGTGAGCTTTTGACATTTGCTTGTTAAGTTTAAGATGTCATGGAAGCTAGAATTGATGAAATCTATAATAGATTAAATTCTATATAAATAGACGATTCTCTTAATTGACGGCTGACTCTTACATTTAGGGTCGATCCAGCGAGTAAAGGGCCTCGCGTTAATGAGAGTGGTTGAAGTCACAGCCACATGATAATATGATTCGCATTATGTCGTGTCGAGTCATGTATTATTACACGCGACTATGACGTAGCACGATTCCCGTGATAGGAATTGTGAAGTTTTACTAAAGGTATTCACGCGGATTCGGAATACGCTTGGTAGTAACTTTAAGAGAATAAAGGTAACTATAATTACGCCGGATGGATACGGTATTGATCACCGCTTATGCTTGAATATTGATAAATAATATCATGGGCAATTTGTACCATATGAAAAGCTATTATCCAAGAATTTCAATAATAGGGGTAGGAGTCTAGTATGTTCGATGAGTAAACTAAAACTTGAACTCGGTATTCTGACTTGACCGATCAATACATTTTTGTTAGTAATGTTGTTAAAAAGAATATGCATTTAATAAGATAGATGTGTTTTTAACGCACTTGAGGATTGTGTTGTAAAGCTACCGGTAAGGCCCCCGAGAAGTGGTTAAAATGCACTGAAACACAGTAATAGTCTACATATACCAAAACAGGTTTTGGTCCTTGTGCTGACTTGTGGCGTAGCCACTAAGTGGAAGTGAGTATTTAAAGAGGAGAATTTGGATTTTGATGGTAATGTCAGCATTTGTTGATTTCGATGCAAGACTTGTGACAAAAGGTTTAAAACCCATTTTGATCATGAGTAAATTGCATGGTATCGGGATAATCTTGATGGGTAATGATTCCTTGGATTTGAGGGCCGGGTTGATAAATGTAAGAAATTTTAACTGTAAGTAGTATTCCGATAAAGAATGTGATTATAATCACTATCTTTTTTTTTGCTTTACATGTCTGAAATGACCTAAAGAATTCATGCAAGATTAAAGGATCCATTAGCGGTTTAAGCGTAAATCTCGATAGAGATCTACTTCCACATCGTGGAAAATTTCGGTGGGAGCTGGATTACTTTTTTGGAATATGTTAAGTAATTGGTTAAACAAAAGTTCATTTGTGTTTTAATGCGATTGATATAAACTACATGAATGCGTGATTCGTTCATATAGTTACCGTTTAATGTTTCGGGCCATTTGAAATATATAATATACATGTATTGTATCCTCGATGAGTGAAAGGTTAATCCCACTGAGTTGAGTACATGATTTCTAGAGGCTGACATGAATTTATTGATTACACTCTTGAGCCTAGAAACATACGATAGCCAAAGGCCTTCAGTCGGAATGTTCATAGTTAGGGCCGAGAGCGTCGTATGACTAACATGGTATTTTGATTAGTGATCAAGATTGATCACGTTAGCTGTGAGGACTAGATCGATACAGTAAATTTGCCCAGGTTACATGGTGGGGAGGCTGGTATGACGAAAGCGATTTACTTGAAGATATGTATATGTGTGTTAATGATGTTGTTTGTTTTAGTTTGAATTCTTAGACTACGGTATATAACTATCTATATTGCTACTATACGTACTTTGACTATGACCAAGCGTGCGCTTGGCGGGGATTATAACTTGGCGTATTTGGGTGGCGCGATATTATAAGCGATGAGAATGTTGATATATTGGGAGGGATTTATCCGTCCTTGATATACAAGAAAGATCCCCGGGCCTACCAGCGTAGTTGTGCTTGATTGGTTGTGGGACTCCATAAAAGCGTATTTAGTTCTTTTCGAGTAAAAGTTTTTGGGTGTTTAAAGCGACACGCTTATGGATTTAGCCTATGACTAGAGATCGCGTGTTAAAGGAATTGTAAAGATGTCGTAAAAGTGCAGTGGGAGTGTTGAAATCAATGAAAAGCGATTCCACTTTTATTATACCGTTGCGACAATTATGTCGATTCAATTGCAGTTGGTTAAATGTGATTGGAACTTAGTGTTCACCTTAGTAATTGTATATTACTGGATTCGGGTTCGTGATAATTTAAGGGGTTATGAGCGATTCTTTAGATGCTACTCGTTAATGGATTATAATAGTAATTGGTCAAATTATTATTATTATACAACTTATTATACGAGCCTAGAGAGTCACACACATATAGTGATATTTGAATTATATTTCATGTATGAAATTAAACAAGACTTGTAAATTGAGAGACGTATTTCTCTATATATATATATTTGTCAAATATTTATTGATGAACATCGATTGGTTAAACTTACTTAAGTTTAATTAATTATGATTGAAATTGATGAATAAGCGATAAGTTATTTGATAGTGACTTCGTTAAATTTTAATTGACTTGTTAAGTTAATTAAATAAGAGCAAGCTTCGCTAGTGACTCGTTATTTGATCGAAGCATATAATCTAATTAAGTTAACGAGTTGCTTATCGGGAGAAATTGGCAATTGGTATATATAGAAAGAGACAAGGGTTTTTCATACACATGAAATCAAAACCACTAGCATAAATCACAAAATAACCGCCCTCCGGTATCATTTGGAAGAATTTTTTTTCTCTTCCGTTTGTTCTTCAAAACTCTAACGAGTTGAGGATTCTTGAATTATTTCACTCTGATGCGTGCGATGTAGAGAATACGTATTTGTTGTTGGTCAAGCGATTGGAGGCGTTTGAGACTAATATGTATTTTTAGATTAATTTATATATCATTTTGAGGATCGGGGATGTATGAATTGGTGTTTTAATCTGAAGCCAAAATTCATACTAAGACTCTGAGGAAGCGGGCCAAAATATGATCACTAGTCGGGGAGAAAATATGGTCGGGAGTCGAAGCGAGGCGAGAAAATATGGTCCACGATTGAAAGCTTGACCCGTAAATATGGTCGGAGGTAAAACCGATCGAGAAAATATAGTCCACGGTCGAAGCAGGCGAAATATGAGTCGAGAGTCGAAGCGAGGCAGAAAATATAGTCCCATTCGAAGCGGGATGAAAATATAATTCGGTGAATCGGGTGAAAATATGAATTCGAGGAGGTGGAAAGCAGGCCGAAAATATGGTCCCAGTGGAAATGGGCGAAAATATAGTTGGGGGTGGAAGCGGGCCAAAATATGAGAATCAGTCGAAGCGGGGGGAGAAAATATGGTCAATTCGGCTTGGGCGAAAATATGGTCCCCGATCGAAATGGGTAAAAATATGAGTGGCGGGGTGGAAGCAGGGCTAATATAGCCACGGTGAAAGCAGGCGTAATTCGGGGGGTGGAAAGCAGGCAGAAAATATAGTCGCCGAAGAAGCAGGCGAAAATATGGCTCGGGGGTCGAAACGGGCCGAAAATATGATAGAGGTTGAAAGCAGGCAGAAAATATGGTGGGATCGAAGCGAGGCGAAAATAGTTCTGGCGAAATAGGCGAAAAATATGGTGGAGGTCGGCAGAAATATGGGTCGAGAGGTCGGCAGACCAGAAAATATAGTTAGGGGGCAGTAGGAAATATGGTCATGGTCGGCTTAGGCGCCGTAAGATCGAGAGTCGGGAAATGGGCCAGAAAATGTGTCGAGGGGGTCGAAACATGTTGGGTCGAAAATATTGTCAGGATTGAAAGCACGTCACAGAAAATATGATTTAAATTGATTGGCTAATTTTAAAGTTTTAGGAATAAAATAGGAAATTCATTCATAAGAAATAGTAACTTGTAAGTATTAGTAAAAAAACAAGCTTAATCATCTGTGAAAAGTTGAGGTGTTATACACACACCCACGATGGTCACTCTCAATCAATACCAAAGCTTAATCATTTAATCGGTCGTATTCGAAATGAGGGAACCACCAAAGCTTCTCGTTAACAAACCCAAAAAATGTAAGAATGTTCCTTCTTGTATATCAAATCATTATACTTTATTTCATTATTATTACTATAACTTAGACAGCCAATTATATTTTTCAAACTTAAACCCGACAATGTAATAATTCAGATATTTTCTAAGAAGAATCTTGTTTATGTTTTGTGTAATTATTATGCTTTATTTGATCATTATTATTATTAGCATAGTTCAGAGCAATTTCATTATATTGTAATTAGGCCAAAGACATTTGAAATCTATTTAAATGAACTTTTTTCATTATTGAGACAGGGATCAATTATTATATTTTTCGTAAAATAACTTATAATCCAATGATTTACTGGTTGAGCTAGCACCTTAATCCTTGAGATCACGCGTTTGAATCTACAACTTCGAATTCCCTTGTAGGGGAGTATTTTGGAAATATTGTAATTTTAACTATAAAAAATAATTTAAAACTCTAAAAGTTTCAAAATGGAGGGCCCCTCGTCCCTTCTAAACTTGGCCATTGATTGTATGTATAATGTTGCAGCACAGCTAAAGAAAGTTGAACAACCATGCTCAACGCCGTCGTCAGCTTCTACGGCCACGGCTTTGGCGGCTCCTCCAGCTCAGGTGCCTAAAGAGTCGCTTGCTCGCCGCTATAAGTTCCTTTGGCCTCTTCTCTTGGCAGTCAATTTTTCAGTTGGAGGTATGTGTTTCAAACTTCTTTTTTTGTATGAAAATTGATTCTTGATTGTATTTGTTAGTAGAAAACATTAAAACATGAAGATTAAATGGAAGTTTAATGGTCCCTTTGGGATGAATGTAGTCACGTATGCTTTTTTAGTACATTTGGATTGGGGTGAATTTGATGGGAATGACACGGAATTAATATATATAAAACCTAATGGGCTGTTTGGATTGGGGTGAATCTAGGTGAAATTTTAAGTTTATCCCGTTTGGTTTTTTTTTTTTGCGTTCACCCAGCGAGTTAATCGAGGTTAAAATGATTCGCACACTCGTCCTTGAATTAAATGATAAATTTTAGGTCTTGAGGTGTAATGTAGGTGAATGTTATTTTTAGTTATATTTTACTTAGTTCACCGAGATTCACCTCGATCAATAAAATGGTATCCAAAAAATATTTTAAACATTCATGTAGATTCACCTCAACTACCCTCATCTAGGTTAATTTTTAAGTTTTACCCTCACCTAGATTCACCCCGATCCAACGGACCATAAGTGAATTAATTACTCGTTAATTTTTTTGGTTGTTTGCGGCTATATCTCCTTATGTGGGATGAAATTATGTGTTAATCAACGTTTACTCGTATTAGTTATTATTAATAGGGTTCTGGAATCTGAACCCTAATTTTGTCTTGATGAATCTGTGATACTACTAATTATACGAAAGTACTTCATTTCGACCGACTTGGATGACTTCTCAAATGTTAAGTTATTTTTTGATGAAATTGACTGTTTTAATCCGATTCTTCTATGTTAGTAAGTGCTGTAGTTATCAAAAAGCGCACTCGAAATGAAGTTTTCAGAGCACTTACTGATTTGCACTATTGCACTATATAACTCGAGAAATAGGGAAGTGCTTATTTATTCTGTTAGGTTCGAATGTGCGATGCTTGGGCAAAGTCGGACAACATTAGTTGAAAATTAAATTGCTAATGCTAGATATGCTACTTTTTCATTGTGGCCACCTGCCACTTGCATGCTTATCTTTTGCGGGCAAGTTTCATTTTGAATGAATGGTTTTATTGATGAGAGTAAGTGATGATCAAATGAAGTTAAATCACACATGAGGATTTCTCATAACCTTCACATTGGGTCAGTCTCGGAATGGCACTTTATGATTATCAGTTAAGAATGTTTTTTGAAGTTCTTAGAACTTAGTATATACTCCCTCACTCCCAAAAAGATAGAGCAGTTTTGTGCCTGTCTTTTAGTGGTCAGACTTTTGGATTTTAAACTCAAATATCATGTTCTATATACTACTAATAAACAGCGTTTGGTTAAAATATATTAATGAATTACATTTTCGATGTACTTTACTTTTGACATGGTAATTTTGGTTCGCATTAAAGATATGTGTTTCAATTAATAATTTAAAACCTCAAATTTCTTAAGTTTGACCTCAAAACAATAATCAAATGTGACTTGTGTTTTAGGAATGGAGAGCATTATCTTATGAATATTAGGAATGGATAAGTTAATTCAGAAATGATTTTTTTGGCTACACTTGGTATAAGTTGGTGGATACTGAGGACTACATGTTTATTACCTTGCTCTCGACGCTTCCATGTAGTTGGTGATACTAAGAGTTGTAAAGGTAGATATGTGATAGATGAATTGTTGATCGCACATGATGTAGATTGAGGATGGCCTATTGGAAAGGTTGTGTTGTGAAAAATGATGAGAGTTTGGGTTGTGAGCTTGAATTTGTGAAGTTTCAGATTGTTTACTGATCTTTTTGAGGGGACGACCGCGATTCCAGTTGAATTTACTGATTTCAAATGCTGACCCTTACATTGAGTCCTTTCCTACCCTGTGTATAACTATTTAGTTTAGGTGTGGAGATAGAGCAGCTTTTGCTCGCCTGCTAGGACCATGTCCAACAAGGTTGCACATTCTACACTTTTCTGCCAACATCTCAAGTTAATTTTGTAGTCCTGTATAGTGTTATATACTTATATATATACTAGTTCTCTGTAGAACTTTAGTGTATCCTTTCTGCTAATACATTTTCCGGTATGCACTCACTTTTTACCGTTTTCTTTTTATTATAAAATTAACATGTTGCTTCCTTATTTTATTAGTTCTAACCACAATGGTTAAGTATATAGTTTCTTGCTCAAGATAGATATCAAGTATTGTTCTTGATATGTAGTCCTATTTATCATTTTAAACTTAAAATAAAAATTGTTAGATTTGGTCTAGATATTGCTTTTTGCAGCTTACCTTTTCATGAGGACGAAAAAGAAAGATGTAGAGATTGACGAAGAAAAGAAGGATGTTTCAACTTCCTCAATCGCCTGTCAAGTGTCAACCACGCGAGCCCATTCTAGAGGATCAACAACGCGAGCTTTTTAAGTGGTTATTGGAGGAGAAGAGAAAAATGAAGCCCATAGATGCTTTGGAAAAAAAGTGCATTGACGAGGAGAAGGCCATTCTCAAACAATTCATTCGCTCACAGTCTATCCCCACATTGCGATGATAGGTTAAATGAACAACGTCTACAGTTACATCAGATCAAACCCATTCGTTATAATGTCGTGATGCTATCATTTTATCTCCTTTTGTTGGCTAGTTTTGGTTATGAAATTTCTTAAGCCTCAGAACTAATCTTGTTAGGACATTATTAACTGTCATAGTACTGCTTATCAGACCTTTTTTGTGGGGAGGGGATGGAACTATGTATTTGCATAAAATATTAAGGATGAATCAATATTTAGGGAGGTGAAACAAATTTAAATATAAAAAATGAAAAGAAGAAGACTAATGAGTGCATAATTGCATGAACAACTTGCCGTAATATATGCAATGATGTTTGCTTAACTTATTTCTATTGTTCACATCCGCCTACCAACACGTTACAATCCCTCACAATCAGTATTTGCAACCCAAATTACCTCAAAACCAATCATTCATCCTGACTCACACACAAAATTCATACAAAAAACCTAAAATTAGTAAAAAAAACACAACAGGTCAACTCCATAGAGCCCTCTGAAGAAGAAAAGTTTGAAGTAAAAACCAAAATTGAACATTACTGGAAGAAAAAATGCATAGTAATTGTGGTATGTGATTTTTTAAATCATTATTTTGTGTTGTAGATTATCATACAATCATTTTTAAATAAAAAAACTATCCGGTGTAAAAAAATTGAAAAATAATTTGGAATTTGATATATGTAAATAAAATTATGTGATGTTTGTTGTAGAAAGTAGAAATCTTTTTAGTGATTTATGTTTAATAATGATAAAATTATTGATATATGATGATGGATTTATATTTGATTGCATTTATTAGTAAAAAAATGATAAGATTAGATAACAAAATATATTAAGTTGGTGGGTAGAAAAATTAAAACTATAAAGTGTGTTATTCTTGAAATTATAGGGATTTATTAATGCTCTTGGAGATCAAAATATGTTATAAACTCCCAAAAATATTTAAAAATTGGCTAGAAGTTATGCAATTAAACTGATAGTTTCAAAAATTATAAAAACAAACATTGTTGTGTCATGTGTGTAAGTAGGTGATTATTTAGGCTTAATTGAATGTTTTTGGTTGCGGATTTATACAAGTAACAACCAAAAAAATGCAGAGTTGTCTAAACATACAAAACTGATAAGAAACTTGATTTAATTGATTATTAATAATATAACCATTGTAATGTATTATTGGTTATTGAGCAATGAACTAAACTACCAAAACGCTGACAAGGTGGCTACATATTTTATACTTTTGCACAGATGAAAAATTAAAATTTATTGTTACTCTTTTGATATGTTTTTGGTTGTTTTGAATTTAGGATTGTACTTTTGTTTAGTTTCTATTATCTTTTGGTGAACGAATATATGAATAAACAATCACTTCGATATATTTTTGGTTAATGAGTTATTTTATGTGTTCTTGGTTTATATTTTATGAATGTACAATTGATTCTTTGTTTACATTCTCATTTGAAAACCATTTTTATGGTGTTATGGTGAACAAATATATGAACAAACAACCACTTTAATATGTTTTTGGTTATTTTGATAGTAAATTATTTTTTTGTTTTTCATTTTGTTTTTGTGAATGAAACATTGATTTTTATTCATATTATTATTTAAAAATTATTTTGTAGGTGTTTTGGTGAACACACGTCGAAAAGAGATGAAACAAAGAAAATAAACAAATGTAGTCAGCAGAATAATTTTTATAAGCATATACAATCAAAATGGACATGATAACCACAAAGCTTAGGTTTGGATATTTAATACAACTATCATTTGCCATTATAGAGTACTAGTTATATGTGCACAGTCTTGCTTGTGTAAATTATTTTATTACTTTTATAATAAAATTATAATGAAAAAAATAAATAATAAATTTTAAAAAAACTAAAAAGGAAATAAGATGAAAAGTTACCGTAGAAAAAATAAAGATAGAGGACTATGGAAACAACTTTTTATTTTTCTCTTGGTGATAATTCTGATACGTAGTATAGATAATATTTAGAGTAGTAGGTTATGGAGAATTTATCTTGTTTGGGCGGTTCTGTGGCCAGAAGAAGTGCTTATGAAAATTAAAATTAAAAAGGGCTGCTCCAGGGAGGGGTAAAATAGAAAATATATTAATTTGGCTTAAAGCACAGCATGCGTCCACTTTTCTTAGCATTATATATAGTATAGATTTGTGGTTTATTATATCATATGTCATGAAGATTGGATTCATGTTTATTATATGTTTGAATATGATTGCAAGAAATCAAATTTTTTGGATATTTAGTGCATATTCTATTTGCCATTATAGAATATTTCTGGTTTTATATCAGATATCATATTAAAGAAAAATATTAATTTTATGGCTAAATGGTTAGACTAAAATTGTTAAATGATTATTAACTTGTAATTGACTTGCCATAATATTGCAATCTTTGTTAGTGAAATTATAAATGACATGTCATTCTAGCCATTGTATTGTATTCATAGTTAGTGACAGAGTAATTGACCTATCATTATATTGACAAAGTTGTTACATAATATACCTTTTGAATGTGAACTATAATTTTTGAAGTACTCTTGTTGGATAATCAATTTTGTTATGGCTATTTTCAATAGCGGAGTAATATAACGAATGATGATAGATGTGGGTATTCTATATAATTTTTTTGGAAAGATGGGATGAAAATATGAGTTCGATGTTGTCATTCTTAAAGAAAGGGGAGATACATATAGCCAAAATAACTATAACCAATGGAAAAAATCAAATGAAAGGAGACGAGGGACGAAAAAAAGACACCATTGCAGCCCGTCAACTATATTTTCATTCGTGGAGATGGTGTAAATTGTGTTATTATCATGAGATTTAAATATTGTGATTAAGAAATTTATTTTTAAGATGACACTTATATATAGTTTGGTTTGAATTTATAAAGTAGTTTTGTTAATGAAATTTTTTTCTCTTATTGTCATAATTAATATAAAATGGCTACTTTATTAATAGTGGAATAACCATAACACCAACTATATGAAACTTAATTTAATTAATTCATGGTGACCAAAATAAAAGAGATAATGAAATTACTTGCCTTACAACTATAAAAAATGTAATTTATCCACGGTACAATAAGTATTAAACAAAAGGGAACAATTTGAAATTCAAACCAACGAAAAATATGGTAAGTTGAATTAGGAAAATTAGGAAATGTATCAATTGATTTGCATAGTCTTAGCAACCACATCCCTAAAAATCACATGCGCCTATTTGGAAGGAAATCATCTTTTTTGGTTTTATGTTTTTTTTTCTCTTCGTAAAAGGTAAAAATTCCTAAACTGCCCCTATTTTAATATGGCCATTAGATGAGAATATCTTCAAAGAAATTCGCCAAAAGATATTTGAACGGTGAGATATGGGTTTAAGCGTCGTGCTTAAGAAAATTCTTAAACATCTAAGTACCGAGCCTCGCCACGACAACGTACTTGCACGATGGATTGAAGGGTTCGTGAGTAAGGGGTTTCCATAAATGCCATTGTTGGAGTTAGGATTTTCAATTCGCGATCAAACAAAATCCTCATTCATATGAAAGCACTTTCAAAATTTAGGTGTAGTCGATGATTCAGGAATGGATCTAGGATTTCAACATGGGCATTAATTTCATCATTTAAAATATAGGAAATTTAATTTGGGTATTCATTTTGGAGAGAATAGAAGTGAATAAAAGCTAAAAAATGCTTGGAACAAGTTTTGAACTTGAGGCCTTCTATAAATTAGTAAAACAACGTAAGCATTTGAACATTTTTTTAATACGAAGTATATGATATTCATGTAAATACCACTTTGAGGGTACTCACAGGTCAATGATAGATTTAACGTATCATGTACGAGGTAATCTTGAGATAGTTTACATTGCAACAAGAGGCACATTGAGTTGGAGGTGTATTATACGTGCAATAAATTAAAATTAGATGAAAGATTGAGGTCAATTGTGCATCTAAAAATGCAAGGAATTCTTAGAACATGAGATTGATTTATCTTTGAAGTTTTCTCGATTTTTTTTTCTATTAGTTAATTTCAAATCGATCTACATGGATTATGTAAATTTAAAGTGATCGGAACAATATGATTCATTTTGGATAAAAGTCCTCATTATCCACCATGGTGGTTTGGGGTAGCGTACTGTTTATGCTTATATCTAATAGATATACATGCCATTAGTAAAAGTTGATATACTTTCTTTTTGATAGATAATATAAGTTCTACAAAGCCCTTGAGCTAACATTTCCGTCGTGGCTTGAATTCAAAGAAACCCAAGACTTGCATGCTTTTTGAAAATGAAAATATTGTAAATTATTAAAACATCCAATGTTTGTGGGGTGCCACCAAATGGGTCGAACAGCTCCTGAAAATTCATTATCCATATCTTGCCACTCCTTGAGGTTCATGATCTTGGAGAAGCACCTATGTCCAACTTATCAAAAGAAGTTGTCGGTAATTATAACAATGTCTCCTAAATATTCTTTAGCATGACTCTTGATCAACAACATTCAATAAAGAATGCTTCCACAGAGATTTTTGAAATTGAATTGTTTTGTTCTTCATTCAAAATTTGGTAAGGATTGTCTAGAGAGTAGGTTCGGGAAGAATGAAACTCCGAACCCTGAGTAGTATTGAAATTGTTCTTGGTTTTGACGGATATAGTCCATTGATCTCTTCCTGAATTAAAAGAAATTTCAATACACAATTGAGTTTGATCCAAGCACATTTATCATGACCAAAATGATGAATGTTTCTAATTCAATTTATCTTATTGAAATTTCTAAGCTGTACAAGCCCCGTACAAGCTGATGAATGCATTGCTAAAGTTCGATCAAAATTCATATGTGTGTTGTTCCTGTGAAATTGTTTGACAGTTTACCCAGAGGTTCAATCCTTGATGAAAATATTAGTACGAGAAATGACTCTAGTAGTATCAAGATGAGCATTATTAAAAATCATGTCATTCCTATGGAGCTAGATACTCCACAAAATACTGCTAATTTTAATAATATTCATTTTATTTTACAAAGACCTTTTTCATGATTTAGAGATCCAAAAATATAGGAATTGACGGATGGAGTTAAAATTTGTGATAAAATTAGTATCAAAATAGTGTGACCAAATGATTTTAAGCTGCCGAGTGCGATTGAAAAGATGGAAAATGCCTTCGGTGGATGAAAGGATAGGCAAGTGGTGTTGACAGAAGTGGTGATTTTGTTTTCAAGATTGTTTTTAGTTGGTAATCTATCCAATAAAAGTTTCCAAAGAAAGACCTTAATCTTTTGTGGAAGAGGAAGCTTCCAGATTTTGGTCCAAATAGAGGTTGAAATGCTTTTAAAAGTATGGGGTTTTATGATATTTTTGTTATTATTTTTAGAGATTCTGGTGTAAATATCTTTGGTGGTGTAGACATCTTTGAACCAAGTTCTATGGTCTTGCTCTTCATTAAGTCTTATTTTCAAAGAACATTAACAATTAGAGGTGGAATAAGTTCATGAAGAAGGTTGGTATTCTAACTGGTATTATTAGAAATAAGATTAGAAACAAGTTGTGGTTGGGAAGATTGATTATTGAAAGGAAAGAGTTGTTTCAAATTTATGGTTGTGTTAGGAGCAGATGGGAAAGATAACCAGTCATCGGTCCAGATGTTGATAGATGTTCCTGAATTAACTTGCCAAGGATCTTTACTCGAGACTAGAAATTAAATCGTGAAGACTTTTACATGCAGATGAGTTAGTTTTGAATATAGCCTCCAAGGGAGTTGTAGAAGGATAATATTCAGGTTTTAGAATTTGATTGGTAGGAAGGTGTGACTTTTGATAAAGTTTACATTCATTTTTGGCAAGAAGAGCAAGATTAAAATGGTGAAGATATTTGAAACCAAGTCCTCCCTGATTAGTATCTTAGCTGCAAAAATTCTCAGTTTATCCAATGAATCCCCTAAAGAAAATTAGCAAATTTTTTATCAATTTCGTGGAGAGCTCCTAAGGAAAGTTTATAAACACCCATAGGATAAACTAAAAAGGCTTGAAGAACAGATTTGATTAGAGTTATTCACCCCCACAAAATTTAAAAATTTACTCCTCCAAGAAAATATTTTCTTTTTTATTTTGCCAATAATATTTGAAAATTTTATTTTCTATTAGTTGAAATATCAATAGGAATACCTAATTAAATTCCAAAATTAATAGATTCTCTTATACTAAGAGTTATTAAAGTTTTATTTTTTGTAGAGACAGAAGTGAGAGGACTAAAAGTTATATGGAATTTATTATAATTGATAATTTGACCAGAGTCCTTTGAGTATTTCTTAATAATGTTAGAAAATGAGTGAACTCTTGAACTATTGAGATGAAAAAAGAAGAAAAAAGAGTCATCTGCAAAAAGAAGATGAGAAATAGGTGGGCAATTTTTGGATATAGAAACACCTTTAAGAAAATAAGATTCCTGAGGCATAGTAAGAGAAGTTGAGAGTGCTTCCGTGCAAATGACAAACAGAATGGGAGAGAAAGGGTTGCCATGGCGGAGACCACAAGACGGTTTGAAGGTATTAGTTGTCCGTCCATTAACAAGAACATAAAATTGGACGGTAGAGATACATTGATAGACAAGGTCAATCCAATGAGGAGGAAAACAAAGTTTCTTGAGAGTATGAATAAGAAAATCTCAATGGATTCTATCAAAGGCTTTACTCATGTCCAGTTTGACTATGGCCATGCCATTCTGCTTGCATTTAGAGGTTATAATATGATGAGTGATTTCTTGAGCTATTATGGTACTGTCTTGTATAAGTCTATCATTAATAAATCTATTTTTGTAAAGGGATAAGTTTAAGTGTGGTTTGAGTTTATTAGCAATAATTTTTTAGGTAATTTTATATATAATGTTACAAAGACTAATGGGTCTATAATCAGAAAGAGATTAGGGAACATTAATTTTTTATATAAGAGTAATAAACGTATTGTTAATTTCTTTGAGAATATTCTCTTTATTAAGAAAGTCAATGGTAGATTTGATAACTTCCTCACCTAAAAGATTCCAATTATCTTGAAAAAAATCAGCAGGAAAACCATCAAGTCCAGAAGATTTGTCAGGGCTCTTTTGAAAGAGAGCATCTTTGACTTCTAAAGGAAGGAAGAGTCTATTAAGGCCGTCAATTTGGGTCTGTTTAAGTGTATTTGAAATATTTTCAGCTGAAGGAAATTGGGAAGGTTGGAGTAAAGTATTTTTATTAGGATTATAAAAAATATTAAAAAAACATGGCAATGGGCAATAATTTCATTCTTGTCAGAAATAGTATTATTATCATTGTCAATAATTTTCAAGATAGAGTTTATTTATGTTTGATATTTGATAGTGGAATGATAAAATTTAGAGTTAATATCTCCACTATAATTTTTTTGGATTTTAGGATGTTGGTGCCAATATTGATCTTCTATAATTAAGAGTAGGTCTAGTTGACTTCTGAGATTGGCTTCATCAAACGAATTGGTTGGGATATGAGGTTTATTTTGAACAATATCTAGTTGAGATTGAATGGTTTTAATTTGATGAAAGATATTTTCAACCCTCTTATTGTTCAGATTTTTTATAGCAACTTTGATTTGCTTGAGATTGAAGTTAAAAAGAAAGAAAGTAGAAGGAGATTTTCTAGGAATAGATGAAATATTTAAATTTTCAATATTATTCCAAGTGGTGTTCATAAGGTCATGAAATCCTGGAATAGTTGAGAGAAAATTGCTAAATTTGACGGGTTTATTATTAGCTTGAGAGAAAGAAAGGTATGTGGGGGAATGATCAAATTTTTTGAATTGGGAGGCTAGAGGGGCTCCAGTGGAAAAACTTATAGTCCAATCAAAATTAGCCAGGACTCGGTCCAGTTTTTCAAATTTTTGGCTAATTCCTGACCAAGTGTAATGGCACCTATTATGGTTTCAAATTTGAATCAAAATAATTAAAAATTAAAATGTCGAGAACCAGAATGGGGAGGTGGGAATTAAGGAAGTTTATCCAAATTCGGGGAGGCGATTAAAGTCGCGAAAGAGTTAGTGGGAGTAGGGGCAAATAATAAATGATATCGACCCAGTATTAGAGGCATTTATGGAAGGCTTGATTGCCGTACAAATACAAGCTAGTGTTATTCACCAGGTCGAGAAGGGAATACCCAATAGCGATGTCTTTATAGACTTCCTTTTACAGGAAAGGCGTTTGTGAGGGGTCAAAATACACTATTCTTGTAAAAGCGAAATCACTTGCCCACGCAGTCGAACAATCGTCATTTAACCATAAGCCTTGTGAGAATTCTTCTTGGGCATTGATATGTTATCTTCTAAGTTTCTCGCGGTCGTGTCTGGTCATCTGCTTTCAGCGCTTAACGTCCATTACATTCGATTGGTTAAGTACACTCCTTCTACGATCGAAATGTGATCCCAGACAACTAATCACACACTAGATGCGTTTGATATTTGATCGGTCGACACTAACTAGGGACGAGCAATCTTGTTGTTACAGGCTTGACAAAGTATCTCTTGAAGACCTCTCGAACTTTGAATTCTCTTTGGAATCAAAGTGTAACATTTGGCTCCCGCCCAGTGGGTAGTTGGACCGTCGTCAACTTTGAATAATCGAGTCACCAAAAATGGATAACAAAAACAATGATTTCATTTTAGCATTGATGATACAAAGAAATGTCTGACTAGATCCGTAAGGTGGGGCTAACCAACAACGACAGGCTGAAAGTAATAATATAAATCTGACTTCAAACAATGGGTTTTACAACTCGAGACAACAATAATTATTAAGTACAACAAAACTCCCGAAGATAAAGTATAGTAGTGAAGTGTGAGCAGCCTCAGGAGATGCCTTGACTACTCGGCTGATAAATGCCGGTCATCCCTTGACAACTTTGGGGAAAATCCACTCTCCCCGCCATAAAATAAAGGAGTAAAACTAAGCCCAGTGAATACAAATATCACAAAAGTTAACCTACAGTCTACCCGACAAAGGATAATTGAGACCACTGTTGTATTATCCGCCTCGATAGTTATAATTTTATATACTTTCCTCTAAAACAAGATAAATCTTTCCTTAATGGCTTTCCGATTAACTGCAAACAAATCCACGCCCGTCAACAACACTCACATTTTATGTCACGGGAGATATCTCTACATTTATTATCTTTCCCTTAAGTATAGCTAATTCAGAGCCAGATATACAACTCGAGCGTATATATCTACCGACATCTAAATCTTTCAGCATCTGTATTCAGCCAAAGGCTTATCTTTTAGTTCTCAGCCAAAGTGCTACTCTTAGTTCAAGTCATACACCTCTATGACATCTAAATGTTTATCATAATAACCTCCGTCGTTCCATTATCTTATCTATTTGAAGCCAGCGTATACTCTTAAAATCAAGATAACTTGAGTGCAGAATGATACCATGCAAATTCTTCATTTAGTCTCTGAGAACTTATTCACCTCAATAGTATCAGCGTGCGTGATTAGATCATAGCATATAACACGTTTGAATCAACTTTCCCACTTATATATAAAATATGTCAGCGTAAATACATAAATTAGCATGAGCGTCGGTTTATAATTTACGTACTGGGGTTCTCGTTGATAGTTATCTCGAGCATTAACCAACTCAACTTTTAACCCCAAAGGATGTACTCAACGATTAATACCAACCTTAGGACCCACAAGAAAATGCAATTAATATTATCAATAATCAACGAAACCTAATTCGACATATTTTTAAATCAATGACTTATCTAGTATAATCGTATGTCGTTCACTTAATCTATGAAGTCATAAAATGATCATACAACACCATAGAAAATTTAACCAACATAATGAAATATGAATAAGACATATATATATATTCAGACTACCTAATAAAAGATTAAATGCAATAATAATTCCAAAAGAAATCTCGGACATAACATAGATTTAAGCATGGGGGGGTGGAATAAGGTTTTAAGTTAAGTTATTAACTTTTGAGTTTAATTTTAATAATGCGAGGAATTAATGAACAAAAGGAATATAGACTAATGCTTGATAGACCAACTACCAACTCGAAAATGATTAGTCAAAAATATAAATAATCAAATTGATTAGCAATAATAATAAGAATACTTGAAAGTAAAGTAAGGGAAAGAAATACGATACATGATTTTAACGAGCTTCGGTTCCCCTACTGCTCGACCGTCGGCTTGCTCCAACCTCGGGATTTTGGCAAAGATAACTAGCTCTTGAAGAAATGTTTGATAACACACAAGCAAGCTTCTCTGAGAGACTATTATCAAACACTGGCCTCGACTAAGTGACCCAATTTACCCATTGGGGATTTGACTCCTAATCAACCTAGATTGCAGGAACCAGAACACGCTCTCGGGATTTTACTCTACTACTGGCCTAGAATAGCAACCTATCTTCCCTTTGAGGATTTCACTCATTACAATAAATGATTGAAATGTAATTTTCGCAACTAGGAAACTCTGCAAAGATAATGGCAATTAAATGTAGGAGTTATGACTTTGCCTTTTGATTTGCAATGAATTGAATGCTCAGAAAATTAGGTCAAAAAGATTTGCAAAGTTGTTGTGTTTGAAAAGAGAAAGAGGCTTATATAGTGCACAAAATATGAGAGCCCGTCGTGACCCGTGAGACCCCGGGGGGGTACCGGTGAGCCGATGGAGCGGCTAGGCAGTATAAGCCCGCTGCGTGTAGACCTGTCGAGGTGCGGGGTCTCGTCGTCGGGACCTATCGAGACCGAGGGGGGATACCGAGAGAGGTCTGGTTTGGGTGGGACTGGGGACATGGGTGAGGGATTATCGATAGTTCGAAAGGTTCTCTTCAAAATAAAGATCGTTTGAGCCAATTCTCGAAGCGAAATGACCATAGCGGTCATTGTGCGAGACTTAACCATGAATCAATCTATACTTAGAAGTTAGAAACTACGGATATCGATTACAAAAACTTTACAATAAGATTAAATCGCAAAATTCGTTACTCATATTTAAAAGCGTCGATATACTAGAGTGTAGAGTTTCCTTACAGCCTTGATGAGCGATAAAGAACGAGCTCATGAAGGCTTGGCGTTTGATAGACTAAATCCATGAGCCTCCGAGCGTCCGTCCCGATATTTTAGCGCTTGAACATATTAAAGAATAAACTGAATACATGTTCACTTGAAAGCGGGATTAGTTAGATTAAAAATTTGTTATCTTCAAAAATAGGTTTTGAATGGAATACCGTTATTCAACGAAACTCTCCCTTTTTTGATGATGATAACAAATTGGCTTTATGCTAAGGAAAAGAAATATAAGACAAAAAGTAACCTCCCTCGGCATAAGATTAGAACTTTCTTACGAAATAAAACCATAATAATCCATGGATGACATATCAATGAAGCGCCAAAATAATAGCGTAGCGAGATAGATAAACACCAAACAAGCTATTATAAGAAAGCATCCACGAGTTATCACTTGAAAACCATATAAAACCATAGCAAACTAAAGTTTAAGACACAACAAGCATAAGTCTAATACTGCTCCCCGCTTTGGGATAAATCCGCAAAGGGGCACAAACAAAGGAATAAACAAAGGTATAAGCAGCGAAACACAAAATTAAAAGGTCGAAACGAAATCCTTTAGTTTATCTTTGGACCACGGCTGCAACTTGTCGAAGAATGATCACGTGCCGTTAAACACCAAGTAAATGGGTATAAGTGATAATATAATCTTGAAGCCCGATCGGGAAGAAGTAGGCGGATGCAAAGTAGATGCGGATGTGTACTCGTACATGACCCGGTGAGTATCCTCGACCTCGACACACCTCGTCGTCCGAATGCCTTCTAATATTTCTTGTTGGCATAAATGCTACCATTTAGCATCTCTCCAAAACAAGAAAGGAATTTCATAATCCCTTTTACATAGTCCTTTAGGCTTTCTTGTTTTTCCTTGAAAAGAGGGATTTCTTGACCTTTCATAAGAAGCAACGATTATCCTCATGGCTTGTTGCCTCGTGCGTCATTAAGCCTATCTCCGTGAGAGAGATCGTCATCCCGCTTCATCCTCGTCACTCATCATCAACATCTTCATCATTCATCCGAGAAAATACGGGGTCTCCAGTCATCAACTTCCACTAGAAACCATTTCCTCCCCGTCGTAGTTAGGATTGCTCTTATCACTCCACTTTGAGCCAATTTTGCCTCCCAGCACCCGGAGAGCGGTTGTGATAAGCAATGGTACCGTCCTAAAGTAGTCTTTAGTATTGTCCTATGTGTGCCCACACTGTCAATGGCGTACCCCTAGGGAAGCTTTCTATCTGCTCCCCCAGAGACTCCGTTATATGTGTAATGAGCATCACATCTGAGTTGTTGCCTTAAGTATTGTGCCCACAGCTAGAGTGGCGTGGAATACAATAATGATCGGAAGGTGTCGTTAGGCGAAGCAAAAACTTGTATGTCGATGAATTTACAACCTACTCGGTTCATCTTGCCGAACCGCGGGGACCAAGGACTTCCGCAAAACACGTATTGACAAATGCACCACGTGTACAAATGTAAGCACGGCAAAGTATCGACTACCCCCTTCTTTCGATAACCATTCCTAAATCTCCTACCATTATTCAACATTGCGGTAACATTCGCCGCCGACTCGATCTCGTCCGCCCGGAATAACGTCTACCGCGCCCAACTAGCAAAACCATTCTGAGAGCGACCCCAAAGTCCTACATAAAATTTCTCATCTTATATTCCAAAAGCGATCTCCTTTAAACTCCAACTTGATATTGAGATTATTGCTACTAGGAGTATGAATTATAACATGCTCATAGAAAAAAGTAAACCCGATCAGGAAAGATGTAGTAGGACTTACCCGGAAATTTGTCCGTTTTGATTTGACTCCCGAGAATGTAGTCCACTTCGAGTCTCCTCCATCATTAGTAATACCGTCAAGAATGTTGGGCTTCGATTCTTCCACTTTTTTCCTCCTCGAAAGCAATGGATTCGCATTGTCACTTGATTGTGGATTTGAGGGCAGCCTTGATAAAGAACAAGCTTGGCTAGAAGATTTAGGATTTTGTGTTGCGCCTCTTTTTTTTGAATTAGTTTGGAAGGATTTGAGGAGCCATTTTAATGATTAAATTTGGAATAATGTTTGCGGGTTTGTAGAGAAATGTAGTGAATTTTGAGTGATAAAATGGTGGAATCTTTGATAAATTATTGAAGGAAGGGTTGAAGGTGGTAGTTTATGGTGTATATTATTAGGGTTGAGAGATTTGCAGGAAGTGGGATTGAAATCGAAGAAATCGTGATAGAGTAATTATAGGGAATTAAGTTCGCCGAGACCCATTCGAGACCACAGGGTCTCGATGAGGCGATTACCGATTGGTTATTTCCGCCATCGAGACCCCGTTCGAGAGAAGTACCGATGAAGTATAACGATTTCCGAACGCTTTATTGCAGCCGAGACATCGAGAGCAAGAATACCGATGACCGAGTGGCTTGATCGCTACTCAGCGCCATCGAACCTCATGCGGGGCAGTCACGATGGGGTCTCAACTCTTTAATAATTCACAATATCACCAAACATCTGATACTCCAGCAATATCGCCCCAAAAAATAACGAGAACGCGTCAATCAAAGCAAATATCTCGATATCACACAATCGATATCTTGACCTCGAGGCATAGCCATAATTCTCCATATTCGCTTTCGCGTCCCCAGCAATTCAACTCACAACCATTTCGGATAATTTTATCATTTGGCTTATAAATCGATTAACAAAATTTGACATAATTTAAACTTTCACATAGCATGCGTACAATTTAAAGGCATAAAGACTGTGAGAAGATAAAATCACTTACTTGAAGATCAAGCATCCCATTTCGCCTAATGCGGTGAAATTGATCCTCGGGTAGTGGTTTAGTGAAGATAATGCAAGTTGAGAGCATTTGTCCCCCACGAACTTGAATCGATGTTTGCGTGGTCCCGGATGAAGTGGTGGCGGATTTCGATGTGCCCAGTCCTTGAATGTTGCACGGATTCTTGGCAATATTAGTCGCTTGTGTTGTCACATAATCTTTTGGAACTTGATCATACTTGATGCGAAATCTTCAAAGTTTGTTTCATCCCAAAGCAACGTGAAACGCAATTCCAACACATGCATATTTGGCCTCCGCCGTTAATGATAAAGCATTTATTTTTGCTTAACGCCCGACCAAGAGGGTGAGGCTATGTCTATGAAGTGACAAATCCCGGCTAGTGCTCTTCTGCTCCAGTGTTGCAGCTTCCCACTTAAAATCCGCATCAGTATCCCATGAGTTCGAAATTCTTGCTCGCCGGATGCAAAGCCCATAATCAATTGTTCCTTTCAAGTGAATGATGATCCTTTTAACTTACAGCACAAGATGAGACTCTTTGGGACACGCTTGGAAGCAGCCTTTGCCCAAGCAAGCGGCAAACATAATACTCGGGTCTAGAGCGGTAAGATAAAAGAAGACTACCAATCATACCTCGATATTTTTGTCTAGGTGACACTTGTACCTTGCTCGTCGCTTGTCGAGCTTAGTTGATGTAGACATGGGAGTTCGATCGCTCGCATCTTCCATCGAATTTCTTTATGAGGCTGCTTTCGAGCTTTGCTTTCACCTAATGAAGATCCGTCATCCATTTGCTTGGCAGGTCAGAAAGAAGTTCAATTAAGCATCGTACTAATCTCGAACTCGGCTTGTCATCATTTTTATAAAATTCCTCACTGCAATAATCATTAGTAGAACCGAAAATAATATCATGACATAAATTTGGAACAGCGATAAGATGTTTGCCCTTGGTTTTTTAGGGAAAAGCGTGGAATCGAGCTTTCCCACTTCTTCAAGAAACCATTGTAACTAAATGTGTGCTTAACCTACTGCGTACGAGCTCGTGCTTGTTTAAACCGTAAAGGGCTTTATCAAGTTTAAAAAGCGTGATGAGGATAATTAGGATCTTCAAAACCGGTGGTTGTTTTAAAAAGCTTCCTAAATCAAAAACCATTTAGAAAAGCGCTTTTGACATCCATTTGGTGTAGTTTGAAATCATGTGACTAGCGAAGGCTGGGGTATCTGAGTAGTTCCCAGGCTATACACGGAGTAAAGTTCATCAAAAGTCGACTCCTTACGACTTGATTATAACCTTGAACAACAAGGCGACTTTTGTTTACTAAAAGCTTGACACCCGGTTTAAATCAAGTTTATTTGAAAACCCGTTTGTCAGTAATGGACATATGAGTTTTCAACTAAGTGCCAAAACTTTTGCATCTTTTAAATTGTTCAAGTTCTTTTGCATAGATAAAATCCAATCGGATCCTACAGAGCTTGTTTAATATTAATTTTGGCCAAGGTACGCCAAAAGCTATGAAGGCAGGCATTATTTAAGGAGGATCAGTAGTTACCCCCGCCCGAGATCACCTAGAATGAGATCCGAGGGGGATGATTCTTAACCCGATCTCGTCTCCACAGGTAGATCTTGCTGTGTTTGCCCATGGAGATAATAAATCCCAGCATCTTGCGGTTACCGATGATTATTTGTTTTCTCCCCATAGTTGATCTTCCTCGTTTTGATACTTGGTTTTGGGCTAAATCGCATCTTTGAGAATTCTCATCCCGCGTTTCCCACCTAATGGAATCATCCTCATCTAATACAACTTTTTCTCAACAAGCGGATTAGATTCATCAAAGTTAACATGAATAGATTTATGCGGTGATCCTTGCTTATTATAGATGATATATGCTTTACTAGTTTTAGAATAACCAAAGAGATTGTCTCATTAGATTTAGCATCGGGTACTTGTCTTATCTTTGGTGTTAAGAATATAACATTTACATCCAGAACTTTAAAATAATCAATCGAGGGATCTTCGTACCAAGCTAAAGTAAGGAGTTTTTGTCGAATAGGTCCTAAGGAATGCAGGTTGATGATGGTGTATGCTTTGGCGGTGTCATGGCGTGTCCCCCAAAATATTTTTGGCAAGTTGTGCTCTCATTCAGCATAGTGCGGCTCATTTCTTGAATAGTCCTATTCTTTCGCTCCAGCGGCTCATTTTTGTTGGGGAGTGTTGGTGCCGGATTATGTTGGATCCCACTTGAAACTCCGCCGAACTCCTCATTTTGAACTTCGCCTCATGATAAGCTACTTATAAGCTTTGATTTTGAATCCCTTTTCATTCATGAGCTTTCTACACAGCTTGTAGCAAAACTCTTTTCAAAGCATCACTCTTGTTAAGCAGGCCAATTACCCAGTAAACGGAAGTAATGTCAACGATAACAAATACATATTTCGATCCACGAACTTTCAACATCTAGTTCACCCAAACAAATCCATATGCTTTAAAATCAAGCACATGGTTTGTGAAAACAAGATTTATAGGTTTAAAAGCGAAGATTTATGCATTTTACCAAGTTGACATGCATCACAAAGTTTAACAGCACTTTTTTATATGTGAGATTAAATTGTGCATGTGAGTCTTTATCTGATTTGAATGCATTTAATCTTGCTTGACCCGACCGTCGTGCCATGGCTCATCATCATGAACCACATTCATGCAAATATTACTAGCTTCAACCCCGAGATCAAAGTTAACATAATACACATTATTCAATCGATAGCCATGCCTGACGACAAATGAAAGATGACGTTTGAAAATAAACCTTATGTTTAGAAAATTTAACCTCGTAATCATTTTCAAATGGTGGCTCAGCGCCAGCAAATTAAACTTTACGCCATTAAAATGTTTAATCTTAAAACAACTTTTTTACCAAATGCTTTTAGGATTTTGGCGGTTTTCGTTACTTGAACTTTACATTTCAAGCTGCTTGTTACGAGCTTTAAGAAGAGTGACATCTCATTAGAATGGCCTTGAGCATCGCTATCCACCATCCAATGTTTTCTTTCATGGATGAGCGTGAAGAAAAATTACTATAGATATATGAGTATAAATACAAATCCATAATTCCGAGGGGATCTTTAAAATTGCATACTACATTATTGATACAAAAACATATATAATTAAATATATGATCGAGGACTTCACAGTGCGGCGGAGTAAATTCCACCAAAATCCACCGCTTGAATTCCTGGCGTGAATTTGACTCCTTGTTGTAATATCGATAGAGCATGATATCTAGTTAGTCGCGGGGAGGGTTGAATCAAGAACTAATACATGCTAGTAAACAAGGATGAACAAAACCGAGAAGAAACCCCAAAATTCTTGGGAGAATTTCGGCCAAGGCGGCTACTAGGGTTTTGGTGAAAAGTTTTACAAAAACTTATGATATGAAAAACCTAAAGTTTTGCTTATATAGAAATTTGAGTTAAAAGCAAGCCCGATAAGCGACCGTTAAATATTGGAAACGACTCGTTAACTACATTAGTTCGTTAAGACACTAATGGTTGCTAATAGTTGAACTATTTAATTAAGCTAATTAAATAGTAATGAGTCGATATCAATAATATTTCCAAGTTATCGATAAATACTAAAATTACTGAACGATTAAATAACTATTTAATTGATTATTCATTGTCGATATTACACACAAAATGTAGAACCGCATGAATTAGAAATACATTTCTCAATTATATAGTTCTCTTCAATTTCATACATGAAATATAACTCGGCGATCCTTTGTATGTGTGTGACGCCCACAGGCTCGAGATAATAGTAAGTTGTATAATAATAATAATTGACCCGATTACTATTATTATAACGTTGATTAATTAAATTGCTTTCTGTGATTGTCGCAGCCGGGCATAATAAATGGAACGATTCATTGATTTCCAGCGCTCCAGCTTGCCTTTGGACGATTATCTTACAATTCCTTTATCACGCGATCTCTAGTATTAGGCTAACCATAAGAAGTGTGTCATGAAACACCCACAACTTTCTTTACTCGAGTATGAAATGAATAAGCATTTATAAGCGTCGTAAACCCCGTCGTGCAATGTGTGAGAGGCACGAGATCTTCCGCCCGTATATCAGGGCGGACAAATCCTCTAATATATCGACATCTATCGTATACTCTTTATTGTGACCCGACATATCTTAGATTTATAATCGGCAAGAGGCGGGCGTTTGGTCATAGTCCATCTGAGAGAACTTGTATAGCACTTGAGATAGTTATATATATAAGTAGGTCTAAATTGGCAGACCTAAAATTCTAAACAAATGTCGCCCAGGACACGGATATCACATGTATCTTCTGTAATTCGTTTCGGTCATACCGGCTCAGTCTGAGACCGACCAGCGGTATTGTCCCAGTCTGTGCGTGATCGATCTTGTCCTTTGTCGAAACTACCATGTTAGTAAATATGATCTTTGCCTTTAACTTCCTTGACATCGACCCAGAGGCCTTTGGCTATCCTATGTTTCTAGGCTTGAAGAGGTGTAATTAACGGTTCATGTTACCTCTACAGAAAACATAGACTAACCTAGGGAATTTCCTTTCACTAGAAATCGGATAAACACATGTATATTATATATGAAATTCAAACATATATATAGTCATATGAAACAAATATATTAAAATATAAACAATAATATTCAAATATTTATTCCACATGCTAATAGATACATATACGACTCGATAACCCCCTAACACCAGCTGCGGCTTGTCACATGCAAGACCTATATATTCATTGTATGCTCATCATGTTTTAGTGGTTTAGTAAAGGGAATTCGGCAATTGGCCTCTGTTTTACTTTACATGCCTTTTGGCATCGCCTACATCGAGCATATCTCTAATCGGGTGATACTTTTCTGATGCGATGCTTGGATTTGGCGATGTGCTCGGGGGGATTTATAGCTTGAGCTATTCCCCGATGTTGTCACAAAACAAATTACTTAAGGTGATGCTAGGTACCACCAAACAAGTTCGATCCACCGAACTTAACTTTTTATAAACATCTTCTTTTAAGCGAGCCGGAGAATGACTGCGGTAATACTTTCAGTTACGTGGTAGAATCGTGACGATACTGTTTGGAACTCCTCAAGATGCTCGCCGTTGGAGACAAAATCACGTACCGGTTGCAGAACGATGATGTCTGTGGTTTGAAAGCTGGCGTCGGTGTACCTATCCTTAACTCATAAATGCCAGCATTATACGAAAGCATCTTTAGTTGCTTCTCGGATACTTCAAGATGCACTTAACGATCCGGTGGCTTTTCACTTTGGATTAGCTTGGTATCTCTTGGTTACGCTTAGTCATCTAAAGAACACGTCGGTCTAGTGCCTTGACGTAAGCATCGTGATGGATCCTATAAGCCAGAAGCATAAGGTATGCCCGTTACATTGTCCTACGGCGCTAGTAGTGGGACAACGTGTATTTGAGGGGTTAAGACTCCGTATTCTAAATGGGGAGATTACCCGCTTCTTGGAATTACCGTGTTGAACGCTGCGATGCGCATTCACGCAAGTATCGACAAGGAGTCCAATAAATATCACTGCGTGCCGATCGGTCGTCTTTATTCAAGTATATCTTGTCTTCGCTAAGTCGCCGTTGAGAAACATTTGCGCGGCCGATCCTTGGCCCGAGTTTAGTAACTCGTTGTTTCCAGCGTAGATATTAAGTATGTCATCGACATACGGGACTATGAATGATCGTAACCGACACCTTAGCATGCGCTTGCAAGATTGCCGTTCTTGATGAAACCAAACTCTTTGATTGATTAAATCAAAAGCGTAGGTGTGCCGGGATGCCACAGCGCTGACATAAATGGACTTTGCAACTTGCATACTTCTTGGATCCTTTAGGACATGCAAAGCACAGGAGGTTATGCAAGTATGCACATCTTCCTCTAAATTTCCATTGTTAAGGAAAGCGGTGCTACATCCATTTGCCATATTTCATAAGTCATGAAATGCGTGATAAGCTAAGATTATCCGGATGGATTTAAGCATAGCGAGTAAGTTTCGTCATGTAGTCCACTCAAGTGAACTTGTTTGAGAACCTTTACATTTCTGAGTCTGGCTTTGAAAACATCGGCGTTTAAAATTAACATAAGTGTTTTAACTGTAAAATGCCCATTTAAGACAGCCAAGGCGAGCCCGTTTGAGTAAAATCCAACGAGGACGAGCCTCGTTTTGGTACATAGAATCCATATCGGAATTGCGTGGCTATTTGCCATTTGTCGGCATCACTTGCTATTCATTCTTAACTTTTGTAAGAAGTGGGCTCGTCGAGCACTGATGATGAAAACATTACCGGCGTGGCTGCAGTTGGTAGCGATCACATTGGATCTCACAGGGGTTGGATTCTTCCGCGGCACCACGTGGATCAAAACTGGATCTTCTATGAAAGGTTCCAATTCTTGTGTGGTGTGTCGGATGCTGCGTTAAGATCATCGATAATGAAACTTCGTCGGGGCAGGCCATCCAGAGATGAACACCGTTACTTAGTCTGCAGACGAGATATTCCCTTTTCAAGGAATACTCACATT
This sequence comes from Lithospermum erythrorhizon, assembly GCA_019722365.1. Classification (NCBI taxonomy): domain Eukaryota; kingdom Viridiplantae; phylum Streptophyta; class Magnoliopsida; order Boraginales; family Boraginaceae; genus Lithospermum; species Lithospermum erythrorhizon. The sequence continues at coordinate 342,735 of JADFUC010002228.1, forward strand.
ACGGCAATGAAGATTTTATTCTTCTAACTTGAGGTAGAAGTAGTAACCAACATTTCCGCAGATATCCTATAAAATAAGCATTTATCATATTTAGGCCAGTTTATCTTTGTTAATCTCTTAACATAGACTACGGCCAATCTTTAGAAAACCCAACTTGGGAATCTTCCCCGAACCACAGTTCATGGGGGAGTTTTTATCTGTGACTTGGTTGGACATGTCTGTTTTAAAGGTAAGTGCAGCTTAGAAGTGCGTATCGAGGAAATTAGCGGTAGATCGGATAGAACAAATCATAGATCGAACCGTGTCAAGAAGGTTCGATTTCTCCTTTTCGGACACGCCATTATCTTTGTGGCGTCTAGCTGGAGTGAGTTGTGAAACAATACCACGCTCTCTCTAAGATGAGTATTGAACTCGTGACTCGAATATTCTCCTTTCTATCCAGGGCCAGGAGAATCTTTTATTATCTTGTTGATTGGTTTTGTCTTCGTTTTGGAACTGCTTAAGATTTCTCAAAGGACTTCGTGTTTGTCTAAATCGAGATACACAAAACCGTATCTACGTAGTCATCGATAAATGTAATGAAGTAGTTATAACCTCTGCTTTACTGATGTGTTCATTGGCACTTGTCATCGTGTATGATCACAATAAAATCGCTCCGCTCATTTAAGCGGTGAAAGGCATTTTAGTCGTTTGCCCGGGAAGAGCCAAGACTCGCCTTATCGTACTTATGATTCATAATGTCCGAAACCTTCAAGTATTCAGAGATGGGTTTCTTGATTCGGTTCTGAATTAATGTGACTGTCTGTGATACCATAGGTATGTTTGGTTTAAGTCGTTAGGCTTATTCCGTTTTAAGTTTATGTTATATGACTCGTTAATCATGTCTAAAGCATTATGAACCATTTTGAAGGAGAGAGGCGGTGCAAATACTAAATTCGGGATCTATTGAAAATGAAAAACCATCATTATTGAAAACAGAAATAGAAATAATATTCCTGCACATTGCAGGTACATAATAAACGGAGATAAGTTCAAAACAAGGCTCGTGGGCAAATTTAAACTAATGGATCCTACTGCAAGGGCGCAACCGGCGCCCCGTTTCAGCGCCAGATCCGTTTCCCTCTTTTCGAGTCTTGCCCGGCGAGTTCTGCGTATTACGACGAAATATGAGAACGCTTGACCGGTGTCTAGCACCCACAGTAGAATTAGGATTGTACAAACTTCAATAACATATACCTGTAAATTTGAGAGTCGTGAGACCGTTAATACCTATCGTCGTGAACTTCGCCGAATTAAAACTTCCAGGTGGCAGGGTTTTTCATGATAATGACAACATGAAATGGTGCTACTAGCGATTGTCATGACGGGCATAATAAATGGAACCAATTCTCATTGATTTCCATGAGGCGGCCCTCCTACAACACAAAGTCAATTTCTCATTCGAGGTACTTGATGTGATTTGGGTCGCTTGGGGGTTAGTAAGTAAGATTGGATTTCCTAAAAGCGATCCGTTTCGATTAGAGACTTGGGATTATAAGGTGCCCATTCTCACTAACCTTTGAGCGGGACATCTAGAAGACTTCGTGATTCCGCACAATAAGTGCAAAAATTGAAATGCGGTCTTACAAACTTGATCTTTCAGGATGATGAAGCAATTAAAGTATTAAGTTTATCATTTGAATAGCTAACCACTTTTTTGTTGGTTTGGATAGATTGAGCTTTCAAAATTTCATTCAACTGTTTGTTCTCAAGGAATATAAGTTGAGTGATTTCTTGAGGTTACTGCGTTTTTCTAACTCGACCTTCTTAAGATTTTGTTTAAGCTCCAATTTTTCAAGAATACCGTCATTTTTTTTAGATTGAGTCAAAGGCTTGACAAAGTAGCTTTTCATTTTTTCAAGAGGTGGTTTTTAGCAAGCGGCTTTTATTGGTTTGAAAAGTTCTTTGTTCTTTTAAGCAATTTTTTCAAGCTTTCTAATAACTCATTATAATTATTATAACTTGTCAAAATCGCTCTATTCGATTAACAAGAAGTAAATCATTTAGTGAGGTCATCATCCAAGAAATAGAGGATTAAGTACCTCCGTAGAATCTTGTGCCATGAGGCAGCATTGCAAGTTTCAACCCGGTCGGATTCGCTTCGGATTCATCATCCCAGTGGCCTTGTTGCATATTTTCTTGGGTTGAGACCTGCTTTGGCTAGGCGGGGACAATCCCGTCTTGAGATGTCGGGCTTGTTGCGTTCAAAGCATGTATCTCTTTTGATTTTGCCCTCTCTTATGCTTGCCTTTTCGTACTTATTTTACCATGGTTGTCGTATTTCTTGGAAGGCTCATGACCATGATCGTTGTTACTCTTTTTGAATTTAAGAAACTTTTTGAAGTCTCACAGCTAACATGGCCATATCTTTTCATCATCCTCGTCGCTCTCGCTTTTTCGTTAACTTTTTGAGCATTGGCATTCTGAGAGCCATTTCTTTTTGTCCATAATTCTCGAGCCTTGTTCTTAGCAATTACTTCTCTTGGATTTCAAAGATCAATGAGCTCTTGAGTGGAAAGTCTTGATATCTTTGGCTTCATTAATTACAAACATTTTGGCCAAATTCGGGATTGGCGGCTTATGATTACCCGTTCAATTCTTCTAAGGAGAATGTCTTCCACTAGGCGTCAAGTTGTTTATGATGGTGTTGAACCTTTGATGCATATCTTTGATGAATACTCGGGTACATTTCAAAGGTTTTTATATTCCACTTTTCAAAGTCGAACCATGATGCTTCGGCTTGACTACAGAACCCGACATGAGCGGTTTTAGCGAGTCCCGATCTCGCAGCGACTTGCGTCCCTTGGCTGAGCATATTCCTCCATACACATGGCATTGTGAAAGAACATGAATGGCTTTGAAATTCAACTCCACTTTCTTGAGTTCTAAATCCATGGCGCTCCGTCCTCTTCGCATCCAGCGTCTCGATTGGAACTTGCGGGCGGGCGCTAATTTATCTTATATTGGCCTCTTCCCGGCTTTGGTCGAGTTCCTATAGGCTCCCGGCTTGAAGAATTTGATACTTCGTGGTAATGAGTGGTCACTTGATGATCATTTCTCCATAATTTGTAGTTGATCTTTGCACGTGATACTTGAATCGTTGCACGATAGTCATAATTTGATCCGTGTGATGGTGGCCTTGCGCTCGACCTACGCCCATTTACAAAGTTCCCGAGCTACCCGTATTCCCACGTTACTACCCATAATCTTTTTCTCTGAATTTTTAAGCTTAAGGCGTAGAACCACGAGGCTACGATACCAATTGGCCCAGCTAGATTTAACCTTAGAGGGGGTGAATAATGTTTTAAGTTAAATTTGTGCTTTTAGCGTTTAATTTTAATAATGCGGAATTAATGAACAAAAGGAATATAGGCCAATATGTGATAGACCCAGCTACCCAAGCTCGAAAATGATTAGTCAACAATACTTAAATAATAATCAAATTGATTAGCAATAAAAATAAGAATACTTGAAAGTAAAGAGTAAGGATAGAAATCGATACACGCGATTTTATGAGCTTCGGTTCCTCTTTCGACCGTTGGCACCGACCTCGGGATTTTGGCAAAAGATAACTAACTTTTGAAGAAATGTTTGATAACACACAAGCAACTTCTCTCGAGACTATTAGCGAACACACAGCCTCCAGCCCAAGTGACCCAGTACCAGTAGGATTTTGACTCTAATCAGCCTAGATTAGGAATCCAGGAGTACGCTCTCGGGATTTCGCTCTCTTGCTCGGAAGCCTAGAATGAGCATGGCACCACTGGGGGTTTCACTCAATGCAATAAAGGATTGAGAAATGTAATTTTCACCTTGGCCCAGGAAACTCTACCAAAGATAATGGCGAATTAAATGTACTTAGGGAGTTATGACGTTTGCCTTTTGATTTCAGATCGTTGAATGCTTTCGAGAAAATTAGGTCAAAAGATTTGCAAAAGTTGTTGGTGTTTGAAAGAAGAGGCTTATATAGTGCCTGAAAATATGGTGAAACGCGTCGTGACAGCCGGGCGGTCTCGATGAGCCATCGATGGGCCAGCCTGTGTGTAGACCCTGCTCGAGAGGTCTAAGGTGCCGTCGTCGGGACCTGCTCCCGGGGCCGAGGGGGGGTCTCGATCATCGGGACGGGAACCTGCCGATGAGGTCTTGATGGTTCGAAGGTTCTCTTCCAAAATAAAGATCGTTTCAAGCCAGTTTCTCGAAGCGAAATGACCTTGATCATTTATGCGAGACTTAACCATGAATCAATCTATACTTAGGATTAGAAACTATGGAGTATCGATTTTTTAAAACACAATAAGATTAAATCGCGTCATTTACTACCGTATTTAAAGAAAGCGTCCCGATATACTAGAGTGTAGAGTTTTTTCTGCTAGCCAGCATTATGAACAATAAAGAACACGAGCTCCTTGAGGCAGCGTTTGATAGACACAAATCCATTGAGCACTCCAGAACATCCCAGATCAACATTTTTGGCGCTTGAACATAGTAAGAATAAACTGAATAAATTGTTTCGCTTGAAAGCAGGATTGGATTCGATTTAAAACCAATTTATTATCTTCAAAAATAGGTTTGAATGGGCCGTTATTCAAACGAAGTTCGATTAAACACGTCACTTTGAGAAAAGAACTGAGAGACTTCAGCCAGCGACTAACTCTGGTGTCGTCAAATAAATATCTACCGTATCACCCAGCCATACCAACCAACCTCTAAATAAACTTATGCTCCAATCCGTCTACACAGCAGAAAGGATGTCGATAATCACACGGTACTTATGCAGTAGAAGGTCAAACATGACTTGCACACAAAGTATAAGGCAAACCCATACAACTTATACACTAAGTATAAAGGCAAACTGAGCTTATACCTGAGAAGTATAAGGCCGCAGCATGACTTATACACTAGTGTAAGGCCAATAGCGTCACATATCACGCAAGGAAGGAGAATCGCCTAACCCCTATTCATTGTATAGGGTCGAATCGATACTGAAATCGCTCAAAGTCACAGCGTAACTCCGTGACTCCTACGATAACCAATTACTGCTCCCCAAGCAATGTCAATGCGGCTAAAACATCTCGCGGTCATAAATCGAAAGTCACAACCGCCCGGCAAGGCCACGTAAATACCAAAAATGCCGACAAGGCCACAATCGAGGAACATAAGTTGGGGAATTCCAAGCTATTCTTACCTCGAAGCAAATCTTAGCGCCATGATATCGTAGCATGAATCGAATCACAACTATCTCATGTATGAATCATAATCACAATTATCTCATAATATAAATCAACGTCTGAATTATATAATGAATCGCTAACCCACCATTTATCTCACCCCAATATAAATCATAATCACTCGATACAGCGTGTCCAAAATAGTTCCATGACAAAACGAGGGCAAAATATAGGGAGCATAATATATATGAAGGGTTCCCGTCGTGATTTGTACTACTTGAGTTGCTTGATGAAAGCGTCCACGTCTAATAATCGATCAGTTCCGCTTTCCGTTCACGTCTAAATCAAAACACCCGAAAATATAATTACTACTCGCAACGATTTTAACCACTATCTTAATAAAATTTCGACTTTGATCCATTTTGGTTACAAATTGTAGCAGCTTAAGTATAAATTACTAGTGTTTCAATGACCATTAAAATGAAGAATTTCAACTATATCTCAATTAAATCATAATCGATTGACACCTTAGCAAAATACTAGCATCTTCAACCAATTTCAATTAACTTGAAATATCAACTTTTCCAATGGCTAAACCATTTCTACTTGACCTCGAATCAGCCCGTTTCTTACTCAAGAAATCTAATAAAACTAATTTCAACATATATTTCTCCAACAACATAAATCATAAATTTCACCTCCAAAACAATCACGTAAAGGTCGATAACATATTTATACTACCAGCAGCGTTTAGAAAAAATCAACGAAATCGGCTTCGAAAGTCAACTCAACTATAAACAACTGCCCCAAATATCGATTATCATAGAAGCTCTTATATTTATAATCTAAGCCTAGATAATAATTATATTCAATAATATCTCATAAAACCAAAGTCGACCCAAAATTCCGAAAAAGTCAACGGACTTTAAAAGCGTCGAGAAATTCCACATCAATAGCGATATTTATTTCGAGAATAACTAATTTAGAACCCAAGAATCAATTTGGAGCAATAAAATCAAATTATAAAAGTCAACAAAAAGTCAACAAAGGAGATCTCCTGTGCAACAAGATCGCACCTTTTTTGCAGCAAACGGCCTTGAGGGCGATGAGGAGAAACTCTCCCGAGAATTTGAGGTCCAAAGCTCGCAGATGGAAGAGAAATCGAAGAAGAAAAATATCAAAGGGGGAGGTGAGCTCGCGTGCGTGATGAACAAAGAGGAAGAGGCGATGTTTTTTTGTGTTGGGCTTGGTTGGTTTATGGAAATTTAATGGGTTGGCCCGTTAACTGCTATGGTGAAACCCGATCTTTTAATTCAATCGATACTTCTCGTTTAAACTTATCTAGACAACTGACTTCCAAACATCAACATTTTACACCCTCGAATTATATTACACTTATTTAATATCATTCGATCCGTTACAACTAAAATTTAATAAATCTTAGAAATGTACTACCCGACCAGCCGATTCGTTGTATTTTCCTTTATTCAACTTCGAATTTTTTATTTCTCCTCGAAATAATCCACCGAGCAACTAGTATACTATTCACGGTAATGTGGAATGCGGAATGAGTTATTACACAAAGTATCATTGTTTGGACAACGAGGTATATATGTATATGCAAAGTATAAATATATACAAATATATAAAGTTAATATATTTATTGAATTTAGAAGCTAAAAAATTCATACATTGTTTGACAATCGAAACGTTATAAAAGAAAGCTGGCTCTACTAAACCTAACACCACTCGCATTACATTTCGATCGGCGTGTACATGTGCTTATGATGTTTGATTTGAGTTAGAGGTTTAGTTAGGGGTTTTCTAAATCGTCTACTTTACATACGTATCGTCTCTCTTTAGCTATGTCACAGAATAAGATATTGTTTAAGTACACTTGCATCGGTGAAGTGATCTTGGTTCCTTAGCTTGAACAAGTGCACCGGTATTGTCACATGTAGTTGCATTGGATTACCGTGCTAGGGTACCGCTCGAGTTCAGCACAGGGCAACGATCCAGCGAAGCTTCACTGCGGCTTCGATGTTGCAATGTACTCGACGATACTCAGTGCCTTGTTTTAGCTGCGCACGAGACAACTACTCCACCGTCTGGTAGAATACATAACGCCGGTAGATTTTAAATCATGCTTTATCGTTTTGGAAGCGCATCGGTGTAGCCTTTTACTAACAACTTCGTCCTTCCTAAGGTACACGAGGGCGTATCCTTAGTTATTCTTAATTACTTAAGGATATCCTTTTACCTTGTCGATTAATGCGTCCCGGAGGACACGATTAGTAGCGGCTCGTTTACACTCAGCGTAAAGCGTGCGGTGGAGTGGCCCGCATAACGCAGCGTGCGCGTGATGAGATCCACATGGCGAGGCATATGGAACTTTACTCATGTGCTTTCACTATCTCTTTTTTGTAGTGGGGTATCGAGCGACTGAAAATTTCATGTCTCATGGGAAAATTACCCTTCTTGGAGCCCTTCATATGGAATCTATGTAGAAACTTATCAATATAAGTGTTCTAGCTCGGTCCAAGCTTCTTTTGAATGATTCTGTATCTTGATTCCAAGAATGTCTTGGGCCAGCAAGTCACCCATTCGAGAAACATTTGCGTAGCATGGCTTTGACTAACTTTCAGCATTGCCATGTCGTTTCGATTCATGATATGTCATCACATATAGGATCCACTGAAATCTGTCACGGCTCAGCTAACCTTCTTGTATACACAAAAGTCTTCGTTTACGGAAAAACCAAAACTTTTGATTGCTTCGTTGAAGCGAAGGTTCTGAATCTTTGCTTGGACCATAGATGGATACGTAGCCAGCTTGCGTATCTTCCTAGATCGCTTTCGGACATGTAAACCCGGGAGGTTGTGTCATGTACATGTCCTCTTCCAGATTCTCATTTTGGAATGCCGTTTTTACATCCATCTACCATATTTTGTAATCGTAATATGCAAGAGAATCCGAATGGATTTAAACTTTAGAATTGGTGAGAAGATTTCATCATAATCAATTCCTTGAATCTATTTGAAACCTTTGACTACTAGTCTAGCCTTATAAACATGGATGTTCAATGCTTTATCGGTTGCGTTTAAATACCCATTTGCGCTCGATGGGTCTTGCGTCCCTCGGGTAAAGTCTATCAATGTCCATTACCGTTATGGTACATTGACTTCTTTTCGCCGTTGCTTACGTATGAAGAAGGCTGCAAATCCTTTTCGACTAGGAAGCTTTCCGTACATATCGGGTTCTTGGCCGATTCTATCGGATCGTCTCGAGGGGTTGTTGGGTCTCGGGAAGTTCGTCCACATTTTCCCGTGGGTCGAGTGGAACCTCTCTAATGTAAGAAGGATCGGCTGCGGGGAGATCTTGGTGTGTTGAGCTCCTCTTGTTCTTGAACAAGTTCAAGATTGTTATCCACAGTCTTTTTATCCGTGTATTCGCTTTTCAAGGGAAGACACCCGATCTGGCTCGCTTTTGTTCTACGTTTTCCGTTAAGTAATACCCGGTGTTTTCTTAGAGTTCCAATGAAGTACGCTTGTCGGACTTGGGTCAGCTTGTCTCACATTAACTTTCTTAACATAGACTTGGCTGCTCTAGTTCGTATATCTTTATTTTTGGAAGGGTTCTTAAACCATAACTCATGTGAGTTAAAGGAGATGATTTAATTGGAACTTTATTTAGTGTGTGCATTAAACTAATGTATATCCCCATATCTTTGGTGGTAGTGTTGAGGTACTCATCGTGGTCGAATCATGTCTTCTAAAGTGTTCGATTCCTCCTTTCAATACCGTGGTGTTCCGGCGAGTGAGCGATATTATACCACATTCTCTTAGATGTGATTCAAAGTCATAGCTCAGTATTCTCCACCTCGATTAGATGTCGGAGGAGGAACCTTGATTGTTTTGTTAAGTTGGTTACCGACTTCCTTTTTGAAAGAGGAAACTCTTTGAGCGCTTCAAAAGTCTCGTATTTATGCTTGGCTTGAAGGATATATATAGCCCTGCTCTGGCATAGTCATTGGTGAAAGTTATAAAGTATGAATAACCTCCACTTTGCGGAGCGTGTTCATTGATCTGCGTATATAGGTATGTATAACCCTCGATAAATCGGTTGCCCTTTCAACGATTCGGTGAAGGCCAGGCGATGTCTTTGCCATTAAGCGTGACTCGCGTGTGTCGAATGATTCAAATTCATCAAGCGTAGAATGTCATACGCTCTAAAGTCTTTTTCATGCGTTTGTCACTAATGTGACCCGAGCTGATACCCGCAGTATGTGGATTCAACTAATTAGGTTTCCTCCTTTTTTAATATTAACGTTATATGTTTCTACTTTTTTATTATTTACGTATAGACAATTTTCAAGCGTACTTGATACACAAATTATTCCATCTCGAGGGGGATGAAGCAACATTGTGCATTTATTATTGAAAATGAAATAATCAAAAGTTAAGCTTGAGAAATTGAAATAATATTCTTTCTTAATGTAGGTACAAAGTAGCGTTGTTCAAAACCAAGATTTAATCCCAGGTGGGCCAATGCTAATCCCTAGTAGCCCCGGCGTCACCTTGACATCAACTTTTTGATCCGTTACGACCACTTAAGTCCACTTACCGCGCTCTCCAGCCCGGTCACGTACGTAGGTCGGCATTTAGAGCAAATATGATGCGACCGATTGTCTAACGCTGATATCGAGGAAGTAAAATTTTTTCTGAAGCTAATAACGTAAATACTATCGTCGAGAATGAGTACTTGGTTTAAATTCTTCTTTTCTTCCAAGTACTTCTTACGGTTAAAACTTCGATTGCCCTTTGGCCCATGTATTGACATTTATCATTTCTCTTGGCATTAACATTATGGATGACTTTGAGAGGTTATAATAGTTTGGCTTACTAACCTTCCCTTGTCGGCTTCCTTTTTGAACTTATTTAGCGTTACACATGGTCGAGGAATAGAGTTAGCGTTTTTATCGCTTCGAGGTTACGCTTTCGGCATTAGTGATCGTTCCATGCAAAATCCGATAACGACTTATGGAGTGCGTATTGAAATTCATCACAAAGTTGTTCGGAAGTCGAGACAACAATTTGGGGATGATACTAGAGCCGACTCACTTGAGGAGCCAGGCGAGCCAGTGACTCACAGTCTTCGACCCACGACCTAATAAATGCCCAATGACATGGGGACTCCTGAAATTTTCCATTATGCAGCTTCTGATCAATGAGGGCGCAAAGCGATTAATGCGTACCATTGCGTGCCACTTTTCTGTAACAGCTTTTCTGGTTGCGTCGTCTTATAGCATTGACATGTTCGAATTAGTATGAAGGTCCCCGATTCCATGTTCCGGCATTAGGCATTGGAAGTCGATGGCGTCGTCGCATATTGTTGTTGATGGAAAGCGAGCTTCCTCATCGCGCCTTGCGGAGTTACGGAGGGAAGCTTAACGTTGCTGCGTATTCGGTCCTACCGGACATGGGAACAATTCTCAAGTTCCTAGCCCGATCTAGGAAGTTAATGCGTTCAATTTGCATTTTTTCCAATGCGGTCCGGAGGATTTTTAGAGTTATTAAGTTTGAGGATATTTCAACTACAATAGAAGATAATAGCAAAAACAAGCAACAATTCGGTTTTCATTTATAATGGATGTTACAATGCAAAATAATGGGAACAATATTACTTGTGCTCCATGATCCCTCTAAAACTAAGTACACGAGTCCTCCGTACGAGTCTTAACCCGTACGAGTAGGTGATCATACCCGATTACGATTAACATAATCCTTGGCATTAAACAAAGTTCTACACAAGCTGCGTTAGTGACCTCTCTTTGTCCACCAGTTCGGTATGACATCCCCATGTCGCAGCAAGTAGCAAAAACTACTGATAACAATTCAGAATGGATAGGTCGAAGCCGAAGTCTTAGTTGGGAATCGTTCGACCATCCCATCGAGACGAAACGTATGTCATACTAACATATCAGCTTGCCTAAGAGTTTGTTGTGACAATACTACTTAACTTAATGGTGAGATTAATCATATTTAGTAATACTTATAATTATGCTAAGACATATACTCTATCAAGCCAAATTTATATCACATCAATCATAAGGCTAAATATAACACTTGAGATATGTGATACGACTTACGAGGAATAATACGAAAATTTAAACTAGTTCTTAACTACGAAGGACTAAAGATATGTTCCTTGTATACGATTGGGGATCGGGCATTGTGGGTGTTAAGCGGTTTTCGCCGCAGGGGCCCCGAGTTAATGGGCCCCTAATATTTTATATATCATATGAATTGTAATTAAAGTTCTAGCGTAATTGACCAAAATAATGGTGCAAAAAAGGAAAATGTGCACGAGTTAGAGTCTTCTTAGCAACGATTCTCTTCTTATTTTTATTGTACTTGATATTTTTTTAGTTTAATATTTTTTTAATTGAAGACATGGCCCTCTCTTATTTACATAAAATTATTTCATGACTTGGAGCAGAGGGGCCCACAGTAGAGGCGGCCACGAGGTGGGGATAATAAGTTATTAATAGAGGAGGTTACACTTAGATGTCAGTTCCAAAGCGATAGAGATGATAGTCGTTTCCAATCACGGTTATGTGATACGCCTAAGCGATTGGTGTAGTGTCTTGGTGCGTGCTTGACAGCTATGTGGCAGACAAGCGAAGGTGAGTACATTCTGACCGGGCTGAGAAGGAAGCATGTTGGATCGAGGGTCGTGAGTGAACTTGGGTAGTACCTAGCATTGAAGGTCCGGTGGAGTTATATTGTGATAACAACTTCGGAGCAATAGGTCAAGCTAAGGGAACCCGATATCACATCACGAATCCAAGCATGTACTTAGGAAGTAGCCGTCGGTCGGGGAAAATAACCGATAGAGATGTTAGGATAATAGCAAGGTTCCGACCGGCGATAATGTAGGAGATCACCCAACTAAACATTAGCTCAAAGGCATGATAGCATATATGTAGTGCTTGGTCTTAAGGACATGCTTGAGTGGTGATGTGAGTGGGGGAGCTAGTTTTTGCTTTATATATGTCATAGCGGTTGTAAGACAATGATTGAATTTTAAGCTTCCAAATTCAATAAAATATATCATTTGTTTTTCAAACTATGATATACCGCATTACATATATATATATATATATATATATATATATATATATATATATATATATATATATATATATATATATATATATATATATATATATATATAATGTGTATGTATGTATCATTACTATGAGTAATGAAATTTATTCCATTTGCAATATAAATTATTCTAGAGGCCTTTT